>VXAZ01008949.1:149218-206337 GCA_013399875.1 Gymnorhina tibicen | reverse complement strand
GATGGGGGAGTCCCATTTCAATTTTCATTTGAAGCATTTTGAGGCTCCTACCTACAAGAGAAAAAAAAACCCCACAAAAATTTAACTGAGAATCTCACATAAATTCTCATTTTGACAATAGTTTTACTATAAAGGTCTGAAAATTAGGTGTATTTTCTCTAGGTTTCCCTCCTCTTTACAACATTTTAACAAGCAGCACCCATTCCTATTAAAAATAGGGAAAGTTTGCATTTGCTCTTTAGATATTAATAAACTTAAAAAAAATCTGATTTTTTGTTTGTTTTCATGACTCTCCAACATCTTTCTCCAGTGAAGCTCTTCTCCATAGTCTCCTCCCCTCTTCAGCTATTACACTGAAATTTCCTCTGTTAAAAACTGACCCAAAACAAGCTGCCATTCCTATTTTAGTACATTTTCCCAGTCTTTTCTGAATGATCTCCCTGAAGCATGGGAATCTCTTCCGCCATAACCCACGATTACTAGAAAGGGCATTTACTGCCACATCGATCAGATCAGTGTTCTGGGAGGAAAGCAAAATCCAGGGGAATGATGATGATGATGAATTGATTTTTGTTTTCCTAAACTGAAAAATGCAATGAGCCTGCAATTAATTGTTCTGTCTACTCCGCAGACTGAACTTAATTAACTATTTAATTAAACCAGGAATTAACGCTGTTGGCAAAACGTGGTCTGGGTCATGCCTTCCTCATTTTCTCCTCCCCTCCTCCACGCATCCACTCAAGTTTTATTTCCACCACGACACAGAGGCCTCTCTTTGTCCCAGCTGCAAACAGTGGCAGCATTGAGTGAAGCACTCATGTGGCCAAAAATAACTCAGCGAGTGTCCCCTCAGCCCGGGGCCAGCCAGCAGCACGACCTCGTGCTTGGCACGGCCCTGGAAACTCGACACCTTCCCAGATGGGAAATAAAAAACAAGAGCCTTGTATATACATTTAAAGGGACAATGACTTGGTTTTCCTCCACGTGTTTAGTATTTTTAAAGAGGTTTTTATAGCTACGTATTTTTTCAGGGAGTTATTTTCTTTGTTCTTAGTTGAATTCCACCAGGGGTCATTGCTCCCTGCCTTCAGTTTCCCAGTTTTACGTAGAATCATGGAACCATGGAATAGTTTGTGTTGGAAGGGAACTTAAATCCCATCCAGTGCCACCCCTGCCATGGGTACGGACACCTTCCACTATCCCAGGATGCTCCAAGCCCCGTCCAATCTGGCCTTGGACACTTCCAGGCCTGGGGGAACCACAGCTTCTCTGGGAATTCCATCCCAGCCCCACCACACCTCACGGGCAATAATTTCATCCTAATATTTCATCTAAACCTGACCTCCTTCATCTTATGATGTTTTCATCTTGTTTTCTTTTATAATTTTTCTGAGATCACATAAAATCTTACGCAGAATTTATGTTACACATAGATCCAAAAAACTTTCAGATCTTTCTTAGTAAATAGCAATTCCAGTCATTCATGTAGCAATAAGAAGTCAGGCTCCTGAATGCTAGGTGCAGGAAGATGTCCAAATGCATGGATCTGGCTAAAGAAGCCATTATTGTTCCTTCTTTTAGAAAAAAAGGAAGGAAGAAATGAGATTATTTGCTTATCTGGCACAACAAATGTGGAACAGAACAGAGAACAAAATCCAGATCACTTAAGTTCCTTGTCAATCTTCTAATGAAGAACTTACCCTTCATTTTTGTAAAGCAAAACTATAGGATCAGTCTCCTTTCGTCAGATCCATGCTGTGATCTTTTCCACTAAACAGATTTGACAACCTACCCCAGAAGTGGCTGCATTTCAGTGCTACATGAAGCAGGTCCTACAATAGATACAACTGGAATTTGTAAAGCAGAAAGGACAGTTTCAGCTTAAAACCAGGTCCAAAAAACCCAAATCATTGGGATTTCATATTTCTAGGGAATAAAGCTCGTTTCCAAGACCAGTAAACTTTTTTTACCTTCACATTCAACTCTGGAGTGATCTTTGACATGATGCAAGTGAAAACACTCACCTGGATTATTCTGTTGCTGTGGATCAGAACAAATATTTAACAGTGCCTGTAGCTGTACCCTCTTCAGGAGTCCTGCAAACATCAGAGACTGGGAAAACAAAGGTTTGGTGGTTTATTACTGCTGTCAACAGAAGTCCTAGGTGGGTTGGAATGCTCCTCAAGGAGCTCTGAGTTTGAGTTGTCTCATGGCCAAAACCACATTTCCAAATGCAGGGAGTAGCACTGGGTAAACATCCTCCAGGTTCATGCAGAGTTAGGGATGTCAGATTGGGCCCCATGGACGGTATTTTCAATCCCCTGTTTATTGTTTCCCCAGCCTCCCCGCCAAGGGAATGTCCCATTAGTTCTGAGGAATGTGGCAATGAATCCACAATTTAACACATTTCAGATTTCACAGGGCTCTCCTGGTAAATCAACCACTCATCCCCAGGACAGCAAAAACAAAGTGCTCATTCCAGAGGAGCCCCATTTGATCTGGAGCGCTCTGCATAAGCTGTGAGGATGGCAAACATGCCACCAGCTCAGGAGGGAAGGAGTGGGCAGGCTCCGGGAGCTGCACACTTGGCAATGCTGGATGAAACTGGTGCTACACCCAGGCTGTTCGCAACAGCTCTGCTGATGCTGGCACTGCACAGGGAAACCAGGAGGAGCAGCAGGCAGAGGAAGGATCTATTTCAGGCTGCTGCAAAATGAACACTGCAGTTTCACTCTCTGTGGTGGCTGCTCTGGTTTCTCGTGGCAGAGCCAAAGTCCAGCTGTCTCCTCACTGTTCTGAGAGGACAATAGAGATATAGTGCTTTAAGCAAACAATTGCCTCCTTATGCAATGTCCCAGCTGATGCAAGGAGAGGAGCTCTGAGCAGAAACATGGCCAAAAAAAGAGAAAATAGGAAAATTAAAGTGAATACGTACATGACTTAAGGGATAAAAGGCTCTTTTTGAGCAGGAGAGCAGAGACAAGGTGTCAGGGCTAGGGTCCCTCACTGGCGGCTGCTTCCTGAGGCCAGAAATTTTTATGTGTACTTTAAACTGAACTTATGATTAATGTGTTCAAATAACCTGCTATGAAGAGGGGTTTAGATGCTTGGCTTTCAAAATGACCTGATTTTTATAGGATTCAAGTAAACCAAAGTTTTGATTGCAACAACTTTGGTGTCTCATCATTCTACTGAGGATCCCTAAAGAATCTGCCTGTCTCCATAGTGTTGGGTAAGAGAGGGCAGAGAGGATTTTCTAAGTTTTACATTTTATTTTTATGCTGGCAAGGGAAGTTTTCCAAGCTTTGAAATGTACAATTTTTTCACAGTGTAGTGAAAACTAAGGTCTTTCAAAACCCTTTTGCTGTTGCTTGGCAAAGTACAGAGAAAGAGACTCAGCTTTTGCTGATGATGGCCAGCAACAAATTTAATTAGGGCACTGGTTTGCAGTGTGACAGACTAAGTTCAAGAACTTGGGCAGAATCAAGCAGAACAAGAACTTAAATTGACCCTCTTGTGTGTGGGAAACCCTTGCTGGAAAAAATCAAATTAAAACACTGTACCTCGCTTTCTTATCTTAGACCATTTCACAGAGATCACAGCCTTTTTTAAAATAAAATGTTATAATTAGCTTTGTCTCCAGGTATATGGTACAATATAACCGCTGTCAATGTGTTTGATTAAATTTATTATTGTGCTCACAACATTGACAAGAGCTGCTCAAACACACTCTGAGAAACCAAATACTGTTTTGCTGAGCCCCAAATATTCCCTTTGAAGCACTGCAGCTCCCTAAAGTTTCACATTTTGCCTGTAACTCATTGTTCCTGCAGTCTTTCTTGTGTAACCACTGGGAACACAACTGATCAACTTTTTGGTTTCCCAGAGCCCCTGCAGAGTCCAGGGAACTTCCAGATTCTGGGGAATATTCCTAGTTTGGTCCAGTTTTGGAAAGATGAAGTTTCTTTCAAACCAGGAATACTTTTGCTTTTTGGGTAGAGGGTAATTTTCTGTCACTGAGTATTTATGTGCACTCTTTCATGGCTCAGAGTTTTCTAGACAACAGCTCTGTATTTTCAAAGAGCAGCTCTCATTTGCCACCCACATTCCTATCACTTCTTGAAATTGTGATAAAATATGGAATGTGAAAACTGATTTATTCTAACCTTGTGGTTTTGTCCATCAGGGCTATTCATCCTTGGATTCAGTGTCACCAAGAGGAGAGGGCTCTACACAAAAAGCAGAAATGAGCAGCTTGGGAAGCAGAAGGACTCAGCAAGTCTGGTCCCTAAGACACATATTCCCCATAGCTGGATTCCCTGCTGTCCAGAAGGATGCCAACTTTGATTAAGGTGTTTTCCACAGACAAATCATTTTAACACCACTATTCCAGTGTGGATTCTCTGGAGCTTAACAGGCCCAAACTCACTGTGCAGGCAAAAATTCAATTGCATTTTCTTGAAGCTGTGAGCAGCTGAATATTCTTGGAACATCCATTACTACAAAACTTAATTGGAATTGATCATTGAGTCAGAAGCTCCTATGTGGAAACAGAGAAATAGGAATTTATCTATAGAGATAGAGATAGAGAGCATGATCATGTAAGCCTCATGCTGGTTGAAGCAATGGGGATAGGAGAAGTTTACTTTTAAACACAGTAATCATAAGATAAAACCAGTGACACTGCAGAAATGTAGCTTTACCCAGTGATCTGGCTCAAGGCTGGGAATAACACTTGGAGTTCCATGAAAATGTTCATCTGCTGTTAAGCAAAGTGAAAGGAGTCAACCTGAACCACTTTTTAATAATTAAACCTTGCGCTAGTGGCTCAGATGAACTCATTTCTCTTTGCATGCAGCGTGCTGGGCAGATGTTCTGTGACTAATTATTGCAGCTCAGTGCAGTGCTCATTAGACATTATCAGCAGGATCTTGTGTCCTTGTGTGACCACGCTGTAAATTCTACCTAGTTTATAGGGATGGCTCTTTTCAAAGATCCCTGAATACCTAATTCTGGTATTCTGCACACTTGTGTTTGCCCAAGAACAGTTTGAATGAATTGATAGTCAAGTATCAATAAGGGAGTTTTTACTTTTTTCTCCCTCCATCCCTCTTGGAGTCTTTTATAAAGTAACTTCCGGTTTAAAAAATAAATTGCCTTTTCCTTTTTCTCCTGGGTTAGAAGCACCCAGGTCTCCCTGTTGATGGGCAAAGCAAGAAGCAGGATCATGTCAAAACCAGAATGTACAGGGAACTTCAAAGGCAAATTTACTCTTTTCCAGGTAGTGAAGTGCAAAGACGATCAATGTACAGAAAGGGAAAGGGAGGGAAGGTCAATGAGGAGAGTAATTAAGGGCTTACTCTTGTCTGGGATTTTTTAAACAGTCTCTAGGTTTGGCCAGTTAAGTATCACATTAAACAACTTGCCCTTTTCCTATTTCTCAGGGGTCCTCCCTACACAGCTCCTTTGAGTCATATCTTCTGCTGCAGATCACGGATGCACTGCAGTTCTCCCTGAAGAAAGGGACACCTTTTCCTCCTGCATGGCAGCACTTGGCTGTGCCAGTAATATTGTGATGTATTGCCAAGCTTAATTACAAATAACTGTGTCTTTCATTGGTGTCTTATATTAGCTTCCCATTTGCCAAGTTGAGAATGACGTTGTCTGAAGCACGAGCACATAGTTCAGTGATCAGAGTTCTGATCTTGGAAACCACATGGGAGTTACTTGGCCCTCTGCATGTACTAGCCCTTCCCTGCAGAGGAACTTGCACAGTGCAGTCAAAATGAAAAGAAAATGCCTGGGCTTGCTGGAACTTGTGTCCTGGTTTTGCTTCTCTGAGGATCAAAGGTTTGGATTTTGAAGGGGAAAGGCAGAAAGTGAAGTAGGGGAATATGTGGAAAATACCTAAGAACGAATGGAAAAGCATGAGAAGAACAGATTTTGCAGACATTGGAAGATGCTGACGTCAGGTGGATTCTTTGCTCTCGTGAGACCCCCACCTGCAGAGCTGCCTCCAGCCCTGGGGCCCAGCACAAGGAAGGATGTGAAGGTGTTGGAGGGAGTCCAGCGGAGGCATCCGGATGATCACAGGGGTGGAGCAGCTCTGCTGAGAGGAAAGGCTGGGAGAGTTGGGATTGTCCAGCCTGGAGAGGAGAAGCTTCAGGGTGATCTAATCGCACCTTCCAGTACCTGAAGGAGCCAACAGAAAAGATGGAGAGACACTATTTACAAAGGCCTGGAGTGGCAGGAGAAGGGGGAATGGCTTCCCACTGCCAGAGGTCAGGGTTAGATGGGATACTGAGAAGAAACTCTTGCTGTGAGGGTGGTGAGGACCTGGCAAATGTTGCCCAGAGCAGCTGTGGCTGCCCCATCCCTGGAAGTGTCCAATGCCAGGTTGAATGGGGCTTGGAGCAACCTGGGATAGTGGAAATTTTCCCTGACCATAGCAGGGAGTGGCACTGGATGATTTTTAATGTCCCTCCAACCCAGACTATTCTATGAATCTTTGATTCTACAATTCTTATAGATCAGCAATAAAAGAGAATAGAGTTCTACACATGTAAAACTTCATGGCTAGATTCAGGATATCATATCGGGCTCCGGACAAATGATACACAAATCAAAACCAAGTTTCTTTAGGCTTTCAAAGTTGTCTTTCAGATTTAGCCTAGTTTACAAAGCTTTTCAGGGCAAGGATGAAATGGGGTTTTAAATACCAGTAGTTACAAACAAACACTGAGAAAATTGTCTAAATTTCAGCAACAGTTCAGCAGTTTTGACAATTCAAAATGTTTGCAGTCAAGTGAAAAGCCAACAAGGTTTGATAAGTAACAGACAACTCTTTAGCGAGTTTTCCTCCTCTATGTGATGGAAGAAAATTGTCACTCAGTTTTAGAGACATTTCCATCATTCCTCTGGACTAGCACGAGCTGTGTGTGCTCAGTAGCTCTGAAATTGTGTCTGTAAGCAGTGAGAGAGAAAGAAAAGTGAGGAACCTGAGGTGCAGACACACTTTCCAGGAGTCTGGACTTCAGCCTTTTCATGCTGCTCTTAGCACACCCTGTCACTGCAGTTGTCCCTGATTAAAGCAGGGTGACAAGCCTGTAAGTCTGATTCATCATTTACACCATCATTTACCTTAATACAGAGAATCTACACTAAAAAATATCAGAATCTCTGCCCTGACTCCCTGCAGGGCTGTCATGCCTTCAGGCTCTGTGCTCCTGCAGGGTTCCCAGTACCATCCTCTGCTGGTTCCAGGACCCTTCCCACCAGACACGGCTGAAATCTCGCCAGGCAGCTGCCTCTGGGGTGTGGGGTCCCAGCGGACAGGGCACTGCCACACTGCTCAACAGCCAGAGCTGAGGCTTCTAAGGAGGGTCTGACACAGAGCCCTCTTCTAAAGGCACATTCCTCAGTGGGGTTTCCTCCTAACACACCCTCATTTACAGGTGTGCAATCCAAGGGGGAAAAGGTAAGAAATGTGGTTACACCAGGCCCAGAGTGCACTAAGGATGGCAGAGCAAATCATACCAGACAACAGGAGGTCACATTTCCTTCTGTCCCTGGTGAAGCATTTGCTTTGCACTGGAACGAGTGAGTGAGAGAAGCACAGCCCAGGGTGTGCTCTGGTGACTCCAGCCCCAAAGGTCCCTGGTCCTCAGAGCAGGGTAAGGAGTTACCCTCAGAGCAGGAGATGAGTTGATTTCAAGCCTGAGAGCCATGAGTTGTTTAAACATGTTATAAATGTTTAAGTGAAAGGCTGCTCCTCTGAGCTAGTTAAGGGCTATCATCCCCAGTTTATTTCCAATTAAAAATCCAGGGACAGAATGCGTTTGCTCAAGTCTCCAAGGGAATCAACAACACAGCAAGGATTAGAACTAAGGATTTCCTGTCCGATCTGCAAACCACACCTCTCTCCTGTTTACAATGTGAACTTATTCCCAAGCAGAAAAGCCATGTGAATGGAACAATTCATTCTGCTATTTCAGCCTCCCTTCCTTCCCTTCTCAGTTCATTCCTGGCATTACCTTCAGATCCTTGCAAACCTGGTACCAGAAGAACTGTGGGATAAAGCAAAGCAAGCAAAAAACATTTCAGAACAAATGTTTCGGCTGCAAATACTTGAATTTTGATTTATATACTTGTTTGCTTAATTAAGTTTGAAACACTTTAAAAATACCCTCAAAATATGGTGCTCTTGTTAATGAAAAATGAAACCAAAAGGTAAATGAACTCCTAAACCAAGGAGTAAGTTAATGAATGACTAATCATGGTAGTTACCTGCACGTCATTTTTTGCACACATGACTTGAGCAACACTAGAGTGATAGTGTTACTACTCAGAGTAAGTTAAAATCAACAGAGTTTTAAAGAAATAATAACCTTGGGGGTTTTTCATTTGTTTGTCTTTTGGGGGTTTTTTTTGGTTGGTTGGTTGGTTTTTTTGAAGTGACATTTTCACGTTTCCTGGAATCGAGAGCTAAAAGCTCCTGGAAAAAATATAATCTGAAAATTTCTCATGTCTTTCCATGATTCCAGGGCTTAGGACATCAGTCATTCACACTCTTTAAATACCATGAGAATTTGGTAACATCAAGCTGATTGAACTTGTCTAGAGCCTGGGATCAAGAGCAAGAATGCCTCAGCTCAAAGCCTAAAGTGGCATTTTAGTCCAGATAATATATTTAATCATCACTCCCTACAATCCATGGTTTTTAAGGAGCTTTTCTCCTGGCAAAGTGGGATCCTTGATGTGATAAGTTCATACTCCCTGCTAGCACCACTCAGAGCTACCAATTAACTTCTTACTGCAAAATGCCACTACAATTACAGGCTTCTTCAAAGAGCAAAAACATGATTCCAAGGAGCTGATCCTGCTCCTTTTAGATCAGTTGGCTTTTTAGGTGTGTTTTAGTAACAACAGCTTCAGTGATACACACAAGATAACTACAGGGCCTAAGCTAAGACTTGTATTTACATCTCCCTTTTGAAATACACCTGCACAGGTGTAATTCTTCCAGCTCCGACTGAAATATAATAGCTTGTTAACTTAATTAATGCATAAAAGCACCTTGCCTTAGTAAGAACCTAAAATGGAAGATGTTAAAGCCCACTGTTAAAAATAACAGGGGAAACCCTATGGACAGCAGTGTTTTTAACATGCTTGCTTTTCAGCTTTCCACTTTTGTTAGGCAAAAATGTTTCATAAAAGTCTCTGAGGCTTTTCTCTCACTTATTTAGATCACCTAGGCAGGTTTATTAGTAAGGTAAAATTAATACTTCTTTTCCCTCAATAACCCTGCAATCCTTCGCCCAAGGAAAGAAACATTTCTGTGTACAGGCCATGAGAGTTTGAAGGCTTAAAAAGCAAAACTAACCCAACCCCAAATGAAAACTCCACGAGGCCCTTTGGAGTTGTGTATCCTAGCTCCTCCCCTTCCTGCGAAGTGCCTCCTAAAGGTGGTGGGGAGGACTGAGGCTCCTCTCACCTCGGAGTTACCTGTGCTCCTGAGAGATGCACCATGCTATCTGCTAAGGCTGTGCATCAAGGGGTGCGGTTTCCCCCCAAGGTAACTTTTTGTTCTCATTGTTGGTATTTCTGTTATGTTCCTCTCATTGATCTAAATGTACTCAAAGAGTCAAGAAATGTTAATTATCCCCCTTCTAAAGACGGAATAGGAAAATGAGAATTTAACAGCTTTAAAACTATTCCCTGAGTATGGATTTACTGGTTTTGGTGGAACTTGATTTTGTCACTGGTACAAAGAACCTGTTTCCAACAGAAGAATCTGTTTCTCTGTGGGGTGGTGAAATTGGGACTGGAAAGGATTGAAGCACCCCTTGCCCTTAGGCAGGGAGCAGCTCTACTTAGGCTGTTCCCAGGAGGGGAATCTGCTCTTAAAAGTGCCTCATAGTGGATGTGCTGCAGGTATTTTCTGGCAATGTAGTTCAGTGTTTAATCACTTTTGTTAGAATAAAACCACTTTGTGAGGTCCTTGCGTTGTCTTCATGGTGCATAGTTTGGGATGACTGTTCTCATTTTGTTTCGTTGTTGTTGTTGTTGTTTTCCTACTGTTTATAGCTTTCCGAGTTACAAGTTATGTCCAAATTATCCTGAGTTGGAAGACTGAAAGTGCCAGGTTATACTGAACCAAACTTTTAATTGTAGCTACTCCCTTTCAGGGAGGGTTAAACCTATGCCTTGTCTTATCTTCTCCTATGGCTCCAGTCCTAGTTTCAATAGGATTATTAGTATCCCATAACAGTTCTCTTATTTTTTGGTTGGGCTCATCTTTCCATAGAACTAACTACAGTTTGTAAAAAAAAAAAACCAAAAAAAACACCTATAGTAAAAGACATAGAAATAATAAGAATGAAATTTTTCTATAAATCTCAATTTACCCCTCTTGTCTTAATTTTTAATCCCAAAATACTGGGATACTCCTGCCCTCATGAACAAGCCCTCCAAGGTGGAAAATGCTTGTTTTCTTCCCTCCAGGCAGGTGTTTCCTGACTACCTCTAAGATCTTTTCTTTTCCAGAAGCTTTGTTTTCCCTTTATCTTTCCCTGTATTTTTGCACTTGCTATAAAATAAAATTCATTCTACAAAATGTGCTTAAATAATAATTTAAAATAATGTATTGCAAATTGTAGTTTCAGTAACAGTGTCTTAGCCCTGCTCTAAACAGATCAAATTTGAATTTGGTTTTAAACCTGTCCTGCAAACTACTACTTTAATGAACATATGATTTTTTTTTTCCCAAGCCTAATTAGCTCTTCTGTTTGCTTGTACCAGGCTAAAGTTAAGAATAAAAGTCTTAATAATTTATGGGGGAAAAAAAAGCTGAGGCTTCCTCTTGTAATAGCAGGGCTTTAATCCAATGAACTTTACAGTTTTAGGATGACACTAACTGCTTGTTACCAGAATTAGTGAGTTTCCATGGCAGAGGTTTGCTCAGTGAGGAGTAGTTTGGGGCACTCAATTCCAGAACCATTGGATGGTTGTTAGGTTGGGTTTTCTGGGAATTGGGTCTCTAAAAAATTCCTGGCAGCTGTAAAGTGAACTGAAATATATATATTATCCTGTTCTGCTTTTCATCATTGGTAAGATTTAAACTAAACTGCCCAGTGACTGATCAGATGATGTTTTATGCCCACGGGATGGAAGTAGATGTTCTTTAAGGTCCCTTCCATCCCAAAACAGTCCGTGATCTCCCCAACAGCACAGATGCTCAGCCATGTAAGAAACTTTAATTTCAACATTTCCCTCTCCAAAAATAAAACCCAGTGACTTTGGAAGTGCCTCAGTGATACAGAGCACAATAAATATCTTCATAGTGTTTAGGCTTATGACACAGTGTGGCAGAAACTGGACTTGCTTAAACCTTAGTTTACACCTTGGTTTTAGCTGAAAAATTCTGGCCACTGGTAGTTGAGGCTTTGCAGGTGGAACATGGTTAAGGTGAATTCAGGTCTAGCAAAGCCAGAAAAAGCAAATGAAATTCTGTGTGCCCACAGGAGAGGCCCTGGGCTGGCAGCTGGCACCACAAACAGCAGCAGGGACCCAGCTGCCTGAGCGAGGTTGGTGTAAGAGCTGAAGAGGGTGGATGGGTTGGGACTTGTCCCACAAGTAAATTTCCCTGAGACTTGTTGCAGAACCAGGGTCTGCCTGGTTTTGTTCAGCTTTCCTGCAGCAGCACCAATATGTGACTCAGCACTGGTTTGATAATGGCTGTTTATGTGAAATCAAGAGTGGGGAAACAGAGGGTGAACATTAGCAAACATTTTCTAGGAGTTAAGGTTGTTATTCTCTGAAATGCTCTGCAAAAACACAATGGAAACCTCTCAGTGAGACACTTGAAGAGAATGAAGTACAGAGAGTAGGGAATTACACTGCCCTGATGTTAACCTGCACATGGCCTCAGATGGCTCAGCTATTACTAAATTCCAGTGATAATTCTGGTGATAATTGCTCCCTTTATTTCTAAACTGAATTGTTGTAATTCATTATAGTCTCGTCTAACAGGTCAAATTACTGGGAAACTAAAGCAGATACAAAATGAGTTGCTGATAGTGCTCTTCTTAGGAGCCTCAGTTGTTTGATCAGTCATTTGACATTAATATATATATATTTTTATTGGCTGCTGGTCATGTGTTACACTTTGATTTTTAGGTTCTTCTAACTTCCACTGCTCTTGGTCTAGGTTGCTGTGAACTGACCACTCTTTATGTAGTTCTCTGACAAATATCACAGCAAATAGATCCAGAAATGCTGTTTTGTAGGTCCTTGTAAGTCTCACTTCCCAGAGGTGTTCTTCAGTCTCAGCTGAAGGAGTTTGTGAGTAGAGTAAGAATTAGTCATTACAGCATGATCAGAGTAGATAAATGCTCATTAAAGCTTTGTGCTGTTGGTGGCTGTGTATAAATTTGACATAATACAGTTACAATCTCCCCAGAGCACCTTAACAAATGCTCAAGCTCCAGTGAAATCCAAGTATGTGCTCACAAACTTTGAATCAGGGCTATGGAACACACTCTGCCTAATTTGCACCAACCATTCATGGTGCAAACACTGTGAATTACCAAGCAAGTGAACACCCAGGCAAAGGTTGTGGTTCCCAAGATGTCTCACTAATTACCCTGGCTGTGATTTAATGTTATTTATTTATTAGGCTCCATTATTTTCTGTAGCTCAGTTCACAACAAAAACCTGAAATGTTGGAGTTACAATCTATCTTCCTGGCACCATGATATTAAATCTTTTCTAAGAGGGATTTTATTTTAATTATAAGGTATGTACTAAGGCTTCATTAATTTATATTACAGAGCTAATTGCAGGTCTCTTTGCCTTATTTAAATATTTTTAGCAACAGAAGTTCTTGAACCAATGCTTATTCCACAATGAGGACAAATTCTGCAGTAATTATACAGAAGGCAATGGATGAATTGGACTAGATTTGCAAACTTTCCTGCTGAACAGTTGCAGGACAATTCTGCTTTTTGAAAAAAGTGTGTTTAAGGAATTCTGAAAAGAGAGGAATGCCAGCTTTCATGCTGAATACGGTATCAAGTAAACATGGCCACAAATTTGTAGAATTGAGTGAATTTGCTCTTGAGCTCTGGGAAATGTGGATTGGGGAGTTTGTCTTCATTGTGATTGTTTCCAAACTTGCAGTGTTTTTTGTTTTTAGGTTTTTGGGTTGCTCTCAAAACGGCCTAAACAAAACACTTGGTTCCAGAGATTTCCAAACTTGGGTGAGTTGCAGTTCTTTCGAAGATCCCATATATGCTGAGTGCTCTTTCAAATGTTACTGTTCTTTCCAAGACTGATTTATTTGCCTGTGCAATTTTTTATCAGGGATGTAGAGATAAACCTGTGAATTTCGAAATAACCTGTAATCTGGGCCAGTTATGGGTTTCTAGCGGGAGCCTGGCTGTGTGTTTGTGTTCATTAGTGGTGTTCAGCTCCCACAGCTCTGTTTTGTGCTGGACTTGACCAGCAATTCAATGGTCTTTTCATTTCTAAAAGCAGCCTCTTAGGTGTTCAGAGCTGGAAATGCAGAACTCATTGTATGGGATGGTTTTGGAGGCTTGTTCTAAGTCACATTTCGAGTTTGTGGCGGTGCTGGGTTTGCAGGATGAGCTCATGAGTCTCAGAGTGAAATCTGGATTAGCAAGATCTACCCAGCCCGAGAAGAAAATGTTTGCACAAACATCTGCGAAGGGAAACTGATGACTTTCACAAGATCTTAAATAGATTGTACTGAATCAATTATCCCAGTCCTGTAGTTAACTACAGCTGAGACTGTAACTGGGACCCAGCGAGCTAAAAAGGAGCCTCCATCCTCCCCGAGCCAGCGGGAGCTGAGCCAAGCTGGGCTCGGCTGGAAGCCTTTCTTTGTGGATCTTGCTGGCTGTCAGTGTGAAAGGTGGATGGAGGCTAAAAATGGCTCAGGAGCATGGCTTGTGTATGCAGGGAATAGCAATGCGAACGGAGTGAAATCAGAGACTGAGCCCTGGACGTTGTGGAAAGCATCCAAGGGGGTGGAAAATGCACGAGCAAACAGGTTATGTGTGGCTGCTGCTGCTGCTACTGCACGGGGAAATGGCAGAAGGGAGCAAAGGGAAGGGGGGGGAGAAAAAACCCAAAACCAAGGCACAAGTGAGGGGAAGATGCTCTGAGAGACATGAAGGGATTATCAGGGAAATGTTCTTCCCCCAGAGGGTGGTAGGGCACTGCCCAGGCTCCCCAGGGAATGGCCAGGGCCCCAAGGCTGCCAGATCTTCAGGAGCGTTTGGAAAGCGCTGCCGGGCGCAGGGTGGGATTTTGGGCTGTCTGTGCAGGGCCAGGAGCTGGATCGAGGATCCTGGTGGGTCCCTTCCAACTCAGGATATTCGATTCCATGAAGGACGAGCCTGCGGGGACAGGGGTCAGCGAAGGAAGCTCTTTCTGCAGGGGGCACGGGGGCAGCGGGTGGCGGACAGCGGAGCGCGGAGGGGCTGAGAGCGGGCGATACCGGGCCGAGCGGCGGTAGCCCCTCCATGAGAGCGGGCAGGAGCCCAGCTGAGGACTAGCAGCCCCGCCATGAGGGACGGAGCCCCTCCATGAAGGCGGCCGATCGATGCCGAGCTGAGGGGCGGCAACCCCTCCATGACGGCGGGCAGGGGCCGAGTTGAATGAGGGTCGGCAGCCCCGCCATGGGGGCGGTCGATGCCGGCCTAAGGGGCGGCAGCTCCGCCATAAGGGCGGGCAGGGCTGGGCTGAGGGCGGCCGATTGATGCCGGCCTGAGGGGAGCGGCATTCCCGCCGTAAGGGCGGGCAGGGGCCGAGCTGAGTGACGGTCGGTAGCCCCGCCATGGGGGCTGTCGATGCCGGGCTAAGGGGCCGCAGCTCCGCCAAGAGGGCGGGTAGGGCTGGGCTGAGGGCGGCCGATCGATGCCGGGCTGAGGGGCAGCAGCCCGCCATGAGGGCGGGCAGGGGCCGAGCAGGGACATGGCGGCGCCGCCCGCCCTCCTGAGGGCGGCTCGCTCCCGCCCCGCGCTGANAGGTAAGGGCAGCCTGCCCCTCCTGCCCCGGCATGGCTCGGGGGGCTCTCCCCGCTGCCTCCCTGGCTCCCGGCCGCCTCTCCTATGCCGCGTCGCTTGTGCCTTGCCGGTTGTGCGGTGTTTTTTTTTATCCTCCCTTGTGGGAATTCGTGCTTTGCTCCCACCCACCCCTCCTTCCCTCCCTTCTCGGGGGAAAAAAAAAAAAACCATGGAAGAAGCAAGGTGGAGGGGGAACTGGTGTGTTTTGGAGTTGAGGAGCTTGCAGACAGGGTGGGTCTGCTGCCTTTTCGTAGAATCATGGAATGATTTGGGTGGGAAGGGACCTTAAAACCTATCCAGTTCCACCTCCTGCCATGGGCAGGGGCACCTTCCACTATCCCAGGTTGCTCCAAGCCCTGTCCAGCCTGGCCTTGGACACTTCCAGGGATCCAGGGGGCAGCCACAGCTGCTCTGGGCAACCTGTGCCGGGGCCTCCCCAGCCTCACGGGAAGAATTCCTTCCCAATATTCCAGCTCAACCTACTCTTTCAATTTGAACCCATTCCCCCTTCTCCTGTCACTACACGCTCTGGTAAAGAGTTTCCCCCTTGAGGCTTTGGGGTCGGTGATCGTGGTTATTTCTCAGAAGCCCTGCCGTGCACGGAGAGGTTCCAGGTGCAGGCGGTGTCCAGAGTGCAGTCGCACCCTTCTGTAGGGAGCAGCCTCTGAGCATCTGCAAATGCCAGTAAAATTTGGCACTGGGTGTAATTAAACAGCACAGGTCTCGCTGTGTTTTCTTTCCCATTCCTTCCACTGCTTGCTCCCCATTTTGCATCCCGAAGTGCTGTTGGTATGTTGGGAGTGTGTGTGCAGAAGGGATCTCTTCCCTCTTACTTTTCCTTGCGATTTCTTTATTTGGAAATTTATTCATCCCCCTCCTCTGCACATGAATTGTCTTTTCAGTGCTTTGCATGTGGAGGAGCAAAGCATGGGAGGCTTTGTGAGGCTTGTGCTTTGCCTTTCCCCCCTACACCATATGCACATGCTCCACCCTCCTCTTGCAGTTTTAGTCGTGGGGTGGAAAAAGTGCCAACTTGGTTCAAGTAAATTGTATGGAAAAGAGGATTTTAGCTCAAAGTAGCAGGAGCAGTAATTCTCTCCAAGTTGTCCCCTTTAAGCGCTTCCATGGTGCTAGCTGCTAAATGACAAATGAAGAGGTTGAAGAAAAGACAGAAAATGGGTTGTAGGATTTTTGGGGAATGATGGGGGGGGAAGCATTTTGCCATCTACTGCATAAATGGGTGCTGTTGCTTGCCTTCACCCTCTCAGGTTCTGCAGCTTGGATGCCTGTAATCCTTCAGGGAAGAATTTAAAGCAAGCAAAAAATGCAAACTGTATTCTATTCCAGGACTTCTCATTCTGAGGTGCTTCGTCTTTTCTGGAAAGATTCTTTTCAGGCTTCTGATTTCCTTCTCTTTGAGTTTTTTCCCCCCCCTTAACTTGGGAAGAGTCTCTCCTGTATTCTTTGTTATCCCCAAAGCCCTACCAGAGCTCGGGATTAATGTGTAAATGCCATCTGTTGCTCAGCCGGTTTGAGTTGTGTGGAGGAAAAGTTCCATTTTGACAGTGGCTTTTGGGGAAAAAAAAAAAAGAGGAGAGAAAAAAAACCAACCCAACCAACCGAGGCAAGCCCATTTCTGTCTCTTCCTGTATGTCCTCAGCCCTGCAGTGATTTGCTCAGAATGAAATGCAAAAGAAATGGGTGGTGATTTTTGGTGTGTGTTTTGGTGGCAGGGTTCAAATGAATCACTGCCTTCCGCCGAGGCAGTAATGTTCCTGAAGTTTTCTCTCCGATCCGTTTTCTATGGTAGTAGAACTTGTTCCCCTCCGATTGCTTGTTTGCTTTTCTGCTCGGATTTGCTGCTTTTTTTTTCAGGCTGATAATTGCTTTCATTACTTCTTCGAAGGGACTCTGAAACTGTGGTAAAATTCTTTTTCTTTAGCCTTGACCGTGTAGGGTCGGCACAGTGGGTTTGTGAAAGGAGGAAATGAGTCGTGTGCTTTGTTTTTATTGGATGGGAAATTGAAATTTTCTGAAAATGCACAGCTCTGATAGTTTATATTTAAGTTGTTTGTGTGTTGAGAGGGTTCTGACTGCTCAAGTAGGGAAAAGCTTCGTGTGAAACACGGCCGTTCATGCACTTGAATTTTAAATTTGTAGTTAATGGTGCTTAGTCCAGCGAGCTTTGGGTGAGAGAAGCTTTTACATTGCTTGTGCTTCCCTGTTTTTGACAAACGCTGCGTTGAAGGCTGACAAAAACAATATCCAAAGGAAAAAGGTGGGGAGGGTGGTGTGTGATTGTGCCTCAGCACTGCTGAGGAAGTGGGCGTGCACAGGCTCTGAAATGTGCAATCTGGAACCATTGTGTGCTTGCGCTGCTGCTCGGGGGGGGGACTCGTTTTTATTGAATTGTTTTCATTTTTTTAGGAGCTGGTGGAGGAAATGACATTCAGTGGTGTTTTTCTCAGGTGAAAGGCGCTGTAGATGATGATGTAGCAGAAGGTAAGAGCAATATTTTTTACCGTTTTCTGACTTTTTAACCATTCCTTAGGCAGGGAGATGTGAAATATTGCAGTGCTGCTGTGTGCAAGTTGAGCAAAGCAAATGGACATTTTATGTGCATTCCCATATCCCGATGCAGGTTTAAACTGTGGTTTGAAAGTACCATTCAGCACTCTTGTAAAAAAGTTCAGGCTTCCTAACTGTTTTTGCTGGAATTGTTTTCTAAGATTAGGATTTTTCTGCCAGTCAGCTTTCGATTCGTGTTTTTTCTTAATCTGCAAAATGAGGAATGTGATACTCGCATTCCGCAAGGAGGTGTTCTGAGAATTATTTAATATTTGTACTCTTTGAAGATCTAAGTGCTAGATAAAGTAATTGTCCCAATCTTTCCAGCTCCTCTTAACAAGAGGAGGAAGAAATCTGAATATTCATGCATGCCTACTTAGTACGTAAAGAGCGGGTTTGGGTTTGAAATAATACTGGAAATTGTCTAAAACTTTTCCAAGCTGGCAGTGACAAGTGTCATGTTACACTAAGATGGCTGCCTCTGATTGTCACTGCAAAAACTGTACTTTTTTTTTTTTCCTGGGATTTGGGCTCGTTGGAGGAATGCTGTTTTTCTCTGTGCAGGGGAGCAGAATCTCTTCTGTGATTGTTCTTGAGGAAAGGTCCCCTGACTTCTGAATTTCTTTGGCCATAAAGTCCTGTTTGCAGAAAGCAGCCTTTAAGATGATGAGTTAAAAGTTTCCTTTTGCCAGCAGTTGGCCATGTCACTTATGTAATTCCTGGGGTTTTTTCTTTTTTTGCATATCTTGAATGGTCTGACTAACAAGTGAGATTAATGTTATATTTAGAAAAGCAGTAACTACAGTTTCCATTATTTCCCTGCTTGACATGTGGTTCAGATTAGCTTCCAAAGGCCAAAAGAAAAGATCAGTACAAACATAACTGAGTTGTTTTTATTTATTAGCTGCAGCATGTGGCAGACGATGCACTGTCTAAGGCTTCTGTTTTTTGCAAGTTGAAATATGTTTTTTGGAACTGAGAAAGTTGTAAAAATTTCAAGTTTAATTTTAAATTCTTCAGGAAATAGATTTTAAAGCTTGAACTCAAAAGTGCTGTTAAATAGGGTGTAACGTTTTCCCTGACAGATTTAAAATTCTGTAACCTTTGTTTTATTTACGTATTAAATGAAATCCTTAATTAAGTGCAAGTATTGAAGAAATTGTGGTTATGGTGAAGTTGTGGTACTTGCAAATAATTCTTCACTAAAATAGATGTGTTGATATCCTTGTAGTAGTAATGAACTTATATATAGGTATAGAAAAGTAGCCTTTACAGGGATCTGGAAATGCAGAAGTGAGGAATTAGGAAGGAAGGACAGACTGAGCTTTTTTAAGTGTTGCACTTGGTGTTACAAAAGGTGCCTTGCCGGCCTTGTGCCTCCTGCCAGGCTGGGAGCTGCATCCAGCACTGCTGGAATCCTGGGGTGGAGTTCAGGGAAGCCTTTGAGGGAATTAACTGGCTTCAGTTTCAGCAAGCCAGGCAGATGGGTGTCCAAAACATTGTAAGAATGTCAATTTTTTGTTTTATGGACAATGTAGCCTTCTGATTCTGTGACCCAGAGTGAAGAGAAATTTTGTTTCATTGTCAGCTATACCTGACTTAGGATGAGTCTTGAGATACAAAGTGTAATATACTGCAAGATGTTGTGAAACGGAGCTGCCTAGAGGGAGGTCCCAAGTATTATTGATGTTATACTTGCTTGTAATTAGTTTGTTGTGCTGAAATTCTCTTCTCTGCCCGTGTATTTGGCTCCCACAATCCATACTGGAAGTTGGTGAAAGCAGTTGTATATATTGATTTCTTGTTATGCATCATAATGTCTCGCTGTGACTCCATTGGAAGGGTTACGTATCAAGTTGGTTGCATTTTTCCATTTCTTAGAAGTACTTCTGGCTTTAAGGTCACTTTAATGACACGGAGCCTTGTGTGGTTCTTGCACCAACTGCAGCAGCAGCTTCTGGTCTTTTGGAATACCCAACAACAAATTGACAGTGGGCCCAAGCGCAGTCTGAAGACATTTTTTATTCCCTGCCTTTCCATCTGCTTTCTTGGGGCAGGCCCATGGTGAAAGCTCAAGGAAATCTTACTGTCTGAAGCTTTAATGACTCTTTAACCACTGTGGTCTGCCAGAGAACAGGTCTGAGCTCCAGTCATGCCTGTGGTGAGCACACTGCCAATTTGTGTACAGGAGTACGAGACTGTGGAGATCTGATTTTTAAATGGCTGCAGAGCTCAAATTCTAAATACCAGTTTGTTGTGGAATGCTGAAACTTCACTAAAAGTGAAGAAAACAAACCTGAAACAAATGGGAGTTTCACTTTCTGTTGTCTTCCTGTTGGTAACTCAGTGTTGCAATATTTACATTGGAAAGCTGTCTTGAACTAAGCTAAAGCAGTGATAACCAGGAAAACTACATCATTTAATTGCATCAATGAGTGGGATACAAACCAAATGGTCTCCCTGCAGTGTTGTCTATAAAACAGGCCAGTGAAGAATAACATTTTGGACGGTAACACTTTTAATACAGTAACAATTGTAGCAACTTTTAACAGCCTGTCAAGAATGCTATTATGTAGCTTCCAGTATATTTAAGATCAGACCTGACCTCCAGCCTTCCCATCACATGTGTAGCCTGTTAAGTCTGTAGATACTTGGGCTAGGCTGGGTGGTTGTTACAAAGTCGATATTTGGTGGCTGAAACGTGAACTCTGAATCACAGATTTTCTGGCTTTCCAAGCACTGTGTGATGGATGGATGTGACATGTAAGGGGAAGGAGGGGAAATTGTCACTAAAGCTTGGGGAAGGGTGGAACTGAACTTGTATCTGGGGCCTGCCTGGGTCACTGCTGTGGCAAAGCTTTTCTGCTGAGAATGTGAATGTGAGGAGCAGAAGTAGCTTCTCTTCCCTTGGTATGTACAGAATTTATCCTTGCTTATAAGTTGTGGCCTGGCCATGTCAGATCACAGTTAAGCACAGAAATCAGGTTAGAAATTGAAATCTCAGTGTCAGCGTCATTATAACTCAGGTCCTTAATTTTAACTGATGGCAGAAGTTTGCCTTCTAGTGATTTAGCAGTCCACTGTATGAGGGCAAAGGTTGTTGTAGTTTGTGCTTCCTCTGTTTCTGAAATAGTTTTCCTCCCTTCTTAGTTTCATATTTGTCTTGCTGGAGCCCGGTCTTACAGCATATCTGTGTTCAACTTGTTCCGTGCATTCTGGAGAGGGAGAGTTAGACTGGACTTCTGGGGTGGAGAAGACAGAGTGCTTGTTTGTGATAATGTCAGTGATCAGGTTATCAAAAGCGTCTGTAATGCACAGATTTCTTTCTTTTGTGCCATCACAGTTTCAGTGCAAGTGAGACTTAGTTGTCCAGAAATACTCCAGTGTTTTCTTAGTGGAAGTTTCCTTTATGCGAATGATTATAGAAAATGATTGCAAAGATTTTCAGCAGCAGTTTTGTTGGTTTTACTCTTTTGCTGTTCTTCAAAATGTGGCATAATAGCAACTGCAGTTGGGAGCAACTAAGAACTGTGAGTTTAAACTGCCTCTGAAAACTACACACTTGCTTAATGTAGTGAGTTTGTACTTCAGAACAAATTAAGTCAAATTTGTTTTAATTGCTCAGCAGAAGGAGAAGAGTCAAGCAGCTCTATCTCAATGTTCTTTCAGGTGTAATTGAAAGATATGTAAAAGTCTGATAGTTCAGGTCCAAGGCTGGGAGCCAGGAACTGAAGTCCTAAGCTTTAACCCTGAGTGATTACTGCTCATCTTGGGCAAGTTGTTTAACTGTTTCGTGCCCAAATCGTCTCTGAAAGAAACACCTGAATATCTGCTGTGGGTGCTAATTACTGACTTTATTTTAATGCTTAACCATTCTGTGATGCTTTGTGAATTATCTGTGATTTGCTTCATGTCTCCTCTTAGAGGCAAACATGGCTGTGTCTGTTTTAGACTGAAAATGATGAACAGATAAAATTCTGTCCCTAGCTTGTGTGTGGTAAAAGATTGAAACAAAATTGGATGCTACCCTTGTTCAGGAATGCTTTCTGCATTTGGTTCTAGGTGTGTTATGTCTGTCAAGTGTAGTTCGATACTTATTTTTGACAGATTTCAGAATTGCAGAGCAGCAGTGAGGACTGATGTTGCTTCAGCAATGATAGTTTGTCTTGAATGTATGAAAAATATTATTTCTGATAAAGAGAAGTGAAGGCTGGAATAAAGACAGCTATAAAAAAGCAGTTTGTTACAATCTGGGCTTTTTTTTTTTTTATGAGGATTGATGGAATGGGAGGGGAGAAAAAACTCAGAGAAGAAGAGTGACAGTGAGGTTGCAATAGTATTGCTGAGGAAAGATTGGGATGTAGTTGTGGGAGGGAAGCTAATTTGGGCTTTTGAGGGCTGTGGTTATGTTCTCTATGCTCATGAGGTAACATCATGTACAAGGAGCAAGGCCTAGTAATAGGTTTGTTTTTAAGAGGTAGTTTGAAATAAGCTGTAGATGAGGGGAAAAAGACCCAAGGTTATAGTCCTGTTCTATATTCCTGAGTCTGCTTCTGTATTTGAGCTCTTCAGCTGTTCAGAGAATGACTGACTATCTAGAGAAATAGGCTACTGTGTTCTAGGAACTGCTGCTCTGGATGGACTAGAGTGTGCATTTAAAGTGTGCAGTCCCCCAAAACAAAGAGCTTTTAGCAGACAGATAAATAGGCAGTGGCTGTTCAGCTCCCCAGAAGTAATTCAGTCCTCTTTCTTGCATGGGTTTGGAAGCTGGGGCACTTCAGCTTGTCAGTCAGGGATTGTTCTGTCCCTTCTGTGAGGCTTTGCTGTTCTTGGAATCTCTGTCTTAAATTAAAAATTAGTTGTAAAAAGGCTTTGATGTTGGCAATGCAGTGCTAGAGTGATCAAGCCATCAGACTCCACAGCACACACAAATGCAAGCTGGGCTATCAGCAGCAATCCTGGTGGCATTACAACTCTGGATCAGCTTTGTGAAACTTTTTCGCTTTTAATTTTAAAGGTGCTACCTAGATGCTTCTGGTTTGGCTATATGTACCCTAGGAATGGGGTTTTGTGGTAGCTGTAGCTTCACGGAATGTATTTTGGAAGATTTAAAATGAGGACTAGAACTCCCAGTGGATGCAGAGCTGAAGGAAGAGTTAAGATCTGGGTGTTCAAGCTGTACTGTCTGCTTTTCCCCCACCCCCCCTTCTTTCTGTTCTCCCTGACTTGCCTATTTAGGCCACAGCTACATGTTTGGCAGCATTTCTGCTTAAAGAGGCACTCCTTCCCACTCTCCTGGCACGGGTGTTCACCTAAGTGCACAGTGAATTTGTTGTGGAAGCTGATCCAGCTGAAAAATTGGTAAAATTGTGTTTTTTCACTGGATTATTTTTTGGCTGAATTGAACCCTGATGTGATTCTCAGAGCTCTGCATGTGCTTATGCCAGCAGAGTGTGGAGAGTGATCGAGTGGCTGAGAGGAACAACAGGAACTCTGGAAGAGGATTGGTCTCTTTGTAGGACTTTATGTACAGGCAATGCAAGACCCTGATTGATCTCTGAGTGCTGTGCTACTGTGAAGGGTAAAATCAGCTGCTAAAAAGGACTTTAAACCTTGGCTGTTCAAGATCCATACTTTGAACATGTGCTATCTGCAGGCCAGCAATAAAATCACTTACAGTATCAGAATTATTTTGTGTTGAATTTTTATAGTACACATGGAGTGGGTTTTCTGCTGTGTCCACACAAGCAGTCTGTGGAAATGAGATTTGTTCAGTGTTGTTTCGAGCTCTGTTAGTAAAACCAGCTTGTTCATATTAGTGCAGTTCAGCTTCTTTGAAGTTGTTGTAGGAAATAATACCACTTAAATGGGAGGTGGATTATTACTGATTGCTTTACTGTAAAGCACTTTAAAAAGATAATCTGACAAATGATAATCTTCTCTTATCGTGTCTTATCAGTCTTAATATGATTTGAAAAATGGATCCCTTCTTTGGGGTTTCATCTTCACCTAAACTGATGTATTGTCTTGCACTAAGTGCTGTAGAATTAGGCTGCCTTTGTTTTAGCTGCTGTTAAAGTGTGCATGCAATTAAATCTGCTCTGTGTATGCCTCTTGCAGCAAAAACATCAATTACTGATGGTACCGAGTTAAGGCTCCAGTTTGTCCTTTCATCTGTAGGAAACACTGTGCTCCCACAATAATTTCATTATATAAGATGTTTTAATAACTGCCTTAAGGGTATTTTTCAGGCCTTTTTTCCTGCTTTCAATGCTCTGTAGTAATGCAGCACCGTAACTGTGTCTACAGTATTTTTAGTACGGAGTGAAAAGTTTAGTGTTCAGTAATCACATAAAACTGAGGTTTGCGCTTTCAAAGAAATGATTGAAAGGAGTAAAAAGCCTTCGCTTAGGGTGATGTTTAGGTTGTGAATGTGAACAGAGGCAACAGTTACCCTGTTCTAATGAAAATGAAAACAGATAAATACAGGAAGTATTTATTGATCCAAACCAATTTGGAGTAATCTCTTTCAAGAAGCAGTGGTAGATCTTACAGTCAAAATAACAATGCCAGGACAGTTTTCCAGGCTTTAAACTTGAGTGAAACACATGTAATTATAGTTTTGTTATATTGCTGCAGCTCAGTTATGCTCTTGCAACATACACCAGCTAAATGCTGCTTTCGTAGGGTCAGTGTGTCAGTAAACTGGAAATAGATAGGCCATTGCCTTCTTCTATGCCTTTGAAAATAAGGAAAGAATAAAACGGAGTCTTAAGAGGTGAAGTATTGATACCTTGTGTGTGTGCACTTATTAATAATTCTATACAGCAAGATTTCCTTAACTGAAAATAGTGTTGCTCACTTTCTGGCTTCCCATGCAGGCCTGCTGTGGGACACTGCTCTGGGCAGCAGGCAGTGTTCCATGAGGGTGCTCTTGCCTGGGTCTTTAGTGACTGGAAGGTTTTGGGTTGTTAATTTGCCTTTAAAATGAAGCACCACCATCAGGTTGTGCTACTATGAGCTGATATCGCTGAAAACAATTATTTGAGGCTTCTCTGCACTACTGTAATTCAGTGAGATAAACAGAAATGGCTGGAAGCTTCTCCCTTCCCTCTTCTAACTTACCACTCTTTAGTTAGGCACTGGAGGAGAAGCTATTAATTTGGTCAGCCATTCTTTATCAAAATGTATTTTCCTCTCAGCGATCTACAAGTGATAGCACCATGAAGAGAACCAGCATATTTAGGTCACATGTGAAGCCCCTGAGGCAGTTCTGCTTGCATCTAATTTTGGAAGAAAATTTTAGGGTCAGGAAAAAGAGGGTTTAAAAGAGTTGTGTTGTAAGAAAGATTGATTTTTCCCAAGTATATAAAATGCATTTTGTGTGGAAATGTTTCCCTTTGCATTTTCAATTGCAGTTCTTAAATTAATGCTCTGGGAATAATGTGAGCTCCAAACACACACAGTTGGCACTCTGGTTTTGAGAACCTGAGAAAAGATAATTGCATGTATTCAGGAACAGTTAAGGTAATTGAGACTTCATACTGTAGTTGCTTATTTAAAATAGGGAGTAATTTCTAATATATTCTTGTTTGTTGAATGCCAGTAACTGTATTTTCCCTTTTTTTCTGATGACTATAAAAAGTATTTCAGCGACCATTCTTTGATCCTTAAAATCAGTGATTTTAGCTGGCCTTTGTGCTGTTGTTAAATGATGATTTGAGAAGTCATGAGCTATATTTGTGTATAGTGCTTACAAATATAGTCTGAATGTCTTGCTTTATTTTCACACAACTTGGAAGTGAATTGATCCAGTGGACAAGAACTACATATTGAAATAAAGCTTCAGCTTTGGCTTTCATAAAAATATAATGACTCTCAAAGACACTTATTTGAGAATTCCTGGACTATTTTCCAGTGGAATTGCATAACAAACCCCTGACTTTTCTGGTACTGCTCTTGGTGCATTGTGTAGGGAATAATATATAGGAATATCGGAGATAATAATGAAAAGCTTGGATTGTTTTTTAATAATTACCCAGTTTGGCTTATTTTGAAGTGTGACCTTGGTGTGGGAAGACGAATTAGAATTCAAATTACATCCCAGCCTGCCTGTACTTTTATTGTCACTTAAAGCAGTTGCTGCTCTCTCAGAGAAATGGTCCTTCCTGGTGCCTCTGCCAGTCACTGCCTTGAGCTGAGCCAGGTGATCCCTGAGCTCCAGGGTAGTCACTTGGGGAAACCAACCTGAATGAAAATTACATGTCTTGGGTTCATTTTGGATCAATTTTATTCCGCATCAGCTTCTCCAGATTTAATTTGTCCAACTCTTAGCAAAGGTTGTGGTGGGATAGGTGGTGGTTCTACAGGAATGGGATGAGAGGTGAAAGGATGGATTGCTTCTCTTGGAGAGTTGATAATGGTTCTAAGGCAACATGAGAAACTATGGAATTGTGAACAATTCAGCCTCTTTCTCAGCATTTTCATGTTTACGGTTGATACCTGCTTGTTCATGGTCTGCCTTTCACATGAAAACTCTACTTTCAGTGCACTGAGATTCATATTTGAGGACACTTCTTCTCATAGATCAATATGAATAAACAGTAGTTGAAGTTGAAGCCTGCAGTGTTCATTATATAGCCCAGCAGTGAGAAAATGTCACTGTTTATAGAGGTAATAGTGAAACATTCATAAGCTGTTTTACTGGAATGTGGAACTGGCAGGAATGGCTTTTTGCCCAAAAGTTTAAAACTTTCTGTATAATCCTTCTGCCTTTTCTCAGTCAGTTCTTCTCACAGCTTGATGTCATTGTTTTGATTTAGTTTGGTTTGTTTGTTTTAAGCTAAATCTTACACTTTGTCGTTTTTTTATGTGTGTGTGTGTGTGTGTGTGTGTGTGTGTGTTAAAGAAGTATCCAGGGTCTTTCATCTTATTCCAGACCCTTCTGGAAGTGGTAACCTGCTCTGGAAAGCAGCAGGAGCTGGCAGCAGGGTTGTGTTCCTGCAGCAGGACACGTGCTGTGCTTAACCCAGCTCGTTTGTGTCTCGAAGTATTGAGATGCCTCAGAGGAAAGGGCGGGAGGAACACAAAGAGCATTTGAAACAAAACAAAATCACTTGGATATTCTGCACGTGATTTTGTTGGCTCCCTGGAGCTTGGGGATGCTTTTGCTTGGTGTGATCTGAGGACGCTCATCCCAAGCCTGGGAATACCAAACATCTGCCTGTTTCTGGAGGATGCTCATCATTCTGCTGCTTCTGAATTGGCATCAAGAACTGTGCAAACAGGTCACGCCCCTGTGCTGGTGCAGTACTGGTGCAATACTGGTGCAGTACTGGTGCAAGGTGTTCCTGCGCTCTGGTTAAGAGCATGTCTGTGTTAGAAAAATGCCATGGCAGGGTTGTATCCTGCATTTCCTTCCTGATGCTTGCTGTCCTTCTGAAGGAGTTGTCAAGAGAAGCTTCTCTTTGTGCCTATAAACTTGTTTGTGTATACACTGAAATACTTTTTCCGGGGGTTTTATGTTGCATTCAACTAGAAGTTGTTTGGCACCTTCCAATTCACATTTGTTCTAACCAGGGTCTTTGGTCTGAGGTCCATTTTCTTACAGAGCTCTTATTAGTCTTTTACTTTTTTCCAACTTAAAAGTTTAAACTTAAATGTAATTATCTCAGGGGATGGTGGGGAGACTGATGGAAGACTAGAAATGGAGATAACTGGAAGTAATCATCTGCAGTTGTTTTCTCTGGAGTCATTTTAACCCTTCCCTGCTTTATCTTCCCTGCTTGTGAGACCTGGGTGGTGTTTCCTAAAATGAAGTTCCAAAGCCTTTGATAGTTTTTTGTAATGATCTTTGGCATCCTTCCACGACAGTCACACTACCAAAATACTCTCTGCCTTTTTATATATAAAATGTATGTACAACATACATAAACAAATTATATATATCTATATATCTGTTATACCACTCTTCCAAAACCTGGTGAAAACGTCCTGATGTATAAATAGACATATTTAAAACAAACACTTAAAAATAAAGGTTGGTATTTTGCTCAGATTAGTAGACTATATATAATTTTAAGAGGTGTTATAAATATGCCTTGGAGTTGTCAAGATTCCATGTGTTAGGAATCTGAAAGTCCAGGCCAGAAATTAGCATTGGCTTCTGTTTAATAATTTTTTTTTTTTAAGAAGCTGAGGCATGTATGCTTAGGCCAGAATAGAAACACAGGAAAACACTTGCCAAGAGGCAGGGGTGGGGGGGAAAAGAAAAGGCAACTGGGCAAAGGAAGACTGTTCTTTAGGGTTCCAAGTGCCACTAAAGATGCATTAGGTATTAAAAGGAACCGATAGCAGAGTGAGTGACCAGAGTGAGGGAAGTAATCGGAAATTTTGATTCTCCAGTCACTTCATAGAGCTGTGTATTTATCTCTGCTGGAAACTTCAGTTGTACTTGTGACCTTCACAGGCCCTGTGCTCCCCAGCGGGCTGCCTGAAATTCAGCTGGAGAGCGGCCCTCCCTCCTGCCCTCCCTCCTTGCCTTTCTGGTAGGCAAGAGGAATTTCTGATTTCATTTTGCTTGCTTAGAAGGAGGCACTTCATGCATTGTCTGAGCCACAACAGCCTCCTGCATTCTACACACCAAGATTAAAAGCCTCCAAACGTTTGGCCTGAGCTTTGCACCTGAAATAAATCCTTTGGTCAAAGAATGTGTGAGAAGAGTCTGAAACAGCAGGGTAGTTTTGAGGAGTTGTTTTTTTTTATATCTACAACAGGAATGCACACCAAGTCACAGAGTTCTAATTTTGAAAGGCATTGCCAAAGTATTATGTTTTTCTGTAATAATACTACTACTAAATTTTAACCCGCAGTGTGTGTTTTGGATTGGCTTCAGCAAAAAGAGAAAATGAAGCTATTGCAGAGCTCTGTCTGTAGCTTTCTCAGTGACAAGAAAGGCATTGCCTGAAGGCTTCTTTTTTCTACGTGTAGAACAATGGCCCAGTATGTTATTTCCAAATATATTGTTATTTGCAAACAGAACAGCAACCCCTGGCTGCACTGTGCCGTGCAGCCTATTGAAATTCTGGCTGTGATTCCAGCAGAGATTTTTCCATAAATAGCTCTGTACTACTTGGGAACACAAACAAACCCTGAAAAGATCTGAAGTAAGGTCTGCTGAGGGACTGTTTAGCCTGTTATTAGTGTGTACTTCAGGGTAGATATTGTGGTGGATGTGAGGAGTTTTTCTATAGGGTTATGTGCGGGCTGTCAGCAGGAATTAAAAAGTAAATAATTACCAATCAAATTAGTTCCAAGGACTCTTGAATCACCTGTCTTGAGCATAGGAAAAAAAGGATAATAAAAATTAATAAATATAAGCAGAAGCAAGTAGATTTTCTTTCTGGATTTTTTAAAATAAAAGCTACTAGGTAATGCCTAAGCACTAGGTTATGGTTCAGTAAATGCAACTTGAAATTAAAATGATTTATTCTTTCCATGAACAGACATCCAGAATTTTTACTGATTGGATGTTTGTTGTGTGAATTAATACCTGCACTATGAAATGGGCTGTATTTTTCAGTGCTGTGTAGGTAAACACCCTCTTGAATAAGTAACACAGTAATATTTTATAGAATATTCAGTTATAATTGGTGCAAGCGGTCTTGAGTAATTTCTAGTGTTGAGGAGAAACTTGTAAACATTCTGTGAATTAGTAAAGAGGTGAATAAATACTTCTGTGTTTTGCCTGGGTCACAGGGCTGGTTCTCTGCTGGTCCTGTTGCTCATAAACTTTTTTTTTAAGAAGAAGAAATCCCCTTTTAAAAGCAATCAAAGAGCACAAAAATAACTTTGGCATTTGAGAAATTCCTGCTCTTGAGTGGAGACTGTGGAGTGTCCTCAGCCCCTAGTTATCATGGCAAATGTGTTTATCAGCTGTCAGAGGGAGGATGGGATCACCGAGAACAGCCCCACAGGAGCTCGTTAGGACGTTCTCTCAATGCAAATCTCTCAGCTGTACCTACTGCTCCTCTTGGATGCTTGTTAAAAACTTCAGCTGTGGCCACTGAGCAGTCACAGAAGGAGCCCTGAGAGCTTCACTACCCAGAGCCTTGGGTATGTCTGAAGTCACCTCTGGTGAAAGGAGCACCTGTATTGGGGGTGTGGGGTGCACACAGGGATGGAATGGAAATCAGCTCTGATACAGCTCTGGGGCTTTGACTTTGTACTGGTAACTGGGGATAACCTGGAGTCACAGAATCCTGGAGTGGTTTGGGGTGGAAGGGACCTTAAACCCATCCAGTGCCACCCCCTGCCATGGGCAGGGACACCTTCCACTATCCCAGGTTGCTTCAAGCCCTGTCCGACCTGGGCTTGGGCACTTCCAGGACTGGGACAGCCACAGCTCCTCTGGGAATTCAATCCCAACCCCTCACCACCCTCACAGGGAGGAATTTCTTCCAAATGTCCCATCTCGAGCTACTCTTTCTCAGTTTGAACCCATTCCCTCTTGTCCTGTCCCTCCAGGCCCTTGTAAATCGTCCCTCTCCATCTTTCGAAGTTGGAAGAACAGCTTAACTGCTGACACCCTTTTCTTTTTGGAGGCCTAGATGGTATTTCTGAGCTTGTTCATATTTTTTTTATTTCATGAACATTCTTTTTCATTCCTTGTAGGCACATTGAGAGCAGCTCCTTAAGAAAATGGAAGTATAAATAAAGCAGCTCTGCACTCCAGCAAAGCACTTCTGCTACCAAGGGGTAATTAGCCTTGGTTTGCAAAACAGATACATTGCCAACATATTTATCACAGGGAGAAGAAATAGAGCTTTAAAGCTTCAGTAAGACTCAGTCAAATACTTTCAATGCATTTTGAGGAATCCTTATACTTTGTATAACTTGTATTTCAAAGCATGTCTTAGGAGAATTATGGAGCCCTTGTGTGAGCATTACGAATAAACCCTGAGGAGCCTTGAGAGGATGAACTATGACTTAACTCTGAGGATACAGGTTTTCCAGGGAGTGGTGACTTGACATGGAGTTGGGGTCTCCTCAGTCTTTATAGATTCATAGGATGTGCTTTACCTCCAGGTCAGCAGGGATGTTTTCTACAGCTCACAAATGTCAGAAATAGACATTTAATTTCTCTGTTTCAGCATGAAGTTTATTCTGGAAAATCAGTAAACATGAATTTTTGTCTTCAACAGTGCTAAAACTGAGCTGTTACCCACTTGGAAATTAGATATGCAGTTTTGCTGCAGCTTTATTAATGATAGGTCGTAAATTAAAGCTCTGCAGGCAGAAAAGATGTTGGAACAAGTCATGTACCAGAGTATTAAAACCAGGCAAGTGCTGTGTTAGAGGAGAAATAATCAAATCTGTTATTTATAAGGGTTTTTGTCTCAATTCTCCTCCTATATCTCAACAAGTCCCAGTTTTGTGAGTGATAGTGACAGAACATTCAGGCACCTGAGGGGATCTCAGATGAAGCAATTGTGGGCATGAAGTCGGTTCCTGCTGGAGTTAATTTTGTTCCCCTATAATTAGATATGTATGATCTGTATGCAATTGTACAAAGGACAGAAACGATGAGTAACTCCCAAACTAAATTCTACACAATACAAATATAACTAAACCATTCTGTCACCTTTGTCTCAGAAATCGGTGTAGGTTTTGGTGGCTGAAAGTGTTTCTGAAAGAGCTAGAACTGGTATGGATTGTGTGTAGCACTTAGTGCAGCTACTTAGTTTAACGGGATAATATGTGGTTGAAACAGGAAAATTCCAAGGAAAAGAAGCTCTTTCTTGTGTAATTTAGCCAAATTATCTCTATGTTGTAGTAATACCTAATGTTTTACCTGTATTCAAAATTGTAGAAGCAGAGGACCCTAACACTGCCAGTCCCCCTTCAAACAAACCATAGATTTCATATTCTTACCTTTTAGCAAAGATTTCACTTGGGGATAAAAGAAATTTGCTTTTAGGTAGAGTTTTATTGCTGCAGCACCAAAGAACATGTGTATGCTCACTTTTTTCCGTGCATTTAAGGAAGGTTTGGTTCTATGACTCTTGTGGGCTGTTAAAAACTTTGTTGGTTGCCAGAATTCTGTGGCACTTGATGGAAGCCTGAGGTTCTGGGCTGCCTTGCGTCGGAACAGGGACACAGTTTCTCCAGGCTAAGTGTAATTGGCCTGTGATGGCAGCAGGGCACAAGCAAACCTAGGCCAGGTACCCAGGATGTCAGATAAATTTTTATGGCAGATGATGCATTGAAACAAAGTAAATTAAGAATTATAATGCATTTAGGTTTTTAACACAGATGTTGCTTAGGTTTTATGTTTTATATATTTTGTGTTTCTGTTGTTATTTTTTTTCCTATTTCACATCAAACTCATCCTTTCTCATGGAGTGCTAGGTGTGCATAGCCTCCAATCATGGTGTTACCCAACCTCTGGATAACTACTGTTCCCGGTGTTTTTTTGGTAATCCTAAACTGTGAGTGAAGAGGAGTTTTCACTGTAATTGAAAAGGGATTGATGCATCACTGAGTGTGACACATCCTCAGTAGGAGGGCCACTCTTCTTTTCCTCTTCCCCACCTGAAAATAGATTTAAGCTTCAGGGGCTGGAAGCTCTCAGCAGCTGAATTTTGTGATGTTACAAAACTGAACTGCACAGAAGCTTTTCCATCAAACAGGTGCCTGGCAATTAAAAATGCTGAAATGCTGGATTTACTGTTGATTACTTTTTTGTTTAAAAGCAGAACAATTCTGCTTGGAAGGAGAAAAGCTTGTGGACAGATTAAGCCCTTTTAAAAAAAATTATTATTATTCTGTAATATTGCAGTAGCTGCAAAGAAGAGGCTCAAGGAGAAGCTGTGACCTTTAACTGCACGTTCCTGGTTCTGGATAAATGTTGTAGTTCCACAGCCTGTGAGACACTCACCCTCCTTTCTGAGGTGACTTCAGCTGGCTACCAAGAGTGGGGCTGGATTTCTGCCACTCAGGCCTCTCCTGTTTATGATATTAATAAACTGGTGTCAAATGTCCTGGGAACAGTCAATGCAGGTTGAAAGACCTTTGTTTCAGCCAACAATAGACCTGAATTAGTGTGAATAGGAAAAGCAAATAGGCACTTCCTGTCATATTTGAAGGAATATTTGAGTTTGGGAAGCATGTTTATTAAGAGATGTGAACTAAATGCTCATTACTTGCTCTTTGTCCCCACCAAAATGTTCTCTGTGTATGTGTGTATCTCTGTTCTCTTCCTAAATATGTTTGCAGTGCTTATAATGTAAGGTGGAAATCCCATTTGAATACATTATTTAGGGTATTCTTTGGGGGAAAAACTCTACAGCTGTGTAATGAAGATTAAAAAGGGGGAATTGACTTAGTTGTTGCTTTCCTAATCACATTTATTCCTCAGATGAAAACTTGGAGGCCTCTTGCAAAGACTAGAAACTAGTCTTAGGATAAATTGAAATAATGGAGTGGTGCCTCAGCCCACCTCGAGGTTGAGCTGCCTGTCGCAGAGTGCTGTAACTGCTGTTTGTGGTTTCCAGGCAGAGGATGTCTTTAGAGCCTCCAGAGAATTCTTGTCAGGTATTAAATAATCCCTTATTATTGAGTTTGAAGTATTTTCAGGCTGATGTAGCTCGCATTGAGTTGAAAAATGGCTCTGTCTTGAGCTGGTAAGGTCCCCACTTTGCAGTAGTGTTCACATGGAGTTACTGGGACAGCAGCAATCTCCCAGAGTTGTGGAGCTCTGGAAGAAGCTTCAGACACAGACCCCCCTCAATTCCAGGACGGGAAGGACTGTAGGGTAGATTGCCTTGGGTGTCCACGTAAAATACACCCTCAGAGGTGGAGGCAGCTCCCAAAGGACTTGGAAACTGCAGCAAGGGCCACAGCTCCTGTTTTGCTGATTCCAGGGTGTTATATTTTTCACATCAACTACTGCTGGAGCCAAGTTAACCTTTACCTATAAATATGCAGTGCCTGGGTGTGGGCAGCCCAGTCAGCAGGAGTTTTTTGGGGTGTTTATTTGTCTGGTCCGTTGTAAATGTGTTTCTTTTCCTGGTTCTCTGCATGTGATCAGAAGGCCTGTGCCTTCCTCTGTTCTCCCAACTAGATCGTGTCCACCTTAGGGGCAAGGCAAGTACTGGGAACTCTGGTTTGCAGCGCCTTTTGAACTAAATTCATTCAGTTTATACTCTTTTGCTTGGTGGAAGGAGGGAATTTGCCTGTTGGTCTCCTGTGCTTGTTTTGAAAGGAACTGCAGTCATCTCTTAAGGTTTAAAAATAGAAAGTAATTAATCAGGGTGGTGAGGGTTAATGGTTTCTATCCAGAAACCAAACAGCTTTGCATTTGTTTGTATAGAGAGAACATTCTTATGCCTGCTGTTGTTGAGAGTTTAACAGGAGAGGATTTTTCACAGTAATTTTTGAAACGCTTACTACTAAAAACTTTTTTGGGGTTAAAAACCCCAAAACTATTTAATTCTCTCATTAGGTGAAGTGGTTTCAAGGGGGGCAGTTCAGGACTGTTTCCTGCTAAAAAATCCTAACCCCATAGGGTTTCTTTCTTCTGTAGGTTTGCAGTGAAGTTGTCATGAAAGAAGTTACAGAGTGCAGTGCCAGACTTGATGAGCAGAAATAAAACCTACAGCCCAGTGGTTACAGTGATCATGGTACAGGTATTGCAGAGTGAATCACAGTTTTAAATCAATTTAAGGTGTAATCAATTTTGGGAAGTTCCTTTCCAAAGTTCATAGCATTATTTTTCAGTGTGAATGGTTCCTTTTCACAGAGGTAAAATTTCAGAGCAATTTTATGTTACTTTCAGTGGTAGGAAGCAGGGACACATCAGTGTTGGACACATCTGTTTTCAGAGTGCTTTGACTTGCTGCCGTTTGTCATCTGTTTTTCCCTGCCACCACAGGTGTCTTGGAGTCCTGTGTACTGGAGACTTGAGTTTCCTACTGTAAAAGGAGACAGGAAGCCAGTGGTCTGAGCTTTAAATCAGTTTCCTTTCTGTTCTAGCAAAGCCAAATTCTGGCCTTGTCATAGGTGGAAGCTTGTGAAGACTGCACACAGAAATGCAGTTAATTGGCATTTTGGGTGTGGGCTCAATGGCCTTTGTAAATCCAGCTGTGCTAGCTGGAGATGTGGTTGCTCCTGAGTGTGTTCCTTGCTTTCCCCCACAGCAAATTTCCTCATCTGATGCCTTCAGCTCAGTCTCAGTGAACTCTGTTAGCTTAGCAAAATACAAACCGTTAACAGAAATGAAATGTGTTGCAATTGTTCACAGAAGTTTGAGGTGGTGGCAGTGTCAGTTGAAGATGATTATAAGTGTTCCCTGTAGTGATTTCTGCTACTTCTGAGAGTTGCTGGTTTTGCATATTTCTTTGTTGGTCTCTTGCCTTGGTCCAAAAATGGACTGTGGGGGAAATAGTGGTAAATTTGGTGGTGGAAACTTGCCCTGAGTGGAGATGTTGAAGCAATTGCCCAGTGAGGCACAGGAGTTGTTTGCCAAACACAAGAGTTAAAACATTCGGTGTGCTGCTACCTCTCCAACCTGGATTATAATGTTGACCATAGCTTGTACTTTCTATGAATTCTATTTAAATGAGGAAGTTACTTTGATGCCACAGTTAACTTGAGATCACATAAAGATTTCTGGATGCATAAGAAGCTGCTGTTCCAGATGAGAGATTAGCAGATGGTGATTCTGTTCCCTGCTTTACTATTATCTTGTAAAACACTTAATCTGTATATTTGTTCCTATCCCAACTTGTAGAAGCTTTTGAGAGTCACTTCTGTGATAATCCTGTTCTCTGCCGTTCCGATGTCATACTTGCACTCCGACTTTGCAGGGAGGAGCAGCTTCTGGTGCGTGGGGCAGATGGATTTGGAGTTGTTCTGCTCTGAGCACTGAGCCCAGTAAAGCTATTTAGGAGCATTACTGGCCTTACATAAAACTAATGGCAACAAGATTAGGGCTGGTGCCACTGTTCCTGCAGTGGGAGGAGATGGAAATTTGCTGTTGTGTTTTCCAGGAAGTCACAAAGCTTAACAAAAGTTATTTGCATGAATTTGTGAAACCACCAAAATAACATTGGTTTGTACTTGAGTATTAAGTTGCATTATCTCTAGACTATCTAAGTGTTAAAAATGCAGCTGTAAATTCTAAGCCATCCTAATACATGTAAATCCTATGGAGTATTGGTTCTTTCCCTTGCCTCCAGTTCCTCCTTTCATTATAAAAAAGTGACTTAATTCCAGCTCCTTCTTTTGAAGGCTGGTGATAACAGAGTGTTCTTGCTGTCATTGCTGGTACATGGATTTGACAGCACAAAGAGTGATCTCAGGAGGACGTGGCACACTCTGAGCTGTGCTTTGCCATGCAAGAGTTGAGCCCTGCTTACCTGGGAGCCCACAGTGAGCAGGGCAGGCATGGGGCATGCTAATGTGACTTAGGAAGTGACAGGAAAAGCTTAATCAAGTGGTATCAAACTTTTCTTTTAGGGAGCTAAATAAAAAGTTAAAAATTAAATATTTAGTAGCAATAATAATGAGTAAATCACTCTGGCTTTCTAATCCAAAGTTGAACTCATTGTTGAACTAGAACTTGCCTAGTGTATCTTTTCTCAAGGATTGGCAAAGTTGGAGAAGGAAAGGGAGAAGAAAGGGTGAATAAAAGGAAAGAAATGGGAATATAGAGGAATCCAGGAAATTAGAGCGAAGTTATAAACCTTGTCAAGCAGGCCTAAACCACTATATTTGATTATTTTACTTAGGTGAGTAATTTATTCTGTGAAGTACTACGTGTATTCCCTGTTTGGACACCGGTATCTTGTGTTTGTTACACGCAGGTAGGGATGTAAATAGGACTTGGAGAGTCTCAGCCCTGAAGTGCATCTCCCCCAAACAGCACTAAATGCTTTCAGCACCAGCAGGGAAATGACGACTTTGTTGTGGTTGTGTTCTCCATTTTCAGCCTCCCAGGGCTGTTCAAGTGAGTTCACTCACTTGGAGTGAACTTGCAGGCCAGGGAACACTCTGTAAATCTTCCTCCTCTCTGTACAGCTCCCAGGTTTGCATAAGCCAGCAAACCCAGCCTAATTACTGTCTGCTGGAGCTGCATCCTGGGCTCCCGTGTGTTTGTGTCTGCCTCGGCAGGGCCAACAGCACCGAGAAGCGAGTTGGCCATCAGACAAATTCCCCTCCCTGGGAAGGAGGGCAGCTTTGTGTGCTGCAGAATTCCAGGGCTGGTGCTTGGGAGAGAACAAGGAGCCAGCTGGCTCTGGCAGAGATGCACAGCACAGAGGGAGGATTTCTGCCACAAGGGCAGTAACCCCTTTCTGGTTTCTCTATTTCTATGTGCATTTCTTCCTGTCCTCATATTTTAAGGAATTAATATATTTTTAATGCCCTCTCTAGTAGAGAAGAGATCTATTTAAAGGAGTTCTGGAACGAGTCTCAAGCAGTAAATTGAACAGTAGGAATGCCTTCTCCCAGCTGCCTTTGGATTTGTTGCCTAGTCACTTCAGGGAGACAGAATGAATGCAGGGAATCACTCCTGCAAGTGAATGAAGAGGGAAATGAAGTCAATAGTAAAACTGGTCATGGTAACTTTAGAGCGTACAATCCTTGTGTTCCCTTCCCCCTCTCCACAGACATAAATTAGGAATGAGGCTGGAATGCAGAGGGCGTTTCTTTTATACCACCAGCACTAAATAGTGAATGGCATTTTGCTCTCTTACTCTTTTCCTGGGGTATGGAGTTGTGGTACCCTGTGTTGGGAGCTCTCCTCTTCAGACAGACATGTGTGGTCACCCTGCCTTAAATTTACTTAAACAGCCTTCCTGTTCACTTTGGGATTAGCACCTCACTATCTACCTTCAGAGATAAATACACAATATATCAGGACTCTGGATAAGTGTAGTAAATCTAAATCACAAACAGTGGGGTATTGGTGGGATGACTCAGTGCACTGTGGAGCTTCTTAAAATATTTGAAGCCTTGGAAGAGCTTTTGTTGTCTATGCAGTGTCTTTCATTGTTTGTTTGGGGTTTTTTTTCCCCAACAAAGTACATAACTCTGAAACAAAACCATTACTGGAAACAAGAAAGTCCAATAAAAAGCCACAATTTTCTGTCATTAGCTGTGACTTGAGCTGGAGTTTCTGGAAGTTGCATCTGTTCAGTAGTTTGAAGCAGGGAGGTTTTGCCTCACCCTGGATTGGAAAGGACCAAACAACCCACAAGTGATTTCCAGACACTTAAGGTCTGCAGGTTCTCCTGGACAGATACTCTTGCTCTCTCTAGGAAGAGAGGTATGCTAGCATACCTAGGCTCAGGTATGCTCAGCAATTGTGCATCAAATTCAAATATTTCACTGTCTTTTATCTCTCATGATGTTTATCCATTCCTCTGCTGCTTCCTCAGTTTGAGCTTCCTTGGATTTTAATACTAATCCTAAAAGTTGATTTCTTAATGTTTCCCTTTTAAGACAGTTTCTGAAGTATCCTTGGAATGATTGATGTTTAGTTTGATGAAAATAGCTTTTCCAGGCTGATAAACTGAGGAAGTGGTCTCCACGTTAGGTCAGTGAATTCTGTTTTCACTCCCCAGGACAGAACTGCCAACCTGTAAATATTCTGCTCCGCTTTATGGACAAGACTTGAGTTGCTCCTTTGGAAAATTCCAGAAGCGGTGTTTTGAGCCACTGGGAAAGTGTATAAACAATGCTTTCTAAATAATTATTTAAATGCTTTTTAAATGCTACAATTCTTTGTTCAGTCCTTGGAAACATCAGGAGATTGCTGCACTTGTGTAAACACTCTGATTTACTTGCTCTCTGCTTAGGCAGCAGATCAACGTGATTCCAAAAACTTGCACAGAAACCTTTTGGGTCTGGTGAAATAAAGACTCTCTTTGTTCCTGCCATGATTGACTCGCTGCTGCAGAGTAGGTGACATGTTTTGCCTACCAAGCATGTTTTCTAAGCAGAGTTTATATAAAGTTCATGGAACATTAAAATAGATAGCCTCTTCTCTACTAATAAAATCCCCTTTATTCTATTATTGGAAACAAATTTAATACAGAATTGCTTTTCAGGTTTGCGATGGGCTGTGGTGGTTTAGGCCAAATTCAGGGAAACGTCCAAAAGGAACGTCTCCTCAAAGGAAGGCAGGTTACAAACCACCCCTTCCCCCAATTGGGTTCGGGAAAAAACAAATTTTCCTCAGAGCAAAGTGAAGGAGAAAATAAAACTATTTATTTAACAAACACACAGGAAAACAATACTAATAATGCTAAATAATAAAATCTCTCGCTCTGGAGAGAAAACCTGAAAGATTTTAGAGTCCTTCTGTGGGTGTGGTCTCTCTCCTCCTCCTCGGAGCTGGGTCGGCGTGGGGGGCCCCCCTCCAGGCCGGTGGAAGGTCCCCCGGTGGGGTTCTGATGGTCTGGTGTTCTGAACAAATCCAGAAGAGAAGAAGGGAAAAAAACAAAGTCCCAACAGGAAAAAAACTCAACTCTCCGTCCCTCTCCAAAGAAACAGAGCCGAAGAAGCTGACCGAAAAGCCAGAAGCAGTGCTTCCTCTGCCCACCGCAGAAGTAGCTAATCTCTGTGTCCTTGAAGCACAAACTGTTTAGAAAAGTTCGCTCAGTTTTTTTCTCTGTCTCTTGCATCCGGTTTTAAAGGCATAGAAAGGCTCAGGAATCATGTCTGGGCATAGAGCAGTGGTAGGGGATACAACAGCATACAGTCACCCCAAGACATGGGCCTTCTGGAATTAAGTCATTGGAGTTTTCTTTTGCTGGTTTGGAGTGATGAAGCTGGTTTATTTCCTTTTTCCATAGACATTTGGACAGTGGTAAAACTTCACCACAATACTTTCTCTAAAAGTTGCAGAAAACTTGATGGTGACAGTGCACATGTGGTTCTGCATTCACTGCAACATGTAGAAGGCCCCCCAAAGTGTGAAAGTGTTTTTAAGTATTTGTCACTGAGTTTTTCTTGTTCCAAACACTGCTTTTAACAGATTTGAGATCTGTTGGATTCCTCTATTCTTCTTTTTTCATTTGAACTTGTTCTCTTTCCAGTGCACTGGCCCAGTGGCCTCAGAGCCTTACCTGAAGCTCTGAGATGTGTTTTACTCTTTTCCTATTCCCTGCCAAAGCCAGACACCTTGTTTTGATTGCCTCTTCATGTTCCTGTCTCCATGTCTACCACAGAAGAATTTAGCGCTGCTTGAATCCAGTCAAGTGTCCAGACCTTGCTGGTGGTTTTGATTTTTTTTGGAGCACTTGAAAAGTGAAGATGTCTCACTGAAGCTTAAAAAACTCAAAGCAGGTTGTGAAAATAAAGATGATGTGCAGAAGGAAAGGAAAGCTTGGCCAGATTCTAGCTGCTGGATCTGGGAGAGCTGTGGGGAGCTTTGGATGGCTCTGGGGAAAGCAGACTCTGCCTTGTCTCCATGTGCTGATGGGTCAGGGTCCAAAGCCTCTCTTTAGTTTGAGATTTTTGGGATCAGTGGCTTGGTTTGGCTGTAGAGGTTTATTTCTCTGAGGTGGGGATACAACTGTGCAGCAGCTTTGTGTTTCCATAGTGCTTTGCTCAACCTGCTGCAGAACATTTGCACTCATAAATGGATTTCAGGCTGTGTAGGTGATTCCCACCCTGCCACCCCTTTGCTTTCAGGTCACTAAAAACCATTATTTGAAAGCATTTAGCAGTCTCAGAAGTGTTTCTACAACAATAAGTGTCTGTGAAGGCATATTTAGTGGAACTAAAGGACAAACGTATAGATCTGTGCAGAGAAATACTTGTAAATTATGTACTAACCTCTGAATTCTTTGTCCCAAGTTATGCAAGAAGCAGAAACCTGGTTCACGTGGTACAGGTATTGCAGGTGCCCTGCAGGAATGAAGGTGTACCTTGCTGTCCTGATTTTTGTCTTTGTCACAATCATGTCTTCATCTCGTGCGATTGTTGCTGCCCTGTAGTGTTTGAAACCCTCAGCGCTGGCAATGTCACGCTGCATCTCGGTGTCAGAGATGTCCTGAGGTGCTTGAGGGGACGAGAAGACAAATCTGATCTCCAGGGTAGTGTGTGACAGCAGATAATGCTGTGGCCTAGGAGGGATTTGGGTATCAGATAAGGGGTCAGTGGTTATTTATCTCTGACACTGTGCAGGAAGAAGAGGGCACTGAAATGCATCCTATTTCCAGCAGCCATCAGTGTGGTGACTGCTGTAGGGCACTACATCTGCTTCTCCCTTAAATACCCCTCCCGAGTGCTCCTGGTGCTGGGAAGGGATCATTTCCCAGCGTGTGGCCAGTGGGAGCAGCTCTGTGTTTGCAGGCTCCCACCTAGGGACAGGAGGGAAAACAGCACGGGCTGGGGATGCTCTGTTGTGGTGCTGAAGGGCTGAAATCATCAGGGAATTACAATTACCGTTGGAGTAAAGAAGGATAAAATGGATACATGTTTTTGGCAATGAGAGTGTTAACACAGATGAGAATCCACAAGCGAATCCGGGCACTGGAGAGGATTAAATGCTTCCCCTGTCAGTTCTCCAACATCTTTAAATCCACTCAGGTCAGCACCAGTGCCCTGATGTCCAGCTCTTCCTTTGACCAAGGTGTGGGAATGTGGAATTCCGAACAGGGAGTTACTGGGTTTGAATGTACAACTGCTTGTTTGCTCTCCAGTACAGATTTCTGTGTAAAATCTGCATCTCGGCCCTGCTTTGGGATTACTTAAGCAAAAATCACCTTTATCTGTCATATTTTTAGCACATTTTGTTTTGCCCTTGGAAAGGAAATAATCCAAGATTATACTGGGGAAGGCACATTGGATTTATTGATGTATCTTGAGTTTTAAAACAAATTCATATCTTTCCATTGCGATTGCTGCTAATGAACACAACGGTTACTTGGTTTTAATTTAAAACTGATCCAAGTACTTGGAATGATCTGCATGGTGTCAGTCAGGCACTGGGGAGTTTTCAGTACCTTGTCACCACTGCCTGAGCCTGCTGGACTCCTTGGAGGTGTGGGATGTGGGTGCTGAAAGTTTGTGCACTTGAGTCTGTGATAAAGCAGGATCTGTATCAGCTTGGAGATCACTGGGGGAAAGCTTGGATTCTCCTGAAAATTAAAATAAATGCAGAAAGCAAGAATGTCTGGGATCTACAAAAAAGTGGTTGTCTTTCTGCTATACATGAGATTTGTAATATTAGTAAATACAATGTATACCATCATCAGACCTAGGGTAATAGATATTTTAATCCTTAATTAAAGGTTTTTCTGGCTGTCGTTGCTGCCTGTTCTAAAATTTTCAGTGACTTTCACCAAATAAGTACGTTGGGGAATTTATCCATCTGTTCTTAGATGGGTATAGGAGACTTCTAAGGCAGTTTCTTTGCTCTCCTCTTTCCACATACGTGGACACATCGGATCTGCTGCTAATTTACTGTATTGTCTTATCAGTTTCAAGACTGTCAGAGCTTGTAGTGTTAAGTCTGTGTTTTTCACAATAGTAATTATTCTGAATACTTCTCACTGCTGAGAGATGTTAGCATGTTTTTCTTCAATTAATTGATGACTTTTTAAGGTATTTTCCTACTGGAGGAGTACAACAGAGTGCTTTGTATTGTGTGGAAAAGTCAAAATTTGACTTCTTGCTTTGCACTTCCCTCTTTCTGCACATTGATGAATTGTTTGTTATCTCTATGCCCCGTTCACCTGGGAAAGGTACTTATTAAACACCATATCTGCAGCTCAGTGGTTTGCATCTTAAGGCTTACAGATGTGAGATAAATCACTTAATCTTGTTCACAAATACAAGAATGACTGGCTGAAGTAACTGCTGCCTTCTGGGGGTTAAAAATTATGTGCAGTGGAATTAAAGTTTTTCTGTGTGTGATCTGGATCCTGGTTCAGTGAGGTACAGGCTGAGGTTGTATTTCTGTCCTTAACTCTGTTTTGAGACATTCCGGGCAGTTTGAGCAGTGCCAGGTGAGCATGGCCGGGAGGTTGATGGGGGGGATCTCTAGGGCAGTTTGTGCTGTATAATACAAAACTCTGGAGCTGGTGTTTAGCTTTAAGTCAAGCAGGTATTGCTCTTTAACTCTAAAATGTTATGAATGCAATGGAGAATAAAGAAACCATCCCACAGAAAATACTGTTTATCTACAGCTGACTGGCATGCAAGTGAAATGGCCTCAAGACCTGTGTATTTAAAACTCTGAGGTAGTTTCTTCTGCAGAAAGTTAGATTTATAGAGTTGTGTTGCAATTTGGTGTTCCAAGAATGGTTTGGCTTCTGATATGCAACTATTTGGGAGTCCAAGGAGCACGTGTGCCTTTGGAAGTGTGAATGGATGGGCTTGAGCTTAAGTTGTAATTTGTCCTTTCTGCTGTATGACCAGCTCAGTTTGATACTGGGGATTACTATTCTTGTCAGTGTATATTCACAATTTAATTTTAGCACTCCCTATAAAACCACTTGTGATAATGTAAACCTTCCTCATTCCAGAAGAGATACTCAGGCTTTTTGGAGACTGTTGAGGTTTTTTCCTAATTTTCTGCAGCTGTTTATTCCTTGCATTCTTTAGACACTGATGTCTGAATTCTCCCCTGATACCTTTTGCCTTTAAGTTGTCAAATGTGTACTGAGTCCTTAAAAAAAAAAAGGTGCTTTGAGGTCATATGGATAATGATTGTATCTAAATCATCCTTTAGGAAAAATTGAGAAAATAGAGGTACATGGTTTCTCTGTGAAGGTACAATCTATACTATCTAAAGTAGAGTCAGAGTAGAAAAATCAGTTCTAACAAGTTGATGATATTAAACCTTTAAGAACAAGGTAATGCACAACACCAAGCTTGTAGCTGTGGCATGGTGATCTATAACTGTTTCTCAAATGTATAGCTTAAAAAATTACTGTTGTTTTTTTGGAAGAAACTTCTACTTGCATTTTATAGATGTCCTTTAACTAAAGTATGTTTGGGGTTTTTGTTTGTTTGTTTTGGGGGGGTTGGTTGGTTTCAGGGTTTGTGGTTTTTTTGTTGTTTTTTTTTATCATGGCTTTCTTGGCCACTTGGTTTTTAGAAGAGTGATTAATCTGTGGGGTTTATTTTTGTTGTTCTGCAGCGGATATAATTTCTACAGTAGAATTTAACCATTCTGGAGAGTTGTTAGCAACAGGAGACAAGGGAGGGAGAGTTGTCATCTTTCAACAGGAGCAGGAGGTGAGTGTTGCCTAATTACAGTGCATTGCATGTTCCCTCTGTTCCTATGCATTCTGTTTTTAAAGACAAGGAGCAGTTTTTATGAAACCCTTTACACAAAGTGCATGCCTGTGTGATAAGTGATTACAGTACTGAAATTTAATGAGAACTTTGTGACACTGATAGAAATGATTTTAAACACTCTTTAGCCATGGTCTAAAGAATGTTGAAAGTGAAAACCAAAAAGGAGTAGGACACGAAAGACCCTTGAGGGAGCTGAAGTTGGTTCTTTTACAATGACTCTTCCTGGCTGTGATGATGATTTTGGATTTCACTGTAGCTGGGCATGTTAAAAGTTGCCCTTATGCAAGTGTGTGACTGTGACCTCAGATGTCCTTTTCCACTCTGGTATCAATCAGGTAAAACCACAGAATTCTTGTAGCAGAGGTATCTTCTCTCCTTTTCTCCTTGCCTTTTTTCGGTCTTTAGGCTCTACCCCTATGTCAGAGTGGGCAGCTGAGCTGCAGTGCCTGATTTTAACTGAGGCTGTAGTTGGAAGCTGCTGTGGTTAGAATGTATTTCAGGGAGATGTCACCTCACTGCCTAGAGACGTCACTGTTAGTTTTTGTTCAGTATTTTCTTCAATTTCCATTTTAAAACTCCCAAAGCTCTGGAATTCCTGGTTCCTAGAGCAGGGGATTGGTCCGTGGGTGAGGCACCATCCCTGTGCCGGCAGCTCCCCTCGGTCAGTGGGGACATCTAGTGGGGCTGTCTGGCACCAGCTCTTGAGGTATTTTGTGGCTTTTTATTCTTTTCTTTTTATTTCTTTATTATTTCTTAATTCTTGAGTTGTAGCTTGATGCTTTTAAGAATCCTCTAATGTAGCTTAAAGCTGCAGCAGTTCCTTGCCTGCTCTTAGGTGAGCTGTGTTTAAATGACTCCTTGGTTTTTGGTGCATAACCCACAGCTCACATCCTTAGGAGCTGGGATCCAGGAGTAGGAAGAACCACCTGGGTTGTCAGATGAAATTCCACAGAATTGTTTTTGGCATTTTTTGGCTTGTCTGGTTTAGGGAATGATTTGTGTTTAGGGACTTAATTCCCTGAAGCACTGGTAGTTAGTTGTTCCAACAACTTTTCTGTGTGAAAGTATATAAAATACAAGTGTTTTATTTGGATTTCTGGGCCCCCTTCTCCCACACTGCACTGGAGTGCTTTGCAGACCACACCTGCAGGAAGAGAAACACTGACAAGGGCTGTGTGAAGAGCTGTGTAAACCTGTGTGGCTTCACCCACTGCCAAACTGCTGCCACCTCCGGGCTGGAATGTGGCAGCCGGTGACATCAGCTCCGTGCCAGGCAGGAAGTGAATACTGCATCTCACAGAAACTGAGGAGGAATTTGCGTAGGCACAGTGCAGTTACCTAAACTGGAATTTAACATCAGGCACTTGGGCCAACACTTCTCCTTGTTTGGAATTTTTTTTTTTCCTTTGAGCACCATGAGACTGAGAGTTTAAATTTTGATTTTATCCCAAGGATGGATTTCACATATTACTGGGTTTATATGTTATTCTGGTCCTGTAGAGTTTTAGTAGAATACACACATTGAATATTTAAGCCTCGGTCGTTATGGTAAGTCTGGGATTGAAGGAAAGTTTCCTGAATTTCCTAAGGCATTTCCTACAGCACAATAGATTTCCCTTCCAAGCTATTCCATGCAGTGACCCAGCTTCACTTGTTAGTTCTGAGTGAGGCTTAGAACAAAGTCCGTTCCGTTCTCCAGGGTGGGAAAAGCAGTGTAAGGGAGAGGTGTAGTACAGAATTCTGGTGCCAAATGTGATTCCTAAGCATTTTTCTCCCTTCCCCCCCCACCCATCTTATTTTGAAGTGTAAGAATCCCTGCCAGCTCTCAGGGTTATGAAGCACGAGAAAATGATGCAAGGAATGTGACAAATGTGGGCCAGCAAGGGTTGTATCAGGTGTGTTTTGGTGAGGTACTGAGGGATGAAATGAGCCCATGGACATGAGACACCACAGAAGGAAGGAGCAAAGTCCCCAGTCAGGAACATATCACAGCAAAGGCATCTGATGGTGCAATTTCTGGAGTGGGTGGGACAGGACTAAATCACAAAATTCAGTTTGAAACCACTTCAGGTAAATGTGGGGAGCACTACATCAGAAATGGATCCGGTTTTCTGCACCCAGTGGATGAAATTCAAGGTTCAGTCCATGCAGTATTTTGGTGCCTAAGATGCAGCTTTTGGAAAGAGAAATGTGCAAGTTTTTCAGTTTTGCAAACATTTCCAGCTGGACAGGTAACTGCAGGGGTGACTCTAATGCCAGAGCTGTATTCAGCAGAGGTGATGAGCTTTTTTCCCTTCTAGAATGAGGATGAAAAAGCTGCTTAAGCAGTTCAGAAGCTCTTAAGGAACTTGGAGATTATAAACCAGAACAGTGGAGCTGCTGGTATAAATTTAGAGGTGCCATGTGGGATTTCCATAGTGTGCCTGGAAAGCTGAACATACTCACAGAGTAGATTTGCCGTATGTGTGTCTGTGTAGTAGGGGAAGGAATGTTCCCTTTAAACAGCAAAGGTGGAAAAATTAAAGATGAAAGAAGAACTTTTTTTTTTTAAAATAAAATATTTAGGCAAAATATTAGTTTGTTCAGCTGCTCAGCATTAATGTGAAAACTTGCTGGAGATGTTATTCCCGTTCTGAGAGGAGTTTCTGGAAACTTAAGCTGCTGCATAAACTGTCTCTTCTCTGATGTTTTCTTAGCCAAAATAGTAGAAACTTCAATAAATTTCTTGCAAAAGAGATGATGCTCATCTCATTTGGTTGACAGGCTCATGAAAATCAAGCAGGCTGTACCCCAATGTACATTGCATACATGTCTTAATCATTTAATTCTCTTTTTAGAACAAAACCCAGTCTCACAGTAGGGGAGAATACAATGTTTACAGTACCTTTCAAAGCCATGAACCAGAGTTTGACTACTTGAAAAGTTTAGAAATTGAAGAGAAGATCAACAAAATTAGGTGGTTACCCCAGAAAAATGCTGCTCAGTTTTTATTGTCTACAAATGGTAAGTTATGACTTTATTTTGCACCATAACGTGTTATTATGTAGCTTTGTTATTAGGATTTGGTCTAACCCTCGCCAAAAGGCTGGAATCAAGCAGGGTTTAACTGCAGGGATCTGGGGGTGTGGCTCTGGTGGCTTCCCTGGGCACAGGGAAGGATTTAGTTGCTTTATAGCCCAGAGACCTTCATGTATGTGAGTCCCTGTGTCAGAGCTTACATCAGTCATTCATAGCAATCCCTGTCCTAACTGAAACTTGCTCTAACTCTTATAAAAAGAACAAACTGTGGAGGAGGTTTTTAAATGCTTTTTATCTTGTCTTGTTTTCCCCAAGTAACATTTTTGTCTTTTTTGGTGCACGTGGGTGGCCTTGTCTTGTTTGAAGGCATCAGCAGTGATGACTGGTGTCTCTCCACAGCTCTCATTTTAAACTGTGGCTGTTTCATTGCAGATAAAACAATAAAGTTATGGAAAATCAGTGAAAGGGACAAAAGACCCGAGGGTTATAATTTAAAGGAGGAGGATGGACGGTATAGGGATCCTACTACAGTTACAACACTACGGGTGAGTAGCTCACAATCAGCTCATTTCTCCTCTCCCAGCCCATGGCTCAGGGAGAAACTGCCCCATCACACCATTAACTTCATCTTTTCTGTGATGCCACTTGGCAGAAATACTGACTTTGAAGAGATTTCACCCAGCTCAGCATGTTGAAGGACTGTGCTGAGCAGTGCTGATGTCCGTGGTAGGTTTGGATCTCACTCTTGCCCTGCCCTGTGTGTTGCAGGTGCCAGTGTTCAGGCCCATGGACCTCATGGTGGAAGCCAGCCCACGAAGGATATTTGCCAATGCCCACACGTATCACATCAATTCCATCTCCATCAATAGTGACTATGAAACGTACCTGTCTGCAGACGACCTGCGGATCAACCTGTGGCACCTAGAAATCACAGACAGAAGTTTTAGTATCCTTTTGCCATTGTTCTGTGGGATGGGAACAGGAAAACCGTTGGATTTTATTTCCTTTCATGATAAGTGTTTAGTATATGTACAGAGAATTAATCTCCATTAATCCTGGTTATTTCTCCCCAGTAATTGGAAGAGCTTTTACTTCTGGAGAAGGAGTGGTTTGGGTTGGAAGGGACATCAGAGCTCATCCAGGTGGGCAGGACACCTTCCATTATCCCAGATTGCTCCAGTGTGGCCTTGGACACTTCCAGGGATGGAGTAGCCACACCTATGTCAAGTTTGTAATATAAAATAAAATTTTCTAATGTAGCAGTATAATTAGAATTTAAGCAAAATAAAGTTCTGTATGAAAAACTTGGGAGATAATTTGTAGTATAGAATTAACTACTGCTGGAGTGGAGCAAAACTGAAGCAAGTTTTTGCTGCTGTAAAGAATTACCTTGAAACTGATACAGAATGTGATGTTACCACCCTGCATTGTAGACAAATTGTGTGGCTTGATTTTAACTCTTACCTGGGTTGTGCCTGGTCCCGGAAGCCTGAAGCAGCATTTCTGAAAGCATCTGGAACTGAAAAATACCTTGGGAAAAACCCATTTTGCCGGAGGCAATTCCTTAATGAGCTGCTGCAGATATTGTAGATATCAAGCCTGCCAACATGGAGGAGCTGACAGAGGTGATCACAGCTGCAGAGTTCCACCCCAACAGCTGCAGCACGTTTGTCTACAGCAGCAGTAAAGGCACCATTCGCCTGTGTGACATGAGGGCATCAGCCCTCTGTGACAGACATTCAAAGTGTGAGTGCTGCAGTTTAGTGTCTCCCTGTGCCAGAGGACATTTGCTGTTTGATTTTATCAAACACTGAATTGTCTGTGTGGATTTGTATAGGATTCCTGTAGTATATTGAACAAATCTAAAGCCTAAGAGCTAAATAAATCTTAGAATTATATTTATGTTTTTCTGGAGTAAAAATAGTGAATAAAATGAGTAGCAGCTTTTGTTTTAGACACTGGGAATGGCTTTTTGCAAACTTCAGGTGGTTAAAGGCCATTTGGTCTGTACTTGATGCTGGAAATCTTCCATGTGTGGATCAAGACTTCACATATTAGCAAATAATTCATTTATTAAGAAGCTGGCCTTGGCTTGCTACAACAATAAGAGTATGGCAACTATATTACAAGTGTTTCTCCTTGGAAGTTATTTTATATAACACAGAGTAGCCCAAGGTGGAAAGCTTACTGAGAAAATGTTAAAGTAATTCAGGTGTATCTTGTATCAAAGAGACAAAACTTACCTCTTGAAATGCCTGTCTTATTTTCCTGCAGTGTTTGAAGAACCAGAAGATCCTAGCAACAGATCATTTTTCTCTGAAATCATCTCTTCCATATCTGATGTCAAATTTAGCCATAGTGGTCGATATATGATGACTAGAGATTATCTGTCAGTGAAGATCTGGGATTTAAATATGGAAAATAGACCTGTGGAAACATACCAGGTATTGGGTGAAAATCATGTGGGTTGGAAATTAAAAAACCTGGACAGAGGCTGAGTCTTACTGATGGTCTTGATGTGGCAGTTACAGTTTTGTGTGTAGATTCAGGCAGAGCATCCTTGAGGTTTGGGGATTCCACACTCCTGCTGAAGGATCTTGGTATTTGCAGGGTGGTGGCAGAACCCAAACCTGTGTTTGGGGCTGAAAAAGCCTCCCTCTTACCCAATGGGAATGTGGGAGGCGGAGAGGTGATCTCCAGCCGTGAAAGTCATGACAAGTCTTCAGCTGTCTTTATGTTCTCTGTTATTTCCTGAAGGAAATGGGATTTCATGAAATGCTTTTCTAAAGCAGTTTTTAGCTGCCACTGAAAGTTGCTGTTTTCTTTATTAAGAAAGCTCTTGTGAGCAGTGTCAGGTGCTTCCTTGCTCTTGGAACAGTCTGAGAAGGCTGTTTTACAGGTGTGTGAGTCCAGTGCTCACTCAGTTTCTCTGATCTCTCTTTTCCAGGTGCATGAATACCTCAGAAGTAAACTCTGCTCACTGTATGAGAATGATTGCATTTTTGACAAGTTCGAATGCTGTTGGAATGGATCAGACAGGCAAGTGGAATTCTTCTCCCTATGCCCTTCAGATCTTTCCAAGTTATTCTTATAATGGGCAGTGGACCTCAAATACCTAGTTCTGAACAACATTGTAGTACTTCAGTAGACTTTAACGTGTACATTGTTAGCTCTCCAAGAATCTGCACCAGACCTGTTGGGGAACCTGTGGGAAAACCTTCCAGGAATGTTCCTTTTTACAGTGATTTGCCATGGTAGTGACCTGCCAATAACACTACTTGGGACAGCTCTTGCTTCTGTGCTAATCATGTTATTAACTGCTTATTTGCTGCATCTAAAGCAGCTCACTGGTTCCCTGTCAGTACTGTCAGACATGGTGCTTTTTTATTTCTTTTTTTTAATTTGGCATCTGTCTGCTCAAATATTTTTTTGAGGCAAAGGAAGGACAGGGAAACTTGTAAATGTATTTTTCTTACTGAACAGTTGATGCAGAACCAGGAGCTATAAGGGATTTTCACAAACTAGATGTTCTGCTCAGTACCTAAATTCACACAATTTGTGTGTCACTAAAATCACATGGCTAAAAATCCGATGTGTTTGGGGTTTGTTGGATCTCTTCCCCGTGTGTGTGTGAAAAGCAAATTAAATAATGACATTCGAGGTGCTTGGATAACAAAATACCTCAAAGGGCCCATGGAAGGAAAAAGGGTATTTTTGGGGGGTTTTAAAACTATAAAACATTGCAGTGCCTGCTTCCCTTTAGCTGTAGCAGGTGTGGGTGAGGCCACGTCCTTTCCGTTTGTGTGATCTGAGTCGGGACCCTCTGGCTTGCGAAAAGGAGAAGGAATTCCCAACTGACCTCTTTCTTCCTTCCCCCTCTGTGCAGCATTGTCATGACAGGATCTTACAACAACTTCTTCAGGATGTTTGACAGAAACACGAAGCGAGACATCACCTTGGAGGCGTCCCGGGAGAACAACAAACCCCGCACGGTGCTGAAGCCGCGCAAGGTGTGTGCCAGTGGCAAGAGGAAGAAGGACGAGATCAGTGTTGACAGCTTAGACTTCAACAAGAAGATCCTGCACACAGCCTGGCACCCCAAGGAGAACATCATCGCCGTAGCTACCACAAACAACTTGTATATATTTCAAGACAAGATGAATTAGGGTTGGCATTCCTAACTGAAGAGTCACTTCCTGCATAGTTGAAATAGTTGAATCTAGCATTTGTACCTGTAACGAAAGCGAGTGAGAGGTCCATTATGGCACCCCTTTCCAGTGTTTAAAAATGTGCCATATGACAACACACTTTTATAGCTCCATGGAGAAGGCTCTGTGGTTCTGTTGTCTCCATGCCTGCTAGCCATTTAGGTGAGGATAGGGCACTTTTTAATTTAAATGACTACTTGCACCATCTTGCCTAATGGACTAGACTGGACTGTCTCAACATCGGTTTACTCCACTTTTTATGCCTTCCATTGTGATGACGTCAGACACAGGGAAAGCCTTCAATCATGCTATGGGATTTAATTGTGTAACCTCATTACTGTATCATTCGTGGCCCCCTTTTTTTATTAAATACAGCTCATTCTTGCTGTGGCTTGTAGCATTCCTCCTCCTTCTGGCCTCCTGGACTCCCCCTTCCCCCTTCGTCCCCCTCCACCTTGCCTTGGTGGTGGTGTATGGAAAAAAAAAACAAAATAAAGCACATAAAATGGGTCCGTTTGGGGTCAGTGGTAAAGGGGGTCTGTGTTGCAACAAATGTTTTAATAAACAGTTGACTGTAATCACTCCTTGCCATGTCTGGCACCAAAAAAAAGAGAAAATAAGGAAAAAACAAACAAACTACTGAATAAAAGTGACAAAGAATGGAGAATCTGTTTTCTTTTTTTTTTAATCTACCTCTTTATACAAATACTGTGTTTTACCTTAGATGCATGAAAATAAAATGATGGTTTTTGTAATGATTTTAACCAGTATTAATTATTTTTCATGGGAATGAAGAGAGGGAGGGATTTCACAGGTACCTGCATTCACTCCTGAGTAACCTGAGCACCAGCCAGTGTGTGGACCACTTCCATCTTGGCACCACAACTGCTGTCAGGTTTTGATCCAAGCAGTCGCTTCCCGTTCCAGTGTCCTTGAATGCTCCTCTTTTTAACCTGTTGCTTTAATCAGAACAGGAATAGAATCTTCAGGTTTTAAATTCCATTTTATGGGACTGATGTCTTAATGTTTAGTTTTGTTCTGGTTTCTTCAATGCCTTGTTTTAGGATAAAATACCTTTAATGCCTTGTTTAGAGCACCAAGTCCCCCGTGGCTTTGTGAGAAGTTGTCTGAGCTCTTGTGTGGTGTTCTGTAGTACCAGCACCATGGTTCCATAGCTAATGACTGCACTGCATTCTGCTGCTCTATTTTCTGTATTTATTGCTAACAACTGGAAATGTAGTTTTAACCATGCAAATGTTTTCCTCTGGCTTTTGGCTTTGCAAAGTTCCTGCACTCAGAGAAATGTTCACTGGTGCAAGGGGCTGAACACGTGGAGTACAGAAGCTGCATGAAATAAGTGTTCATAGTGATGTGAGAGATTTCAACTCTTCAGCACATAAGGCTTATCCAAAGATGAACTAGATATTGATGCTTTATAAGGCTCATGAGTTTTTACTTCCACATATTTTTGCTAAATGTGCTTTTAGGTTTTGCTCTTCCTTCACGGAAATGTTCAGTGGAGTTTGAAGTCATAGTGAACTTACCTTGACTGGGAGAATTTTCACTTTTAAGTTACCTATATTTAATTATTTCTGTGGCTTAGAGGTAGTTATTAAAATGACGTTATGATTTGATCAACTGAGATACTGTTTCTGCTGTAAAATTTTGGCTGGGTTAGAGGTTGTTAACAAGACTACTATTGCAATCACTTTAATTTCTTTAAGTCCTTGTGCAGTGGTTTGAAAATGTAAAAATTCTAATATTTATTAATCCAGTTCTCTTAAATACAGTATTTGTCTTGTACCATGCATGCCTGACCATGAGCCTTTGTAAGGATTTTACCTTTTTTTTTTTCACCTGTTAGCCTTGTAAAACAAATGAACTGCCCTAGGGACAGCAGCTGTTTTCCAGTGGGTGAATAAATGAGTGGGCCCTACTCCTACTTAGTAACATGTGACTAATTTTACTCCAGCAACCAGACTTGCCAACAGTTCAGGAAACAACTTGTTGAGTAACATTAATCACGTGTACAGCTGTTTCCAGGGCCAAGGTTTATTCTTTATCTTACCTGAGGGCACAGAGGTGATGAGATGCTTTTGCTGTGGAGCTGGTAAAATCATGTTTTGTGAAGGTGTAGGTTTAATGATGCTGGATTGGGAAGGTGAGGGCCATGCCACTGAGGCTGCTGTTCCTGTGCCACCCAGAGCCCCAGGGATGCACTGAAGGTGCTTAGCACAGCCCCATCCGGAGCTGAGCACGTGAAGATGGCACAGAGTGACCGGGTGCAGTCACCTAGAGCAATACTCCAGTACCGCTTCCTCTGGGACCACAGCTGGGCCTGCTGGGATGGGTTAAAGCTTGCCTTGGGAAAGGGTTTGGGTTCGTTGGTAATGGTGATCGTTGAGCTGTCATCTGAGGTTTAACTTGTCCCCACCAAACCCAGCTCCTGCCTGTGCTGTCACGCTATCCATTAGAGAATTCTCTAATCACACTGTCCACTGATACATGCTGTAAATCGTATATTTTATTAATAAAAGTATGCAGAGAATACACTTTGTCAGGATCCTTTTTATGCTCTTTCCTGCCCCTCCCCTTTCCTGCATTTGCAGGTATTTTTGAATGAGTAGTCTCTTCCCTGTGCCTGGGGACCGGTGTCCCTGATCCTGTCCCAGGCAGGACAGTGCTGGTCACTGTTTTCAGCTGCTAAGTCACGCAGCCTCCTCAGTGCCCAGTAAAACCAGTGAATATCCGCAACTTCCAGTCCCTGACTGCCTGACTAAACACAGGAATGGCGTTCTCTTCCCTGCACTCTTGTCCTGAAGCCACTGTTGGTACTGAAATGCCACCAACCACCACTTAGGTGGTTTGTATCTGCTGTGACAACTGCAGTGTCACTCCTGCCACCAGTTACTGTTCAGGATGAGGTGTTTATCCAGCTGACACACTGCCGAGGTGCACGAGAGCCCTGTGCCAAAGGACAGGTCCTTTGTCACTTCCCTGCTAGGATGTGGCTGCTGCCTGGAAAACACGCTGGATATGCAGCAGCACCTGCGCCCTTACTGCTCTGTTCAGGCAGGACAGGAGCATTTATTGCTTAATCACAGATCCTTTTATTATCAGCCTGATTGGAAAAAGCTCAGGTAGTGCTGACAAGCAGAAACCTGTGGTTTTTTCTCTCCTGGAGAGGGGCTGTGGATGATGGAATACCAATATTTTAATAGAGATTTTTATTCTCATCTTGTTAGGCACAGCAGAGCTGGAAAGCAATTTCCTGTGTGCTGCTCTTCTGTTCTTCCCCTCAGGCTGTAGAGGTGTAAAACATCCCGGCTCACATCAAACACTCCTTTTATTGAATAAAAGGTGTCTCCTCTTGCCCTTTCCCATGGAATTGGCTGTTGTAAAGGGAAGGACTGGTGTCTTGGATCGAGGTGTGCTGGGAGCGAGGCTGCTGTGTAATGACTGTGGGTGTCTGGAGCTGTTTGTTTGCCCTCAGCAAACATCTTATTTAACCTGGCCTGGAATGGTTTGGGCTTGTAAAGATGAGCGGTGGAATAACCAATGTTTGTTTCACAGCTGAGAGAATAAAACCTGTGAATTCAATTTCTCTACACAGGGAATTTTACCCTCCAATTTTAACAACCTCAACCTTTGCAAACAGGAAAACAGCCCTGGCTGGTTTTAATAATGCTTTTCTGAGCCGGGGCTCTCCACTAGGCGGCAAAACGTTACTGGAAAGAGGTGGAGGCTTTGGAACCGCAGGGGTCACGGCGAGGTGTGGTCACTGTCCCTCGAAGTCACCTCCGGAATCAACAGTGATCAGTTGTTGCTAAATATGAAACACTATAAAAGCGTTTCCAGGGTGGATTATTGCAGTGCAAAGAGTTCAGCCGAGATGTGCAGGGCAAAGAGCCCTTGTGCTGGGGGGATGCTGGGTGTGCCCAGCTCAGGAAAGGGCTCTTTTTCAGCTCTGGGGAACAGAAATACTAAACAAAGAAAATAAAAGTAATCATGACATGTTTCAGACTTTAGAATCGTGGAATGTTTTGGGTTGGAAGGGACCTTAAATTCCATCCAGTGCCACCTCCTGCCATGGGCAGGGACACCTTCCGCTATCCCAGGGTGCTCCAAGCCCCATCCAGCCTGGCCTTGGACACTTCCAGAGATCCAGGGGCAGCCACAGCTTTCCTTCTTTACTTGTTTCAGACATTTAGAACACCTTGGAACCATGAGATAAAACAGTGGGATTATCTTGGCACAGGTCTTGTTACTTGTTTAATTTCAATTGACTTAAAGGTTGGGGTTTTTTTTCCTAGAAGAAAAACCTTTGTATTGCACTCCAGTACAAAAAAAATCCCAGAAATTTATGACCATTGTTTCTCTTCTATTAACATGTGGTTTTGTGTCCCTCCAACCCTGCCATTGTCACAGCATTTTCCGTCCCAGGATTCAAATTACAAACATTAATTACATCATTCAAATGCCTCAAGGAACCTGTGTAGTGGTTCGAGCACAGGGCTGAAAGTCAGGCCTTGTGAATGCTATTTCTGGCTCTGCATTGACTCACTCTATAATCTTGATCAATTTATTTCTGACTCAGAAATTTTAATAGTCCCACTTGACTGATAAATATTCATGCCACAAGTGTTGTGGCAAATGCTTCCTGAATGAGGGTGGTGACAAATGCTCATGTTAGCCTGTGATTTGAGGGTTGCAAAGTGGGATTGGGTTACCCGAGCAGGTTTTCTATTCAAAATCATTAGTAGCTCATTGTTCTGACTCCAATCTCAAATGTTTCTGTGGCCCCTCCACCTGTAAACAGATGTTTTATCAAATTAATTAAAATACCACTTTCTTTTTACTACTGATGTAGCTAATTCTCTCCTCATACTATCCCAGAGACATCCAGATTTTCCACAGGATTAGATATTTGGAGCAGTCATGCAGGGCCCGCAGTCAAATTGGGAAGTGTTGGTGTCAAACATCCAACATTGGAAGTGTTGATTTCAAACATCCAACGTTAGTGTAGATTAATAGAAAAAAATATTTAAAACAGGTATTCTAGTATGGGATGATTGTGACACTTGTGCATACAAGCTTTTTCTCTAGCTTAAAATAGTTCTGACACAGAAATTAAGGGATTTCTTTGCATTTATAGTGGGGAGAGAACAAAGAACACTACTGGAGTTGCGTCTGCATGGCTTCACTCTGAGGGTGTTGCTGAACTCCTGCAGTGAGTACAGCAATGAAAAAGCCACAATTTATACTCTCGTGGCTGTTGATGGGAGGACTTCATGGTGTAAAAGGCTCCTTTACAGCAAAATGCTTATAAATAGATACACGTTTGAGAGAGATGGGATTGAAGTTACAAAATTCCACCAAAAAGAGTCTAGGCCTCCAAAAAAACCTTTAAGTTGAAGTGATGTCAAACAGAATGAAGTTAACAAGATGAAAAGGGAGCTCAGGGGGGCCCTTGTGGCTCTGCACAAGTCCCTGACAGGAGGGGGCAGCCGGGGGGGTCGGGCTCTGCTCCCAGGGAACAGGGACAGGAGGAGAGGGAACGGCCTCAGGCTGGGCCAGGGGAGGCTCAGGGTGGACACCAGCAGGAATTTCCCCACGGAAAGGGCGGTCAGGCCTTGGCAGGGGCTGCAAAGGAGGAGTTGGAGTCCCCATCCCTGGGGGTGTCCGAGGAAGGCCTGGACGTGGCACTCAGAGCTCTGGGGGGACAAGGCGGGGATTGGGCACAAGCCGGACTAGATGCTCTCGCAGGGCGTTCCCAGCCTGGCTGACCCCGTCCCTCCCTGTCCCTGCGGCACCATTCCCCTCACGCCGCCACGGCTCCCTCAGCGCCCGCCCTGCGCACGCGCGGGACGTGCGCGGGCGGGGGTCGCGCCATGGAGGCGGAGGGCGGGAGCGGCGC
>VXAZ01008949.1:0-149155 GCA_013399875.1 Gymnorhina tibicen | reverse complement strand
GCGGCGGGGGGGCAAGGGGCGGCGGCGGGGCGGCTATAAATGGCCCGGCGGCGGCCGCGGGGGGCAGAGGGGTAGTGTGGGGCCTGGGTGGGGCCGGCCCGCACCGGGGGATCCCGCAGCCCCGGGCAGCGGGAACGGCTGGGAGCGCGGCCGGGGGAGCCGAGGGGCCGCGCGGCGCTGCCGGGGTGGATAAAACGGGCTCCGGGTGCTGCGGGAGTGCTGCGCCCGGCGGGACCCGACCCGCCGTCCCTCGCAGTGGGCTGGGGGCGATCGAGTCCCCCGAGGAACGGGCCAAGCTCGTTGCGTGGTTACACGGAGTTTACCCGAACAGCGACGATGGGGATACAGCGGGGTAGGGGGAGGAGCGTGGCTGTGGGAATGAGTTTATTCAGTGGCTGAGTCAATAGCACTGACGTGAGCTATTTCCCTCTATATCCGGCATCTCTGTCAGCTACTTTGCTGCATCCTTTTGTTCCTGGGATAACACTAGTAAGGTACATCATGTAGGCTCTGGTACTTACTTGGCAAATGCTTTCCCTTCGTTATAAACAGCTCTTTCAACGTGTCCTTTCATCTCTAAATTTTAAGGATAGAAGAGGTGAATAAATTGCATTAATGATTAACTGTAACCTCCGTGGTTTACAATGAAGTTTAGCTGACCACGAAATAAACTCGCTCCTTGGTTTTCCATAACTCAGTGGGAATTGTATGAAAGGAAGAATAAACTGAGCCCATTTCATAACGCTGCTATTGTGTTGTGGTTACACTACATCGTGTGATAACCGTGGTGCCTTAAACAATGTTACCTGAGTCAATAATTTTGGCAAATTATTCAGGCCTGTTATACTTAAATAACAATTAGGCTGTCAAAGTTGCGACATGCCCAGTGCCTGACTCGATGCTTACTTTAGAAATGGCCATATTTGATGCCTGTATATTTTATTTTTAGTTTCTGGTGGTGTGGTAACTGTGGGACTCATTAATCTGCTGGGAGATAGGAGTGACGAGAGCTGAGAGCTCTGTAAGCCGGGGCTGGATCTGCCCACGGAGATCTTGCTGCTCGGTCAGCACGTAGAGGCTCACCCAGCTCAGTGATTGCTGGAGGAGCTGAGCAAAAGGTAGGAGAGGAAATGTTTGACACTCTGCTCCGGGAACAAAACAAATGCACCCAATCAGCTCCACGCAGGCTTAGTGCTGCTTTCAGATGTTCAGCCCCTGCACAATGCTTTGGTGGGAGAGGTGCATTTTCTGCCATTCTCTCAGCTTTTCAGTGAACTTTTCAGGCTAATGAGCTCAGACACCTATTCATGGTGTTCTCTGTGTCATTTGTGTGTGTTTAGGGCCTTTTATTTAAAGATCCCTTAGCACTTGGAGGGCAGAAGAGCTGGGAATAAAACTGGTAACCTGTGCTTTGTTGGGTTCATAGACATAAAAAACCCAACTTGCTTGCTTTGGGAATTCTAGATGCTTCGTATATTTTAATTATTATAAAGCTCCGTTACACATTGACAAAAAGAAATCTCACCTTAGGCAAGAACCGATCTAGCTCTGTCATGGAAAATCTGCTTAATAATTACCATTGTGGGATTCCGGTTAGCTTTCTTTTCCTTTCCCTTTCCCTCTTCTTTTTTTTCGTTATGTTGTACTTCATTGTAAAAGTGATATTTATTAGTTTATTCAGGTTGATCATGCCTCACACTACTTGTGAGCTACTACTTTGGAGTATTTTTATATCTTTAAAATGTATACAGGTATTTAATTTATATATTGCCTTGGATATCTCCACTTCATGCACCCAGCTGAAATGAGAGAGAAGCAAAATGAGACCCGTCTTCCCCAGCATGTTTAGCTCCTGCTGTTTAAACAGTCCACCAAGTTATGGAAAAGCATGGAATTAAAGTCAGTGTACATAAATTCATAGTGAAATAATCAGCTATAGAGCAAAGCCAAAATTCAAACAATTTTGGAGAAAAATACCATTCATATGAACATTTTTTTGGGTTTTTTTTCCTCCAAAGAGTGTGTGTTACATGATTTGTGAAGGGAGAAGATGCTGCCGCATTTCTTAATTCTATTACTCTTAATTCTACCGCTCTTCATTCTGCCACATTTCCTATTTTACTGTCAAGTAGAAATATGGCAAAAATTAAAAGTTCTCAGGTGGGTGATTAATGTAAATTCCTTAGTTCTCAAAAAAGCTTGGGGCAAACCCCACTCTCTGTTATTTGGGCAGTTTATTGTCCAATATATTCCTCTCCATCCCTTTAAAGAAACAGAGATTTATGTCCCTCTAATCAGTCTTTGAACCCAGTCGTGTTCCCTGCTCCCTGTCCCAAACCGGTTGTGAGTGCCAGTGGGAGTAGGGAGCGTGTTGGAGCTTGATGGCAGATTATGCTTCCTTGAATGTATTTTGAGTCATTTTCAGTGAGGTCAGCTGGGAACGTGCTGCTCCTCATGTCCAACTCCTGCTCAGCTCCTGGGGACTCTTTACTCACAGTAGAATTTGGGGTTTCTTCCTACTACAGCCACGGTGTATTTTAGATAAACACGGAGTTTGTCAGCCCGAGGTAAATCAATAAATATTTTATTTGTGGCAGTGGGTTTAGAGCTGTGTGTCAGAGTAAGGAGATCTGATCACCATCCTCTGGGTGTTCTGCTGTCAGAGGAACACATCCCCTCACACCTTTGCTCTCTGCTGATTTTTTAAATCATAAATGGCTTTGCAGATCCTGATTTTCCATTAGCAAAAAGTGGTTGTTGGGAAATATAAAGCTTTTTTACCCAACTAACTTTTGACCACCTGCTAACTGCATTTGCCACCTGCTTTTCTGCAGGTGTGGCCTCTTGCTGCTACAAGGCAGAACAACCTTCCTGATGAAGCTCTTAGAGTCTGGCTGTTTTATTTAGGAATTCAGACACCAGCAATCATTACCAATCTGGAATAACACAGCCTCTGTCTGATGCTGACTGAGCAAAGCTCCTTCTTCCCAGTTAACACTTGATTATCTGAAAAGCCTAGTGTGTAGTGCTGAGCTGGTGCCTGTGCATACCCAAAATTCCTTGTTTGTGAATCCAGCCTGGGGAAACCAGGCTGGGAACCGCTGGGGCATGATGGACATCACTGTAATGGCATTGTGAATAATCGGTACTAAAGGTGAATTCTTCAGCAAATCAAGTTGAAAACAGGCTCATTATTAAACATTCCTTCCTGTGTCTCTGATGGAGCTCCCAGAGACAAAACCATGCTACAAAAAGTAAGTGCAGGCACTCCCAGGTACATTTCAGAAATCAAAAACCAGTGTTAAAGTGTAGAACTTGTACAAATAATGCTCAAAAAGTAGTTTCAGATGTTGTATTCGTAGCTTCAGGCTTGCTTTTCTTTCTTGGATATTTTTACCTCCCGGGGGAAGATGTCCAAACTTTAAAAGTCAACCAAATACAAAAAAACCCCTGAAAGCTCCTGCCTTCAGGTGGAATAAATTAAATTACACAGGAGTAGTGGTGACATATATTTCTAAAACCTGTTTGTTTCCAATTGAAACATATCAGTAAAGAATGTATCAGTACATACACTCTCACATTTAGTTAATCTGCACATAAAATACAAATGAAATACATTTAAAAATAAAAATCCTCACCTTAACTACAGAGTGTGTGAACTTTTTAGCAGCTGCTCTTGTCATCCATGGTACACTCTTGTTCTTTGTTGAATCTTAGTGCACACGTGGATGTCCCATAGGTAAAACTACCAAAAAATGGGAAAAAACAGTAAATCTGAGCTTTATGGGAGTTGTTTGTGCCAGGGCAAAGCAAGCTGAATGGGGCCTGAGAATGGCAGCCTTCTTGATGTACAGAAAAATCAGGGATTGATCGGAGGCCTTTGGAAGTAGAGGAAAGGAGAATATAAAGCTGCACAGGAGGGAGTTTTGTAGTAGGGGGCATAGGAATGAAAATTCTGTTTGAGAAAGGAATGTAGAACAGGGTGACGTGTAATGGAGTGATCCATAGTTAATTGAAGCTCCAGACTGCAGAGAGAGATGTGGCTGATTAGAGTATTAATAGCTGGGGAGAAAGGGGACATTTTATTGACCAGCTCCAGAGTCAGAGAGCAACAACGCAGCTTTTCGGGGTGTTTGTGTTGATGAGAGAAGAACCCTGTCGCTGTTGTCGCTGTCCCGTGTTTATGAGCTCTCTCAGGTCAGTGTGTTATCTGAAGCCAGCATGCTGGTGTTTCCCTCTGGGTGCAGTTGATAAAGTGAAGGTGTGTTCGGTGCCGGGGTGTTCATGGGGTGACGTGTGGCTGCCCCACAGGTTCCTGGGTGGAGCTGCAGATGAACGGCAATGGCAACAGCAACGACAATGGCAACGGCAAGAACGGGGGCCTGGAGCACGTGCCGTCCTCCTCCTCCATCCACAATGGAGACATGGAAAAAATCCTCCTGGATGCCCAGCACGAGTCAGGACAGAGCAGTTCAAGAGGTAGTTCCCACTGTGACAGGTAAAGGAGTGCTGGCTGCTCTGCCTGCGATTTATTGCCCTTTTTGTGCTGTGGATGGGTAAAGCTTTTTCTCAGGGAAAAGCCTGTTGTGCTCCAGTATTTGGAAGAGTCGCTGGCTCGTGGTAACTGTGTGATGTTTCCACTTGTAATGATACAAAAACGTGTGTAATTCACAATACTGGCAGTGTTCCCTACAAGAACAAAGGGATTTGCATCTCTTCTGTAGCAGCTGAACTTTTGGGCAGTGCTTTCTTTGCTTTAGGGAGCAACTGTCAACCCTGTCGAGAAGGGTAGGATTATAAATTTAAAAAAAATTGAAAAGATGGTGGGGTTGGGAAGACTTTCTAATGCCGGTATTTGGGATCTGAAGGGTGTTGCAGTCTGTAACTCAGCTGAATAATGTCCAGAAGTGCATGAGGAAATGATTCAGCTGAGATTTATCTACACTGATGATTCTTTACTTGACAAAATGACATAACAAAATCAATTTTTCTTTAGCCCGTCACCTCAAGATGATGGACAGATAACTTTTGATGTGGAAATGCACACAAGTAAAGACAGTAGTTCTCAGGTATTTTCTTCCTTAACTTTTAAAATACACATTTGTAAGTTGTGGATATATTATCTAGGCTTGAGGGGTAGAACAAGCTCTTTGTGATGTCAAAAGACTTGAATTCTGTATTAACTGAAATTTGACTTAGAGATTAATAGTTTTGGAGTGAGGGAAAAACGAGTCTCCATCTGTACATCTGAGAAATGCCTCTTTCCTAGCAGTCATGTTACTGTGTAACCCTGCTGGCACTGGGTGTCAAAGCTGGGTTTGAAATGTTGATATTTCTGCACAAGATTTCAGGGTGTTCAGTGATCGCTGTGCAGACACTCACTCACATGACAGTGAGTAATCTCCATAACACAAACTGAGAGGAGACTAATGCTGAACTCTTAGTTTGATGTTTTCATAGAATTTGCTGTCTTCAGCAGTATAAATAAAACATTCCTGGAAGAATGAAACGTTGCATTTAATTTTGTCAAAGACCTGGGACTGTTGCAGTTCTGCCCTGAGAGCCAGAAGGGTCTGAATGAAGGTGTTGGTGAGCTCTGCATCTCACTTGTGACTGTGCTATTTGATTGCTGTGGTTCCCACTTAATGTTGTAAGTGGTTTATCTTATTCTAATAAGAGTCACTCAGGAGACTGTTTTCATACTAAGTAGGAGTTAAAGTCAGTGGTGGTCTCTACTCTTCCTAATTTATTTCATTTCCTATATGGTAACATTTGCATCTATTGATGTAAATTTAAATCTTTATATACAATTAGAGTGAGTTCTTGCCTTTCCGTCCTGCATCTGGGATTCACCCAGTAGAAGCTACTGGTTGCAAGTAATATAAATTTTAAATGACTAATAATGCCTTTAAAAAGTCAAAATACTGGTTTTGAAACCTTTTTATTTGACTTCCCATGCTTTTAGTCGTGTTCTGTGGGCTTTAAGTGGAATGCCATCAACCTAATGTTTTTTTCCATTTGTCAATATTTTTTGCACAGTTCTGGTTTATTACATTTAGGATTAAAATAATCCTTTGTTTTTGTTAGTTAAAAAAAAAAAACAAACAGCTTGCAATGATGTGGAAATCCTGGATATAGTAATAGAATTTGTGGTTTCCTGACTTCTGCTGGCAAAATCAAATCTCTTTGAAATAATCAGCAGTCCAAGAACACTTGCTCTTTTATCAGGTGCCACCATTTGGTGCTTATCGTGTCACCATTGTTGTTGTCACTCTCAGTTTAACACCCTGAGGAGGAGCTAATTGAGTGTTACAAGGCTTGTCCCCTGTGTGTTTCAGTCCGAAGAAGAAGCAGTAGAAGGAGAGAAAGAATTGGAAGTTTTGAAGAAAAGTGCAGACTGGGTGTCAGACTGGTCAAGTAGGCCTGAAAACATTCCTCCCAAGTGAGTTCAACTCCGGGTTTTTAGTGAATATTAATATATTTTAATGAATAGTTGAAGGAAAGGATGGTCACAATCTCACAATCAAAGTAAGTTCATCTTAGGAAGAGATTGATTTCTCTGTGGGGAGGCTAAAAAGAAGGTCAAAACAATGAAGTACGAAAATCAAAATAGCAGCAGGATGACTTGAAGGTAATATAAAGCCATAGCAAGCTGATTGCAAGGTTTCTTGACAAAATTACAGTTATTGGGAGAGCTGGGTACTTGGAGCTGGGATCCATGGGATTTAGTCTTGGCTTATTGAGTGGAAGAGTGCTGAGCAAGTCTCCTAAATTCTCTGTCCCTTTTTTTCTTTCTATGTAAAATATGTAATGTTCATCCGCAGAAGGGGAAACCTTGACATCCTTGAATGCAAAGCATTTTTATTAAAATAGAGGATGCTGTCTAAATCTGGCAGACTTCTGTATCTGTGTTTGGAACAAAAAATGAGGCCTCTTGCTAACAAATCACATCCTGAAATTCCCTCTCTCGGACCTACCTCTCTCTGCAGATCCTGCTCCCTTTGTGTCTATACTGTCTGTGTAAGTGGTCTCTCCACAATCCCTCCTCTTATTCTCTCTGATTCCTTACTCTGCGTAAGGGATCTCGGGCTTTGATCTCTACCTCTTTGTACTTTAAAAAAAAATAAATGTTCTACAGAGATCTGTGCATTTGTGTGCAAAAAAAAAGGAAAAAAAGGGAAAGAAACAAAAAAGTCTTGTTGAATTTTTTTCCCCCTCCCCCTCTTCTTCCAGGGAATTCCATTTCAGACATCCTAAACGTTCAGTGTCTCTAAGTATGAGAAAAAGTGGAGCAATGAAAAAAGGTGGCATTTTCTCTGCAGAATTTCTTAAGGTTTTCATTCCATCTCTGTTCATATCTCATGTTTTGGCTCTGGGACTAGGGTAAGTATTAACCTAATTCTCACTTCAATTTTTGCTTTTCCACTTCGCTTGAATGTCAGGTCCTGCTGAAAAGGACTTTTTCTAGAAAAACAATTTTTGCCCCTCACTCAAACTTGGTGGACTTTTACAAAAGCAGGAAAACTTTGAAACAATTAAAACTTTGCGGCCTTTAATGTGCTTTATTTCTAGAATAAATCAAGTTATATTGAAAATGCATGGATGAGTTTGCAAATAACCTTTGCAATTGTAATGTGCAATTTGATTATGTGCCTTCTATTTAAATGCTTCAGGTTATAAGGGGGAAAATTAGAATAGGTAAAAAATAACTTTCACTGACCATTATGAACCCACACTGTACAAATAATGATGCCAAGGTCGTGTGTGTATGGCACAAACTCTGTAATTTCCAGTTTAGTGCTCCATTGTGATGTTACTGAAAATCAGGGTTTGAGTACTTAGAGAAATGAAATACTGGATGTGTCCTGCAAGAGCAGCTGTTTCTCTGCTCAGCAGTGTTTTCATTGCCTGCATAATCCCACATAATCTCTCACTTTGCTTAAATCCTTACGTTCTGTTTATCCATCATGTTCTTCTGGGATGGGGCAAAGGCATGGACTCAAAACATGTTCTTATTTAGCTTTGTGTTTGTTTCGGGGGATGCAGTTCAAGTGTCTCTTTAAATTCCTGTCAACTATCCAATAAATTAGGATAGAATATGTGAGGATGTACTGTGAGATATTTGTACTACAGCAAAACGGTGCATTTCTGCAATGATTTAAATCTTGCCTGTGGTCAGTGTTTGCATAGATCCTCAATGCTCAGAGTTTTAAAGCTCACCCCCCTCTCTATAGGCAGCACTTGGTTTGTTTTACCCCGGTTATCTGGGAGTGTTGCTGTGTCAGGTACTCAGAAAACAAAAGCTTTTGGATTGGGGTTTTCAGATGAGCCTGGGACTGGAGAAAAAACCCACTTTGGGTGAGCACTCAGAGCATTGATCCTTCCAGGCTCATCCAAAACGTCATTGGAAGTAATTGTATAGAAGAGAAGTCCATGGATGGATCTCAGACTTGAGAGAGGGATTAGAGCAGTTCGGTGTGTGGGGACTGTTGGAAAGCAGGGAGTATTCCTGTGCAAAACGATATCCTTATACTTTTTATTTCAGCATCTACATTGGGAAACGCCTGACCACACCCTCAGCCAGCACTTATTGAACCATGGAGTGCAAAACCTGGACCCCATGTGACCTGTGAAGGTGTTACTGTCTCATTTAGTACATTTGACTTGAGACCATTTTAAGCATGACCCTGACTTCACCCTTTCCTTCCATATCCAGGTTTTTGCTAACTCTGGAATTCAGTATTGTGTTGGAACTCTGTTGAGGTGTTTGGCTATCCACATTCTTTCCCTCTCTCCCATTCCCCTGCCTCTTGGCCTGCAAGACACGTCAGAGTTGCTGGATGGAGTTTACAACTGTCTCTATGTTGCAAGGGCTTCTCTCAATGCAAAATGCCACCAGCAAGTTTAATTTTATCAGTGATGCTGTTGCCTCCTTAGTGCAACCTGACTTCAGTTGCAGTTATGCATGGTCTAAGTGTTGACTGCATGGTGGTGGTAAAACAGCCTCTTTGGAAGGAGATTACTGATTGGAGTGGAAAAGAGTTTTTCTTTTGTAAAAAAGAAGCTGGTTGTGGAATAAACTAAGAAATCACTGGCAATAAAGACACAGTTTAAATCAGCTTTTGGGGGGAATTTACTGAGCCCCTTGTATTGGCCAACAAACACCATTTGATTTGCAGGAGGCGAAGACTGCATAAATTTTAAAGTAGGATAACTAAATCCATCAGCATATTTTAATATTAGGTAATTGTTGTAATCTTGTCTTTTCTATGAAGTCAGCTCCTTATTCCTTTTAGGAAAACCTGTCTGATACCTAGGAAATATTAGAAAAATTGCATTGTTTGCATGTGAAGAAGCTTTTTCTTTTCCTTACCTGTTTTCTTAAGGGAAAATTTTCTGTGTGAAATTTTCCTTTTCAAAGTAGTTCTAAATTAAGGAAAAACCCAACAGCTGTAGGTGTAGGTAGGCTCTGTGTAAAAGGAAATTCTTCTGTTTGTTGTGGAACCATTTACAGCTCTGAGGATCCAGCAGTTTGAGCAGGAAAAGCGTTTGACTCATCCTAAGGGGGACAATCTTGCAGGTGCATAAAGGTTCAGAAGTTGTAAAAGCTCTGAAATGTCTTCTGCAAATGAATTTTCAATATTCCTATCTCTCATTGTTTACTGTACAATCTCCTTTTCGGGGATACTTGGAACCTGAAAGTCACTCGTGATGTCTCATGTTAGGGTAGATTTCTCACTGATGTTGAACTTTTATCTTAGGGAACATTAAACCTTGTCCTCCTTCAGTGACACTTCTTTTCAAAATGTGAAGCTTTAGTACCAAATTGTTACAAAGCATCAGGACAGTCATGTCCTTAAATAGATTTTATTGGATTTCAGAACATGTAGCATGAACTCTGAAGGATAGAATACTCTTTTTTTATATATATATGAATATATAAAAAAAAATATGTTATAGACTTTAATACTAAGTATTTAGGGAACCAGTGCTAATTTTAAGACTAGCAAAAGTCTCATTTAAATAAAAACTTTAGTAGGCTGACTTGTAGAAAATAAAATCTAGTCAGCCATTGGAGAGAACAGCTACCTATAATTGTTTGCTTGCATCAGACTTTATAAAGTTGATTATTTGATAGAGCAGTGATTGCTTGAACCAGTTGATGCATAGAAGCTAAATCCCAGGTGAGATTTGGGTTAAAAAAACTTTAGTTAGCTCCCAGGAAGTGAAAAAGTTAAGTATGAACCCACTGCTAAACTGTATTTATTTTCAATTCTCTACTTCTGAATGCTGTCAGAGAATGCTTTCAGGGTGAACAACAAATCCTCTTGAGTAATCTGCTTTTTTTTTTCTTTTAGTTGTGAATACTTAGTGGCACTTGAGCTGCCCACAAGTGCGGGTTTGTTTTGGGTGTGGATATTGGGTTTCACCCAGAGGTGGGGGTGGGCAGGGGAATGTGGTGGAGGGGATTTTAGAGAGCATCAAATACTTCATTTTACAGCCCTAAAATCCGAGGGAATGGGACAAAGGCTGGACCACTTTCAGTTCTAACACAGCACCTTGTTTTGTATGAAATTGGAGTATTGGAAAAAGAGATTTTTACTAACTAGGGAGTACTTTTTAAAGAGAAAAACCCAATAAATTACCCCTTTCTAAATTAAAAGGTAGTTCTTCAGAATATCTGATCAATAACAGTGCAAGCTTGTGGCTGGAGTATCAACACCACTAATGATACTTGGAATAAAACCTGTGAAACCCAGAGCTGAGGAATGCCCCGTGGTCACTGTAACACTGGCTGGGATACAATGCAGTATTTATTGAGACCCTACTCTAAGCTTTGGAGGAAAGTCTGCAACTTGCAGTTTTACAATGAACAGGAACAGAGTGTTGTATCATTCAAAAAGGGGTTTCAGCTATTGAGAGTTGGAGTTTTGTTAAGACAAATGTTGTTTAAAAAGCTTTATACCTGTTTACAGTTTTGGAAAAAAAAAAAAGTAGGCTTCATTTTTCTTACATTCATTGAAAGCTGGCCTAGACTATTTGTAAATAGGATCAAGAAAAAATGCATAAACTCGCACATTAAAGATGCAGCAGGCTGACTTAACTGCAGCAAATGCATATTTACTTACTGTTTTCAAAAGTGAAAGCTGAAGATTGTTAGAAATTCAAATTTTTTAATTGACATTTGTTGAAATACCGGAGTTAACTGAGCCAAAGTGATTATGCATTCTTCATAAATTAGTTAGCACTTTGTAACATTATATACAGTTTACATGTATAAGTTGTAGCTTATAAACATTTTGTGCCATTAAAGCTCTCACAAAACTGGTTGTCTGAAATTACTTCATGCTGCGCCTTTCTTTTGTCTTCTTTTTTACAGGACTGCTTTTTAAGATGTTTTATGGAACTATTTTGTTCTGGGTGACACGGACATTGAAGCTGCTGTTTATAGACTGGAATAATTTTTTTGAAAGATTGCTTGCGTTCATTTTTGTTTTAGTTTTGTTTTTAGTGACCTGGGATCATCCGCTTCATTTCCTGAAGCGCCTAATAAAAATATTCCCCCTGGTTGGCCTTGTGTACCTTCTCCAGCACCTTGTCCAGGGAAATTCTGAAAGCAAAATAATGTGGTGGCATATGAAATGTAAAGTAGAATTGCTGAGATTTTGTATAATTGGTCAACTCTATTGTATTCCTTGTATTTCTCTTCTGTTTCCTAATTCTGTTTAATTTGCAGATTAAAGAGTAAGGGACAAACCCTAATTGTTAATCTGCCTCCATGTTCTTGGTTCAAGAGCACGGGTGATTTCTGTTTATCACGAGGAGACCTGTTCAGTCTAGGTAGGAATGGCACCATTCTGATTACTGGTACCACCCATTTTCGTTATTATTTTCTGTATTTTTAATCTGTAAATCCAGAACTTTGTGTAAATGGGATTTTTTTTCCCAGAGGAATAAGAGAAAATTATAAATCCTACTTTCAGAAAGTGTCTCCCTCTGGGACTCACAGTGAAACTTGGGCCTGAACTTTTGAATTGCTTCAAAAGTAATTTCAATTGCTTTTTAGTTGTAATGCAAGATTAAATACAAGATCATCTTGCATTAGGCAGCACTTTCTTTGCACTGGGATTATTCTGGTGTAAATCACATTTTGATAGAATTGAGGACTGTCTTCAAGTTTCTTTTCATTCTTGTCCAAGAATTTCAGATTCTGGGAAAGTTCCCGTCTACCTTGACTTGAGGGAATCTCCAGGTGCTCTGTGGCTGAGTTCACTGATGGGATGCTGAGTCCTCCTTACCCTGGTTTCAGGCTTCACTGCACACGTATGAAAAGCTTAGGATTTGAATTTAATGGAAAAGTTCGCTATAAAAACATTATTTACACATTTGTGTGTGTGCATACCTGTAAAAATTCCATCTGAAAGTGAAGCCCTGATTCCCTGCGAGTGTTTGTAGGATCTTTGCCTTGTGCTTGGCGATTTATGAAGACTCATTTGTGTTTTGGGCCTTGAAAACCAAAATAAACCACCAGGATTCCTGAACTATGCCCTGTAGTTCAACCAGCACTTTCAAAACAAAACAAAAATCTTGAGGTACTCCTGAAGAACCTCGTGCTGGGTACAGCATCCCCATGAAAAAGAGAAAGCTGAATTAATTCCCACTTCATTCGGTCTCTGTTTGTGCCCTGCCCTGTGTGAGCTGGGCTGACTGAGCCGGGCCGTGCTCCCAGCACGGCAGTGCTGACATTAGGGGGAGAGCGAGGGGTGCTTTTCCGGGAAGGGAAGTAAACATGACTTAACTTGCTGAGCTGCTGCCAGAGAATTGGGAGTATAGAAACAGGCATTTTTCTATTTTAAACTGTTTCCTAACGCTTTCTGATAAGACTGGGAAGTTTGTTTAGAGATTTTTTTTTTTTAGTGGTGCAGTTTGTGTAACTTGCTGTTTGTTGTCTGAAGACAAATCAGTGAGTTTTAAGGCCAGAAAATGCCTTATTGTGGTGTTTAAAAAAAAGAGAACGGTCCTACACCTGTTGAAGTTGTTGCAGTCTATTAAGGTGTATAATTTAGGTCACAAAAGGACACATCCTTGCAAAGCTGTCAGTGTGTGGACTTGTGCTGGACCTACACCTTGAGCTGTTCCAGCCTTTAACTTCCACCTTATTTTAGAGTTTAAATTTCAGCCCCTGGATCCTGGAATGCCTTTCTATGGTAGATCAAGGAGCCTCTGACTCTCAGGTGCATTTTCCTGTGTCTTCTAAGTAAGTGTTTTAATGAAGATCTCTGTTTTAAGACCAGTCTTCTCACAACCTTTTACTTCTGGCGTGTAACCTGCATCTAAATACAGGCTGGGAGACTGTCATTTATCAATAGAAAAAACTTTGTGTGCAAAATTCTGAGTGAAACATACTCCTTGCTCCTCTTTTCCTTATAAAAAATAATTCCTCATTTACTTCAACAGTGCTACATGAGCTTATGACCAAACAAGATGTAAACAGTGCGTGGTGGAATTTAAGACACAAACTGCACCCCTGGTTCTTCCAAGCTCGTTCTGTGGGCAGGAGCAGGCATGATCCTTGTCCCTCAGATGCTGGGAGGAGCTTTGTGGGACCATCCTCATTTTGCAGCTAGAACAACAAAAACGCCTCCTCTGCAGCTTGCTGCTGGTTGAAATCCTCTTCTGCTTTTGCATTATTCCCTTTACTCACCGTGAAGTTCATTGCTGGGATGCCTGAGTTCTCATCCTGCTTTGCTGCATTCCTGTGCTCTCCCAGGCTCTGGGAAGTGCTCCTTCATTTCCTCGTGTTTTCACACTGCTTCTCCATTCTGCTCAAACACCTTGAGCCTCTTTGAGTCCCCAGCTCTGTCATGGGGAGTTTTGGTGACTGAGACAAAATATTGCCCTGTTTCGTTTGTATTTCCTGGTTCCATGAGCCCTGCTGTTCGTTCAGGTGGGAGTGCTGGGAGAGCTCCAGGTGTTGCACGCTGTTACTTAGTGGTTGATGTGTGTAATTGGAGCTGGCACGGCCCAGGACAGGGGTGTTCAGGGGCCACTGCTTTGCTTTCACTTCCAAGGAAGGAGGGTATAAAGGAAGTTAACAATTTTGTCAGGAACTGCAGTGCCAGGACAAGGACTAATGGGTCCAAACTGAAAGAGGGGAAATCTTTGTGAGATATACAGAGGAAATTCTTCCCTGGGAGGGTGGGGAGGCCCCAGCACAGGCTGCCCAGAGAAGCTGTGGCTGCCCCATCACTGTGAGTGTCCAGGGCCAGGCTGGACAGGGCTTGGAGCAACCTGGGATAGTGGGAGGTGTCCCTGCCCATGGCAGGGGGTGGAATGGGGTGGGCTTTAAGGTCCCTTCCAACCCAAACCATTCCAGGATTCTATGAAGTGGTTTGTCATGTTTATAGGTAAGAGTGGTGCACACTAAATCAGGATTCAGCTCCAAATTTGGAACCATTCTGGATTTTTCTGTCTGAGAATTCCTCCTGAAGTCCTGGAGGATGCTTTGTGACCAGTGTTTTCTCCCAGTGGTGCTGGATAAGACAGAGTTGCTCTCAGCTCAGTTTCCTACTGAAATGGGAGGTCAGAAGGAGCTGCAGACTCTGCCCTGCTGGGCTGAGCAGGGTCTGTCTGTGCTGCCCAGGCCTGGCAAGGACAGAGCGTTCCTGCTCCTCAGCTTGTCGAGCCAGCTCCAGTTACAGGATTCTTTGTAAAAATACAGATACTTTTATAAATACTGATAAGATGGGAACAAAGTTCCTGTCAGAGTCAGTAAGAGATGGATACACAGAGGTGGATTTTTCAGCTTCATCTTTGCAAAGTCAGAATTAAAGCCTTGTAGTGTGTGAGGGCTGGCTAGAGCTGGAGCAGTGCTCAGATATTTTTTTGCGAAGAATGGGACAGAAAAATCTCTTTGTACTCACAAGAAGTTTAGGTGCTGCGAGTTAGTTGGGTTTAAAAGCTGTGTGCCTGGAGTACAAGTCTCCTTTAGGATTCTCCCAGAGAGCCTGGCTGCTCTCCTCTCACATGAAAAAGCTGCACCACTACCAGGAGACACCCCAGACTTGCTCCCACAATGTGCCAATTGTCATTTCATTTCAGAGTGAGAAGCAGCAGACAATTACAGCTGCTGCTTTAAGAGCACTGTCTGACAGGTAGAAGAGATCTCTGGGGTTCCTACAAATTGCTTTAATAGCTTCACCTCACAAACAGCTTTATGTGCCCATTTCCTCCTAGACAGCAGCTGCAGTGAGGATCTCTGGTGTAAACAGGGTGCACTTGCAAGCACTGCAGTTTGCCCCAGTCTGCTGCTGGGCTTTGCTTCTGTGTGCTAAAAATTAGGTCTTGTCTAGTTAAATTCACAGGTATCCAGGAAAAGGCAGAACACAGGATCCCAGAATCACTGAGGTTGGAAAAGCCCTCCAAGAGCATCAAGTCCAAGCTGTGCCTGATCCCCACCTTGTCCCCCAGAGCACTGAGTGCCACCTCCAGTCCTTCCTCAGACACCTCCAGGGATGGGGACTCCAAACCTCCCTGAGCAGCCCCTTCCAAGGTCTGACCGCCCTTTCCAGGAGGAAATTCCTCCTGATGTCCACCCTGAGCCTCCCCTGGTGCAGCTGAAGGCTATTGAGCCCCAGCTTTAAATTCTCTGCCGTCTTTTCACAGCATTGCAGGCCTGGTTGGGGTCTCTGGCTGGAGCTGAATTGCTTTTACTGCATTTAGGATAGAAACCCAAAGCCTGCTGGCTGCACTGTCATAACAACGAGTTAAAATCATCAGTGACTAGGAGGAGGAAGCTTCTTCCTCCCACTGAAATCCCTGAACAAAAATACGACTCTCCGGCAGCAGCAGGAAGCTCTGATGTGAATCAGTGCCAGAAGTCTGATAGTCAGACACCGGGTTTTTGCTGTGCAGGGTTGTTTTGCCTCGGCTGTGTTCTGTGTGTGTGTGTGTACGTGCACTCACGCTGGAGTGGGAAGGGGAGAGAGAGGAGGAGTGGCGAGATAAGCATCGGCAATCCAGGAGCGAGTCCTTCCCGCGTGGAACACACTCCTATAGGCTCCTGTGCTAGGTGAGAGGGACGGCAGCGGGAGAGCCCTCCCCAATTGGCTGCTCCTGCGGTGGCACCATCCGTGATGTCACCCTGGCAGCCTCCGCACCAGGCTCTCTTTGGGGGCTTTTCTTTCCCGACAGAACCGTCTGAGGGAGAAAAAGAGAGAAAAGAGTGATGCTGAAGGTGCTGCCTTCCACCCCCTTCTGTGAGAGCCGCTGATAAATGCCCGGTGCCCCTCCCAGCAGTGCAGTCGGAGCCAAGTTAATGTGAAATGAGTGGGGGAGAATCAGATTTCAGCGCTTGTGCACGAGAGTTGCGGGTTTGTGAGGAGCAGGCAGGGAGCTGCCGAAGTCCTCACGCTGCTGAAGGCATGAGGGAGGGAGATGCAGTGGCACGGGAGAGATTGAGTCAGTCGGGAGCATTTAGGAATAGATAATGGGATAAATGTACGAAAAGGAGAAAAGGCACAACAGAAAATATTTCCTCCCAGCCCGTGTCTCTCAGAATTCTCTGACTGGGATTTGTAATACTGAATGCTCCAAACATGGGAACATGTGGTTTTTTGCCCCAAAGCACTTGTATGTTGTTGCTGCTGTACACACCTAGCTGAGCATCACATTTGCATAATTTGTATAATTGGCACAGCCACTGCCAGCCAAAACCACACAGGCTGCACAGCTTCACCCTTTGCGCCTTTTTCTTACCAGTGTATTTCGCTCTCCACCCCTTCTGCTGAATTTGAGCTTCTCCAAGTGTTCAGGATTTTATTTTTTAATTGGGCTAGAAATAGGAATTGTGGGTTTGTTTTCCAGGATGAGTACTTGAGGCAGCGGGTGCCTTTATGCCACTGACTTAATACTGGCTGTAGGAAAGTCTTTCTGACTCAGTCCTCATCTGTAAAAGGGAAATATTAACATGCTGTAGAAAGGTGTTCATGACATCAGTTAAAAGCAAAGGATTTCTATAATCCTTTCATGTAATGATCCCAAATACCAAGGACATTTTTTCCAAATTCTCAGCCAGTGTAGATAATTTTAGTGTCAGCCAGTTGCATGCTAATGTGTGCTCTCTGACCTGTTCCGGTGTGATTTGTTTTGGATTACATGCTATGTCTGTCTTAGTTTATAAAACCAGATTTAATAACCCATGAAGCAATTACTGAATTTATATTCCTATAGAAGAATATTCCTATGAGACTCAAATTTGTGTGGAGCTCCATGATTTTTGATGGGCTGGTTTTCTGGGCCGTATATTAGGGACATAATGAGGTGATGGTCTTTAGTCTTAAATTACTGAACTGGATGTGTCAGCATGCTGAGTCAGTGGGCATATTTTTAATCTCTGGTTTTGATGAAATGTAGCTTGAGTATTTCACATTTATCTCTAGGACAACTCTGTGTTTGTTCGGTGGGATCAGGCAACGGGAATCCTGCATGAACTGTGCCACAAGGGTCAGGATCTGAAAATCCATTGCCTTGTTTCTGCAGTGAGTTGATGTTGTGGAGCCTCACTGGAGAGCAGTGGGTCTGTGATGCCAACTTATTGGTGTGAACCAAACCGGGATTGTGCCAAGTTCTGCTGCTCAGGAGAGCTGGAGGCTTGGACATCCCCATGCGCGGGGTGTGAGTGATTGCAAGCGGGATGAGTGATGCTGCCGTGTTCTGATCCTTTCTCTCTCAGTGCACACACAGAGCCTGTTAGAAAACCTGTCCCCCAACATTCTTATCAGCAAGGAAGTGTACATTGTTCTCCAGGCACAATCCCGTGGCCTTCCCAGGCCTCCCATGGAGAGCGATGAAAACCTCGCTGGTAAGCCCCAAATGCTTTTATCAAATGCAGCAGGGCAGTGAGCCAGAAACCCAATGATGATCTCTGAAGGTCAGGCAGAGCCATTAGAATATGGGTTGGACAGGATAATTTAAACCCCCTGAAGGCTTTTCTCCAACACACCAGTAAATACCTTCGTGTTTTGACTTGAAGAGAAATGGGGCTTGATTAACGTTCACATGCACTGGGCTGCTTTCTTCCTTAGAGCTTCCATTATATTCAACCAGCAGCTTTCCTTCCCTTTTCCTGAAGGGAGTTTCTATGGGTTTTCAGTCAAGCTGTTAAAATCTGCCTAAATGTATTTGCTTTTCCCATCTCTGCCTGGATTTGCTGACAGCCTGGCACACCAGCTTTTGGATGAAGGAGTTGCCTCGTGCAGGAGAGCTGAACTTTCACATGTGTTGGCCGCTCTCTGGAGGCTGTGACATCACTGTGCTGTCAGAGGGCTCCCTGTGACAATGTCCTCGAGCTGGGTCACACACCAGGCTCCTCCAAGGGTCCTGAAGGAGCAGTGGATGCTTTCCAGCATCAGCATCTGTCAGAAGAGGACTGGTTTAAAGCATGAGGAAGAGAGGCTGAGGCTTCTGGACAGGCTGAGTTAGAGTCCCAGTAAGCCCAGTTTGTGCTACTCCTCACCCTTCACCGGGAGTGTGATTCCAGCAGCACCAAGCAAAGGCTTCTTTCTGCAGGAGGTGTGTGTGAAATAGCAGCAGCAGGACTGATAAGGGACATGGCTCAGGTTCCCTGTGCACAGGCTGTCCTTTGTGGGACCTGAGGCTGCCCAGGCCAGCTCTCCGGCCCTCAGGCAGAGCCTGCTGAAGCACGCACCGAGCTCTCCTCCATCCCCATGACCTCTGGGGTTGCCATGGCCATGCACAGAGTTCGTGGCACGGAGCCCAGTGCAGGGCCAGGGTGAGCTCCCACTGTCCCGGTGCAGGCATTGGGGTGAGGGACAGAGCAGTCACAGAGAGGGACAGAGCCGTGGAGGCTGAACTGGCAGCTCTTGTTCCTCCCGTGTCTTGTTTGTGCTCCGCATTCCCAGCCCGGAGCAGCATTTGGTGGGTCTGGCGCAGGGAGCTCTCAGTCCAGCTCTGCCTGCAGATAATCACAGAATCGTGGAATATCCTGAGCTGGAAGGACCCACAGGGGTCATCGAGTCCAGTCCTGGCCCTGCACATGCCTGGGATTGTGGCCTTGCAGGTGCCCAGCCCTGCAGTGCATCCCCAGCCAGCCCTAATCCAGAGATGGAGATTCCCTGCCCCAAGCACCCATTTGTCTTTTGTTCCTGGAACCTCTACTCCCTAGCAACTGCTCACAGGGATTTTCCCCCACCCCATGTGTGTTCTGACAGATAATTAACATTTCAGCAGCTTGATTAACCAGGAGCTGCTGCAGCCTTTCCTGATAAAGCAGAAACTTCCCTGGAAAACCACACATTTGTCTCATCCCAGCTTGATTTTTAAAAAAATTTAATCAATGCACTCTGAGTCTTCATCATATGACCTTTGTGTGTGGTGATTCTGGGTAACATGAAGAAAAGACAGCATTTGGCTTGTGACTAGGGACAATTTATCGTTTTTAAAAGCTTTTTTTAAAAAAAGTCACCTGTAACGGGTAAAACTGACACTATTTTTTCACAGCTGTGGGGATATTTTACTGTTCATATTTGGAATGTTTCAAGGGAAGTCTGCAATTCTGGTGGTGGTTTTTTTTACTTTTCCTGACATGGGGGATACTTTGAGATAAAATTTCCCTGAAGGCATAGACTATATTGTGTTTCACTTTGAGGATAAGAACAAGGAGATTTGGCTCAAGATGAAGGGGCATAAAATGAGTAAAATCTGTATCTCTTTGAATGGTCATTGGAGCAATGAAGAAGGTGTGATACATATTTGTAGCATTAGGCTCAGACAGGGAAATAAGGAATAGGATTTGGCCTAAAGATGCTTCTGTAAAGCATTTAATCACAGCAGCCTGGACAGCCTTGTGTGTTACTCATTAGGTCCTGTTTTTTCTAGCTGTATTTGTCCTCTATAAACACTGCAGGGTGGGATAACACAGACTTTTATAAGGCAGTTTATACATGAATGGAATATAAAGTTTGTCACAGCTGTCTGTGCTGAGCTTTAGTCTGGGTGCTGGTAGATGCTTAAATATTCTGACCTGTGTTGCTGCTGCCTCCCTTTGATTTTCCCTGGCCGGGGAGCAATCACCCAAAGCATTTGGATTGCCAAAGGAATCACTGTTGCCTTCTCTAGATCACGGCTGTATTTATCCTCCCACCTCTGCCACTCCGAGCTTTGTTCCAAGAGGGATGTGGAGTCCCCTGGATTTAACCAATGAGCAGCTTTTTGTGCCGGTGCTTTCCCAGGTGCTTTCAAACAGCTCCAGCCTCAGCAGCATCTCGTAGCTCCTCAGAGTCAATTAATGCCCTGAGCTTGCCATGGGCTGTTCTTTCACTGGCTGACTGCTAATATAGCTCTGCTTCAGAAAGCTAATTTTCCAGGAATTTATAGGGAAAATTGCAGATATATTCTGATAGATTAGAATCTGTTATGCCCCTGGATTTGCTGAGGAAGGTGAACTCTTTGAGGGGGCTGTAGCAGAGCAGTGCCAGCACTTGTGCTTCCCTGCTTTCTGTCTCAGCAGAGCAACCCAGGCTCTCCCCTGCACCTGAGGGTCTCTCAGGGCTTTAAAGCTCCTGCAGTTGAACCCCCTCTTTAGTGGCTTCTTTCTCCCTCTTTCAGGGTCTCTGTCTGACAAATCATAGAATGGTTTGGGTTGGAAGGGACCTTAAAGCCTATCCAATGCCATTCCCTGCCATGGGCAGGGGCACCTTCCACTATCCCAGGGTGCTCCAAGTCCTGTCCAGCCTGGCCTTGGACACTTCCAGGGATCCAGGGGCAGCCACAGCTGCTCTGGGCAACCTGTGCCAGCCCCTCCCTACCCTCACAGGGAAGAATTCCTTCCCAATGTCTCATCTAACCTTTCCCTCTGGCAGCTGGAAGCCATTCCCCCTTCTCCTGTCCCTCCATCCCTTATAAATTGTCTCTCTCCATCTTTCCTGTCAGCCCCTTCAGGTACTGGAAGGCCACAATTAGGTCACCCTAAAGCTTCTGTTCTCCAGGCTGGACAATCCCAATTCTCCCAACCTTTCCTCACCTGCTGCTCCACCCCTCCAATAGGAGGATGAGGAACTAAAAATACAAAAGTAAAACCTTCTTCCTTCCCTGGATCACACCTCTATTTCCTTGCCATGGAACATCTCTCTGTTCCCACATGCCAGGAAATTGGATGCACGGCCTGCAGGCACACCAAGGGTCTGGGCCTCTGGAAGAAGTCTCAAGTTGGGAATCTTAATTGCTAAGCACTTTTGAAACCCTTGCTGTAAACACTTCAGGGTTTTTCCTGTCAGGATGGGCATTTGGCCAGTGGGTTTCTATTGTGCCTCCTCCCTTAAACATCAGGATCTTCAGAAGAGCCCATCCTGGCAGTGGTGGTGAGTGCTGGGCTGCTCCCAGCTGTTATTTCTAGGATCAGCTGCCTGGGTTTGCTGGTCCAGAAATCCCAAGGAAAACAAGCAGGCTGGCAGGAAGGCGCAGCCCTCCAGCGCAGCGGCCGGGCTGTCAGACCCGGTATTTCCAAACGTCAGGGGGATCCACCCAGTCTGGAATGTGGATCTGTTTGCACCGGCTCGCTGCTCCCTGACCAGACTTGTGTCTGGGGATGGGCTCCTCTTGAGTTTATCCGTGCTTAGGTGTTAATTCAGGGGTGATGGATTATTTTGCTCAGAATCCAACAGAATTATCAAGACCTGAAGGTTTCAGAGCCTCCCCATCTCCTGATGGGGCTGGGCTGGCAGGACTGGTCCAGCTCAGAGCCTCTGCTCTGTGTCTGTGAGCGAGGGGAAGGAGGGCACTGCAGAATGACTCAGAGTCTGGATGAATTGTTCTGGCAGGGCCTGACCCTGATGTATTCAGGTTTATCCAGGCATAGCTGAATGAAATGGAATGGTCTGGAGTTCTGTGATGATTTTTGCCTAAATTACAGTGAGGTTTCTTCCAGTGGAAGTCTGATATTTAAGTCCTTTCTATTCCTTTTCTTTATCCAAGGCTTACTCCCTTCCTTCCTCCCAAGTTGTAAGGTTGGAGGGACATGCAGATGCTGTTTTGCCTTTCCACAAAAAAAAAAAAATCAAAAATAGAAGAAACCTGCATGTTTTCAGCATCCACAAAGATCCCAGGCAAAGCACATGTACCTTCAGCTGTTCACTGTGGAGTCCAGTAGAGAACATGAGCCCCCAAAGTATTTTGGAAATACATTGTGAGGAGTGTAGAAGCCTTGGCAAGGTGATTTCAGAGATTGCTTAGGATTTCTCCTTTTCTTTCCCCACTAGAAGTGAAACATTTGTCATTAAGGTGGAAGAAATTCTTTTTTCCTCACAGATAGGCTCCTGCAGGAGCATTAGTTCTTTTTTTAGTTCTAAGATACAGGAAGACGCTTTTTTTTCCTCAGCTGTGAGAAGTAAATACCAAAGTGTGGCAGTTTGCAGTAGTTCCTCTTTTGGGATGACTTCCAAGGGTTTTACTGCTGTGCTGCCATGACAGAGGGGCAGCCTCAGTTAAAGAGGGAACATAAAAGAAGGTTGGAAGCTTCAGTGGACTAAAATAGGAGGAGAGACTTAGCATCTGTCAAGGCCGGCACAGCAGCAGGAGACAGTCTGAGGAAAGAGCCAAGTAGGAACAGCAGACACTCCTGGAGCTCTGTCAGCAATGGCAATTCCATGAATTGGAGCAAATGATGTTTTCGGGGATGCATTTGGAGCAGGCTCAGCCTGACCGTGGGGACTGACACCCCCATTGCAGTGGGTTTGTATTTCCCATGGAGAATACAAATAGCTGCAGTGAAAGTGTGAGTATCAAACTGGTGGTAGCACAGAGAGCTCAGCAGGGCTCAGTTTTGGTGAAGATCTGTCCTCAGTCAGTGTAGATGAATGATGGTGAGGGAGGCCTGGCACAGGTTGTCCAGAGAAGCTGTGGCTGCCCCTGGATCCCTGGAAGTGCCCAAGGCCAGATTGGACGGGGCTTGGAGCAACCTGCCATAGTGGACGGTGTCCCTGCCCATGGCAGGGGGTGGCACTGGATGATTTTTAAGGTCCTTCCCATCCAAACCAGTCTGGGATTCCATGATAACTGCGTTCTCCAGCATGGTCCTGGCTAGAGACCTGAGAGCAGCTTGGCAAGGGACAAGTGGCAGCAATGCCGCGTGTTTGTCCACACAGCAGGGACAAAGTGTGGCCAGCAGCCACGTTACCCCACCAGAGAGGCCCCTCATTGTGTCCAGGACATCACCAAAAAGGGAAGGTTTGTGATGCTGAGGAGGGTGGGGGAAGGACCCTGGCTGCCTTGATAAGTGCGTAAGAATGATCAAAACCTCGGCCCTTTTGGGTAATTGATTAATTACTCTCATTTTATTAGGCAATGTATTAAGTAGGGTTCAGTGCACTAAAAACTCATTAACTGGGGCATTCAGGGACAAGCACAAGGAGCACATGCAATTTGATTTTCACAAGGGTTGCAAAACACCCTCACATCCACACAAAACCCCTTTGAAGTCCCAAGGCATCCCATCCTGCGACCTGGAGAGGCAGCATAGCTAAACTGCTCCACCTAGGCCTGGCTGCCCCGCAGAAGGGCTGTCAGGACCCTGCCTCAGGAATTACTGGGACTTTGACGTCACAATGGTCACAAATAAAAGATGCTTGTAAAGTTTGCTTTAAAGCTGCGGGAAGAGTTAGGAGGCCTCCCCACAGCCCCGTGAAGGAGCAGGTGTTGGAGAGAGCCCGGAGGAGGCACCAGGATGATCAGAGGGATGGAGCAGCTCTGCTGGGAGGAAAGGCTGGGAGAGTTGGGGTTGTTCAGTCTGGAGAAGACAAACTTTGAGGTGACCTAATTGGGGTCCTCCAGTACTTGAAGGAACCTAAAGGAAAGATGGAGAGAGACTTTCCAAGGGCCTGGAGTGACAGGTCAAGGGGATATGGCTTCCCACTGCCAGAGGGCAGGGTTGGATGGGATATTGGGAAGGAAATGTTCCCTGTGAGGGTGGGGAGGGGCTGGGATGAAATTCCTAGAGAAGCTGTGGCTGCCCCTGGATCCCTGGAAGTGCCCGAGGCCAGGGGCTTGGAGCATCCTGGGACAGTGGAAGGTGTCCCTGAAGGGGGTGGCACTGGATGATCTTGGTCCTTTCCAACCCAAACAGTTCTGTGATTCCATGATGCAAATGGACACAAGTCCATGTCCCAGGCTTGGAATAAAGTGCTGCCAAACTGAATTTGGGCTGGATGTTCTGACAGGGTCTGGGCAGTGGGTAATGCCAGAGTCCAATAACTCCCTAAGAAAGCCACCCCAATCCCCATCCTCCCAACTCATCTTAGTGCCCAGCAGAGCACTTCCTGGTGCAGCACAGACCAAATGGGAGCTGGATCTCAAATCCTCTTGGCAAATCTTTGTCTGGATTGTCAGGAACTGGGGCTGGCAGCATGTTGTCAACCCCGAATATTTTGTAGAGACTGGGACCACTGCTGATGGAACTGATGCACTGCAGTGTGCAGGGTGGCTCAGGGGGCTCTTCCCCCATCGACATCCATGCTCTGCAATGGAGAACCATTGACTTAATGCAGTGCTGAAAGGTAATTTTGCTATTCAGGGTGATGGATACGGCCCAGAAACAAGGGCAGAAAATGGTGTCTATTTATAGGCCTCTCATCAAGATATATGAACTGTAGAATGAAACATTTTCCCAGCGACAAAGCTGAGTGCGAGAACCACTGACAGCTTGGAGCAGGGCCTGTGGTGGGGCATGAAGAGGCAGGAAAGATGGATACAGTAATTATGATGAAGGCAAAATCTGCTGACAAATTGGCTGGTTCCCTTTTTTCCTTTCAGTTAGGAGTGACAAATGGTTTAATTTATATTACTTCCTGCATTAAACAACAGCGTGGCCAACTGCCTGGAGATCCATCTATGGATGGATTTTAATGTGTTTTCTTTTGAGAGGTTCCCAGTGAATTTTGCTTTTGGTTCTAGTCTGTTAGGTCCCTGCAATGTGGTGTTTGCAAGAAGGAAGGATTACAGTGCAATTAAAATTCCTTGTCCTTTTTCTTTCTCCTTTCTGGCACTCCTGTGTGAGGAGTGGATTGTTTCTGTCTGGAAGATCCAATTAAGATTCAACACTGAAAGAGGTGGCCTTTGCAACTCAACATAGGTGGAGCAGGAGTGCTGCAGAATATCTTATTTATTTCACATTCTTAAATAGTTTTCACTTGATGTGACAATTAGAAATATCATAAACATAGGTAGGAATAACTCTTTGGTTTACAGTGCTGAAAATGCTGCCTGTACTTTCCAAAAATGGGATTAACCAAAACTAACTTGTTCTCTATGCAGAAGAATGCAGTGACCTTTCTCAGTAAGTATTAACATTTTATTGGGCTCTGATTCAATTCTCCCAGACAGTGCTGAAATTTTTAATCAGGTGTTATTTTTAACTGTGGCTACAGAAAATAGCTAATTTCTAGGAACAGGAGGATAGTGAGCAGAAACTGTGAGCGGTGCTTTTGTTGGATTTGGCTTTGTTTTCTTCTTTGATTTACCCACTGACACATCCAAGTTTTTCTCAATGTGCCTGCTTATCAAAAGCACCCCCTGATGAATCTCTGTGTACGGTTTTGGTCTGTGCTGTGTTGATGAGTGGTCAGCACCCTGAAGCCACCCTGGTGTGAGTCCCTATGCCAAACACCCCCCACCCCTTGCCAGGGACCTGCATGTAACCCTAAAATCTGACAGTCCTGGAGATCCTGCTGTTCCCCCTCTGTGAAATGGGCACAAAGGGATTTCTTTCCTCCCTTGCCTTCTTTGGACTGTGGAGATTTGGGCTTTGGGGCAGGGGAAGCCGAGGGCTTTGGGCACAGGCAGCACCACTGATGCCCCAGTTTCGGTTCTGTCTCACCGCCAACGGACAGCAGAGTTGTGTCAGCTCCAGCTCCTCGGGACACAGGCTGAGCCTAGAGTCTCTGAAACCTACTTCGTGGCCAGGCTGATACAGCAGTGCATCCTCTGCCACTGGTTTTGTTGTTTCTCACTGGGATTTGTACAAGAATTCACAAATGATGCACATTCCAGGGCGTTTCTCTCAGGTTTTTTATTTATTTAATTGATTCATTTAACTCCAGCTGTCTGAGAGAGGAAATCCCTCAGTAACACGGAAAACAGGACAAATCCAAGGCAAAGGCAGATTTCGGAAGAGGCTTGGCAATGGGTAACCAAGGCAACAAGGCCCCTTTTGAAATCAGTGCTTGCTGCAGCCCCTCATTTCATGCGCAGAATGGTCAGCATTAAAAATTAGGGAAGACAAGGTGAGATATCTGAGGCAGACAAAAGCATCGGGTGGGGGGTTAGTGGTGCTGTGTGGAAGCAGGACCAGGTGGGGGTGGATGGCCACTGCCGGTGGAGTCATTCCCTCACAAGTGGTGAAAGAGGCTGGTTCTGCTAATCCAGAAATGAAAATGGAGATTGCAATATTTTTGGCAAAAGTGGTCCCAGTCTGCTCTCTTTTTACACTACGAATTTGTGCCAGAACTCAGACAGCAACTGTTTATTAATAGAGGGGGAAATGTAGCCCAAAGCCTTCGCTGAATGGGGAAATTCCTCTGGGTCTGATTTTAATCACTCGATTTGACATGGGGATAAATGGGAGGGAGACAGAGGGAGTGTTTTAAGCCACTTTTGTGCTCCCATCATCTGTTAAAAGCCCCGGGGGGTGAACAGGTATTGTGGCTGCTTTAATTTACATTCACACTGTGATGTTCTTTGGCTAATCATGTCTTTCTTTTCACTGAATATCTCTTCAGCATCTCTCCTGGTCAGTACTGAAGTTGTGATTTTAGGCTTGTAGGGAATGATCTGTGGAGTAGGGAGAGGATCTCATATGGGTGTATCTGAACCAGACCTTCGCTTTGGGGTTTCTTACAATTGCAGGGGGCTGCTCTCTGTCCCAGTCAGTCCTTCTGGAGCAGCATTCCCCAGGGCTCTCCCGTGTTTGTGTGGGGACAATCGGATCTACTGAGAGATGGACTCAGTTTTGCCCCAGCACATATGGAAACTGTGACCCCTGGAGCTGAACCAACAACACCGAATTGATTTCACACAAGCCCCAGCCAGGTGCTGCTGAAGTTGTGTCAAACCCCGGCACAGGGGCTGAGTCAGAGACTGAGTCCAGCTCTGCAGGAACCTCAGGCTTGGAGCTGGTCCTGGACACCTGAGAATGCTTTGTCACGCCCTTGTCACACTGCTGGCCGGTGGGATCACAGCCCGCCACCAGCACAGCTTTAACCTGCTGGAAGTGGACAAAACTGCTGAAAAACTGCTTGGAAAAAGGCATTAGGGGAAGGGTCTGTACCCACAGATGGTTTTATTGCCCAGTGCTTTTTGTCATATAAAGTGAGCCCAATCTTTTTATTTTGCAGCCAGGGGTGACTTTTTGGCTGCTTCAGCACCTGNTGCTTTGTCTTCAGCTGGGCCTCGTTTCAGTGTGGTTTAAGCTAAAATTCCGTGATCTACAGTGAGAATTCGGTGGAGAGGAGGGGATGTTGGTGCAGTGGAGCCGATGGGAGTTCGCAGCCCTGCAGGGCGAGGACACGGAGCCCCCGATGGCTGCAGGAGCTCTCTGCCCTCTGCAGAGCTGCATTCTGCTGCCATTGCTATAGTAACTTTCTGCCTCCTGATTTTGTTATGAATGGCAGTGGGAAAGCCTTCGTGCCGGCTCCAGCTGATGCCCTGCTGTTCCAAACATCCTCACGGCTCGTTTTCCTTCTTAACCCCTGAGTGCACGGCGCTTTTTAGCCGGGGGCTCCTTTGTGAGCTTGTGCTTTCTTCCTTTGTCTCTGCGCACTCCACAAAGAGCCGTATGTCCATGGCACACAAAGAGGGGGAATTTGGAAGCTTTGTACAGTTGGATCTTCGCAGGAGGGAATGCTGGTGGGCATTCTGGGGAGGCAGCAGTTTACGGCGGTGGTTTTGCAGGATGAACTAGAGCCGGTGGGTTCAGCAGCTGCCAGGGCTCTGAAGGCTGACTTTGTGCTCCTTTATCACGGTCCAGGCGTCCCCTCTCCAGACACAATGCAGCTCTTTTCCTTCTGCCAGCGCTGCTCTCCCTCTGGGAGCTGCCGCTGCCGTGGAAAACACCCGGGAGCAGGGGTGGGTCTGTCCTGTAGCCGGTGGCAGCAGAGGGTCGGTGTTGTCAGTGCCATTTAACAGATGTGTCCCACCGAAGGGACGAGGCTTGGTCAGGTTAAAGGAGGAGAGGCTCCCCCAGAAGTGGGGAAGGAGCTCGGTATTAATGTGCCGTTGCTGTCACATTAATAGTCTTTGTTTAGGACAGAACTCAAATAACCTTGAAAACGCTCCCTGCACACTCAGGGACTCCCGAAAGAACCGTGACGGGAGAGAAAGTCACAGGTGAGAGAGACTGAATCCTCTCCAAGGAGAGGACAGGTTTCCAGTGACCACGTTCCTTGTGTTCTCATGAGGAATCAAACCCAGCTTCCCAACTTAATTATTCCTAGAGGTAGTGGTGACTGTTTCCTCCCAGCACCCTGCAATTTATCCTCAGTCAGAGCATCTTTTCTATCAGACCTGATCATTTATTCCCACCAGGTGCTGGTGAAACATTCTTCAGTATTTGCCTTAACTTGGCTTCTGCTGCTGTTTGTTAAAGCTAGAGAGTGGGAATACATTTTAGGCTCAGGGAATGTGTCCTGCCTTGAGTTGGAAGAGAGAGATACACTGAAAATGATGTGCTTTAAAATCCCGCCCCTCCAAAGTGACTGGACTTTCATGGATTTTCTGATGTGGATGATGTTTCAGGTGATTCTTTTGGTACTGAGTTTTGTACATGTTCTTATTAGCAAACAACTGCTTGCCTTAACACTAATATTTCTCAAACATGATTTTTGAGATGCTGATTAATTAGTGCCTAATGAAGTAGGCATCTTAAGTAATTTCATTTTGTTATTGTGTCTTTTTGTCTTTAATCCCCACATCTAATTTTCTAACCACTAAAGAATTAATGAATTTTAAAAATCCAAGTATCAATTTACTCAAGTTATCCAAATATTTATAAAATATTTATTCAAATTATCTTTGCAGGTAATTAAGTGATTCTTAAATTGTAGCTCTTCATTTTGAAGTCAGAACTTTCTCTGCAAACATTTCCTTTGATCCTACAAAAGTACAACTCAACCTGCTTGGCCTCCAGAGGAGATGTTCCCTATCGGATGGAAACATGAAATTTTACATTTTGATTCACTCCATTTTATTTAACAAATTGTTCAGTGTTGACCTCAGATCTTTAACATGAAATCCCAGCACACCAGGGCAGGAAAGGCTGTTTTGCACTGAATGTAACAGAAATTCTGCACCTCCTGGTACTGCTCCCCTCCAAGAGTTACTGATACCGTGTTTTCATTCCAACAGCATTTTTTGGGTGATTTTAAACAAATATTTCCATGTATAAAGCAAATATTGAAGGGAATGCAACTTGTACTCTTTTTGAAACACTGGTACCAAGTTTATGGGATGCTAAAGCAGCATCCTGGATGCTCCCATCCTCCCTGTGGCCCATTCCAAGTGCTCCAAGCTCAGGAGCAATGGGATCACGGGGATGTCTGGTTTGTCAGGAGTGCCTTCTGCAAGGCTATGGAGAGCAAAGCAGAGTCCAGGCAGGAGTTAACTCTCTGGGTGATCTATGAGGCACACAGATTTATGAAATAAAAGCTTGTAATGCACTTTAATAAGATTAGATTTATTTAATAAGTGCAACATGAGGACATTGGTTCATGGCAGCAGCAACTGCAATGCCCCAGACTTACTGGGTTCTGCAGAGCAGCACAAAGAGATCTGGGGCTTCAGGGCTGTTACTTTGTTCAGTCCCTTTTCTTACTACTGATGCTATTCCTGCCTGGAAATAGGGGCTGGAAACTGTGAGGGCAGAGCAGTGGCGGAGGAGGATCCCCAAAAAGGGCTGGCTGCACACAACAAGAGCCTGGCCAAGCATCTTGCTCTGTTCCAGGCTGTTGCTGTGGTTGGAGGTGAATTTGAATTTCCATGCCTCATTTCCCATGTGTACAGTGAGGCCAATAATGCTGTCTTTGTCCATGGGACTGTTTAAAATGTAATGAGATGAAATTTTCAGAAATGACAAATGGTTCTCGGGGCTGTGTGCGAGTGCTGGGCTGAGGGCTCTTCAGAGCGGCCTGGGGTCTCCTGCTGGGCAGTGTGGCCTGCTTGGGTTTTCAAGCTGTGTCAGCAAAATGAAGAACCTGAGCAGTACAGAGACAGCCCAGGGCACGTCGCTGCTTGAGACCAAAGCTTGAAGCTTCTTCTTAGCTTTATATTAAAATTCAGTGACACCACATGTCTTTCCAGTTAGCACTGGCTCTCCCAGACATCACACGTGCAGGGGAGAGCAACCTTTGTGAAAACAAGAGAGAAAAGGGAAGTTTTCCTTTTGTGGGGTTTAATGACTTGGTTTTATTTTTGCTTTGAAATTTTCAGCATGAAATTTCCAGCATGAAGTTTTCGTTTACCTGTTTGTCCTCCCTGTTCTTCTTTCTGATATTGAACCAAATCCCAGTGCCCCGGGAGCACTGATCAACAAAATCTTTGCTTGAGACTTTGGGGAAAGGCTGCTGCTTCTGTGTATGTTTATAATATTATCCAGCTCCTGACCTGCTGCAATAATAGTGTGAAGCATATATGAAGCTTTAGTTCTTTCTGTTTCACTTGAAAGTGTTGCACTGCTTGCTAATCTGTTTTGTGTGGTTATTTCCCATTTTATCCAGTTGGAAATGGTACCAACCTGGCACTACGGCCCAGCTTAGCCATACTGTGCACTGGATTTCCAGTGTAGCAGTTATCTCTTCTCTGTTATCGCCTCTGGTTGGCATTTTTATTGCAGAATAAAGCAGGACAATCCGTTTACCTCTATCAATGGACTCAAGACATTTTCCCTCTCCTTGGGTTCACCAGGTCAGTGATTGTGTGCATGTAAACATGACCAGCAGTGCATTCAGAGCTGTTTTTCAGAGCCTACCTGTGCAGACAGGTGCCCTGTGTTTAAAATAGGCTCTAAAGCCATCCCCAAACATGAGGTGAAGCTGCTTAATGCAGCTTAAGGGTAAGATGCTTTTGTGCTATGAACTGGCAGAGGTTCCAGCCAGTGAAGCTGATAAACAGAACCATCAGCACAAGCAACACCTTCTGAACTCACCTGGGTGTTTTCATCCAGCATCCCTTCCTTCCCTGGGGCCTGGATAGGCCCTCCCCCTCTTTTCTTTCAACTTGCAGAGCTCAGATATCCACAGTGAATCTGTGACAAGGGAGAGGGGAAGGATTTCTGTGCTGGTGGGATGTGCCTGTGTGAGTCTGTGATGAATATTCTCAGCTCTGATCCAAGCGTGGATTCTGTTGCTGCCTCTGGCTGCTCAAAACTGGCTCCAGTGCCCAAGGAAGCCTTCCCTGAGCCCAGCATCCTGTACCGTTAGTGTCACCTGGCAGGTGATGTCCCAGGATGTCATGATGTTATATTGAAGTATTTCCATTCCAGTAAAAGGGGAAGCAGTGTCACTGAATGGGAAGTGCTGTAAGAATTGCCAGGGAAGAGCAGGGACAGGAGAGAGAAATTCTAGAGCAGCTGAAAGGGAAGGTGAAGCTGGGCTTCACCCTTGATGCAGTTGCAGTATGTTAATCCAAGTAGAAATTATTTTTCATGAGCCTGGGCTCCTTCTCATGTTGAATTTACAGCTGATTTTTATTTTTAGTGCTGTTGTGCCCTGTCTCAGAGGAACCCAGGGAGCTGCAGCACTCAAAGTCAAGTAGGTGAATCACTCACAGACCGAGCTCTGCTTTACGACCCTTGCTATTATTTTTGTCATCATTATTTATTAACGTAGCACTTGGAAGGTGTGTGAAGTCACACGGATCATAGCTCTGGCATGTCTGCAATGGGAAGATCTTATCTGGGGAGCTGGGGAGCAGTCAGGAGATCCCAGTGACGGGACATAAACTGATATTCACTCATTTCTCTTTGCTTTTTGGCCAGCACTTCCAGCTTTGGAAGGTCAGATTTTAAGCCATGTTCCAATAGTAAAGGTTGCCATTATCTATTTTTGGTCCTTATGGGACAATGCCGGCAAAATTTTAGATAATTTCTAGTCCCCAAATCAATGGCTATTTCCTGCCCAGTCCCAGCTCAACACTGATGTCAGTAGTGGTGAGCCAGGAGCTGTCATATTCTGAGAGAGGTGTTCAGCGGAAATGTTAATATTTAATGCTGCCTTTTTGTGGTTAGACGGGTGAGTTCTCTTAATAACACTGTCTGGAAGAAGCGTATCTCAGTCATCAGCTGTAATTCAGCTGTGGTGGGGCTTCCAAATGTCACAGGACACTTATGGATCTCAAGGAAATCAACAATTTTAGAAATTCTGTCTTAAATACTGAACACTTCAGAGAGATTCCTGTTGTTTCTGTCCATTATCATCCTGGGAATAGATGAGAAAAATCTGATTTCAGGGCAGGCTGGTGCCTTTCAAATGCTGAATTAGTGAAGAGAGATTTTTATAGCAGTGAGGGTCTCCACTCCCTCTGGAAGTCACTGGAAATTGTGGGCCTCATTTCCATTTGGGCCTTTGGAAAATCCTCTGGTAATTGACTCAATATTTGTACTATTGGCTGTGGGCAGGGTGTTTGCATGGACTAAAACTGTTTGCATGGACTAAAACCCACTGGCAACAAAATTTGAGTGGCAGAAATTCGCCAGGGCTACTTTACGTTAGCTGAGGTCACTGAGGACAAAACCATAAAAGAAAAGTGAGGCATAGGATAAACAGAAATAAAAAGGACCACAGAAAAAAATTATCTTTGTCTCAGCATTTGAATTGACCTTATTCATTTATCAAAAGACTTTCTGCTGGTCTTTAATGTTCCTGAAATAATGTGTCTCGTCTTTGAGTGCTCACCGCCAAGAAAAGCTGTCAGCCACTCCAGCAATTATCATATCCCAAAGGGAAGCTGGTTAATGATTTCTCTGTGGACAACTTGGTCTTCAGTTTTTGTGCTCTGCCAGAACAATTTCCAACCCAATGAAGCATTTTAGGGTTTGGTTGGATTCTTAATACTCCGGGAATATTCTGGAAATGGCACTTATTCAGTGCCACCTCTTGATCCTGCGCCTGTGCCTTAGAAAATTCAAATGGCAGGGTGGGATGCAGGGAGCAGCAATGGGTGAGGCAACACCCACAAAGAGGGAAGGTGCCTTTCCCAGCTTCTGGCCAGGCAGGGAAATTAAGATTATTGCAGTGGCACATGCAACAAGTTGATGTTTTTAAGGGCTGCATAATTTTGTAAGCAGTGCTGGTTGCAGAGTTCAGCACAGCCTAAAACAGGTCCTTGCTCTGAGCATCCCTAAAATTATGTTGATTTATATTCAAGCTTTGTTCAGCTTCTCTTTGAGAATCAGAGTGGTTTGGGTTGGAAGGGACCTTAAAGATCATCCCCTACAGGGATCCAGGCTGGAGCTCTCTAAACCATCCCTTAAACTGGCACAGTGGCTCGTGCCAGGCTTTCTTTGCTCATTTTCACTGGAGAACTGACTCAGTGGAGTTCTGCTTCTGCAAATACCCAAATTTCACTGCAATCCTGCCTTGCATGGTAAATCTTGCACCCACTGGAAATATTAATAATTAATTGTTTGCAATGGGAAGAGCCCCAGATTTGGAAGTAGTTGCCATCATTTAGTTTAATAATGGGAATTCAATGGTGGAATATACTGCTGTAATTAGTGTCTGGATTCTTAATTGTTAAATAATGAAGAAAATTCTGGATTTGCAGCAATTATCTCGCCTAAGGATGGAAGGCAAATAAAGCAACATAGAGCTTATATTGCCTTGTTTCTAATTCAAATCAAGTTTGATTGTTCAGCCTTGGAAGTAACTGTGAGAATGAAATGGAATGAAGCAGCATTAGACATTTCATTCATGAGGAGTGGAATCAGAGAATCCCAGAATGGTTTGGGTGGGAAGAGACCTTAAATCCCATCCAATCCCACTCTCTGTCATGGGCAGAGACACCTTCCACTATCCCAGATTGCTCCAAGCCCCATCCAGCCTGGCCTTGGACACTTCCAGGGGTCCAGAGGCAGCCACACCTTCTCTGGAATTCCATCCCAGCCCCTCTCCACCCTCACAGAGAGGATTTTTTTCCTAATATCCAATCTAAAACCTCTCTCTGTCAGTTTAAAGCCATTCCCCCTTGTCCTGTCACTCCAGGCTCTTGTAAAAGCTGGGATTTCTTGGCCAGATGGAACAGGAAATCAGAAATCACTGGTCACCCTTGGTGTGACATAGGGATCAATCCTGTGCTCCTGAGTTTTTCCAGTCAGATTCCAGGGCTCTGTACATGAAGGGAGTCTCATATGAGAGTAACGAGACTCGATTTTCCCCTTGTTTGACAAGGAGCCAGCCCACTGCTGATCTTTGAGCTTGCATTTCCTTTCTATCAGTGTAAAGTTCTTTTTGCGAAAGAAATTTGTGCAATCCGGGCTCTTTGTGCCATCCTTCCCCTTGTCTCTGCAAAGGCCAGTCCCCAGGCAGGGATTGTCTCCTCTCACGGGGTGCTGAGTGCTGAAGGCAGGGAGTGCTTACTGCACTCAGGACCTTTGTGCAAGAGCATAAAAGGATCTTAAATTAGGCCAATTCTGCCACTCTCCTCTGCAGTTTCAGCTAAGCTATTCATCACTTCACTTTGCTGGGGTGTTATTCCTGCTGCAAGTCACTTGCTCTGAGGTGTCCAGAGTCTTAGGATGCTAAGAAAATCTGAAGATGTGTTTCTACTTAGTTTCCCTCTTTTGTTCTTTTTATCAGTTAATATTATCCACACACCATATTACAAATTTAACCCATTTTCGTGTTGCTAAATGGTTTATCTGCAAATAAGTGTTCATCTTATTCTGCTCTGCACACCCCTATAACTGATATAGCAGGATCTAATTAATGCTTATTACAGGAGCAGAATATAAAGCTGCTGCCTGGAGACTGAAGCTGCCGGTGCGATTCTAACTGCCCTGATTAATTTCTAAGATTGTGTTTAGGTTTCTCCAGTGTTTCCCCACCTCTGTAGGACCAAGTATGAGCTGTTTTTTGAGGAATTTTCATATCGATGCCGGGTTTATGAAATTCAGATGAGGGTCAGTGTCATTCTCAAAGTAATTTATGTGGTTCTCAGTGAAAATAGACATCCTATGGGATTATTAAACATATGGATTATCAACTCCCAGTGATTTTTCAGGAAAATTTTGTTATTTCCATGCTTAGAGCATGGGCATTTCCAGTTTATTAAACATATGGATACCACTGGCTTAATATGTTACCACTCCGGAATTGTTCTGTGTTATGTAGCTGTGAACTCAAACTGAAATATATCACCCCATATTCTCTTTATGATAACAAATTTGATGGGAATCTGATATACCTGACTGGGAATTCTGGAATCTTAAACAAGGCTTGTGTGTCAGGCATTGTAGAGGTTCAGTGGGACTCATGTAGGCAATAAATTCCTCTGTCTGGTCCCAAACTCAGAGTGATTTTGGGGGTCTGAGTTCTCACTGCACTGGCTGGTGCATCTTTACTCATGCTAAGACTCTTTCCTGGAGGAAGAAATATTTGAGGAATAAAACTGTGGAATCATGTAGGCACATTTAAGTGTTTCAGTTCAAGTGTAACAATAGAATTTGCTGCAGCCAGGAGTTTCACAAGATCTGATATTTGGGTTTCATAGGTGGGAATAAAAACTTTTTTAAATTGCCTCCTTTTTTTTCACTGTCCATGAAAGGACCATAAAACCAGAATTATTATACAGACACTGTGAAATACCCAAAAAGGAGAATACAGCCAAAGGAGGATGTCTTTTAGCAGTTCAGTAATTTTTTGGAGTGCCTGAATTTCCTCTGGGTGGTTGAAATCATCTTTGGTTTGATACAAGAGACCAGCCAGAGTCTCAGCAGATCAGCAGACACAGGTGAGGTCTTTGACAGACTTCCCATGAGCCCAACTGGAAATACAAACTCAAAATAACTGAAATACTGCTAGTGAGTGTGTCCTCGAGTGCCTGTGGAAAGGGGAAGCACTTGGAGATGGATGTTCAGTGTGTCGTTGTCTGTGTTTTGTGGGGTTATTGTAAAAGAGTCAGATCTGTACAGCAGGAAGACAGCCTTTGGGAGTGACCTTTATCAGCTCTGAGACATTTGGATATTTAGTCCTGTCTGCAGGATTTCATTCCCGTCTGGATCCCTACACAGCCTCCAGCTTTCCTGGCAGATCTTTCCCACCCCTCCACAGAGCCTGTGGCCATCCGAGGATCTTGCAGGGCTGTGCCAAGGGATGAATGAGCTGGATTCCAGGCTGTCCCTGAAAGCCACTGCCTTCGTCTCAGCAAACTGCAGAACGTGTCAGCACAATCACTCCAAGGCTTTCCTCTTGCTGGAGCCTCTGCCAGCACTCCAGCACTGCCTGATCAGCAGTGCTGTGGCAATTAATATTTATAAACCCTAAATAAAACAGCACTTGTGTGTACCTGAGAGACCATCTGTTGGGCTCCAGCCCCCGACCACGCACCTGAGATCAGTGTGGCTCTAACCCTGCTGGATCCTCGGGGATGGCCCCAGGAGGGGAAGGAGGTGGGGCTGTTTCCCTGGAGAGCCCCTGTCTTTGGATTCCTCCCTCCTTCATTAGTTACCAGAGCACATCATCCTCATCCTTCAGGGCCAAGCTGCAGGCTTATTTTTTTCCTTTTAGTCTGGAGTCTTTTATCACTGCGCTGCGCATTTATTGCAGGGCTTTGCTCAGTTGTGACCTTGGCTTTGGTGGTTTTCCACCTTTTGGTACAAATGCCTTGATTTGGGTGTGGTTTGCAGGGAGAGATGGCTCTGGGATTATTATTTTTTAAAGACACCTCGATTTATTTCTTTTAGTGTTTTTGGGGGGTTTTTTTGAATCTTGCAAAGGTGCTTCATAGCCATTTGGACACAGATGCCTCTCAATTAACGATTAATGTATGCACGTGCAAAGATGCCTATCAATGAATAATGCATGGGAATAACCAGCCTGGCCATTGGGTTTGGCCCGCACGAATATTGCATATGGATTATCCTGAGGGCCCCAAATCACACGTGAAAAACGTATTATCAGGTGGAGACAGACACGCTCAACCTATTGTGTGCTGCACTTCTTACCTTTGTGACCAGACTGGCTCTGCTCCTACGTCCCCAGGGTCTCCCAGGCTCGCAGGGTCTGGTGGACTCTGCCCAAACCAGCCCTTTGGGAATGACCCCAGCCCTCCCTCCACCCCGCCGGCCCTGGAGCGGCTCGTTTGGGTACAAACCCAGGGGAATAAGTCCCAGAGGATGCCAGACACGCGGAGCAGGCGCTGGGTTGGAGCCCGGCAGCGAAGGGGCTGCACCGGGCAGCGAGAGCCCGACGGGCTCTGACCCGCCCCGGGCCGGGCGCGAGTGGTGCTGAAGGGACAGCGCCGGTGGCCGGGCCGGGACCAGCCGGGACCCCCGTCTCCCCTTTGACCTCATCCCCTCTCTCTGCCCCCATCCTCCCTCTTTTCCATCGCCTCTGCGCGCCATCTCTCCTCGCGCTCTATCTCCGCTCTGCTCCCCACCCTCGCTCTGCCCCNATCTTTTCTCTACCCCCACCTTTCCTTTCCTTCCTGTCCTCCCTCTGCCCCCATCTCCCTTGTGCCACCATCTGCCCTTTGCCCCCATCTCCCCTACCTCCCCTCGCCCCCGTCGCAGGGTCGCTGTCACCACGGGCAGGAGCGCACAGGGCTGCTCTGTCTCCTCCTCTAGAAACCTGCCCTCAGCCGCAGCCGCCTTTGGCTGCCTCCCCTGATCCCCCGCAGGGAGGAACCGGGGTCTCCTGGCACTGCAGAGGCTTAATTGACTCACAAGGTCACTAATTTCGGCTCCTGGAGGTAAGTCCTGGTTGCCAGCTCGTTTTCCTCTCTCCCCTGTTTCTCACACCCCTCTCCCATCTGTCTCTCTTTCTCATCCTCTCTCCAGTGCCATCAATCAGCCCTTTTCCCCCCTGAAGAGGGTCTGCACTAGCGATGCCCCAGACCCCAGGAAGCTGAGTCAGCGTTCTGCTCCTGCAGCCCCACTGACCCAGCCGCGATCCCAGCTGCTCCCGCCCTCCGGCTCCGCGGCGCTGGGAAAAGTGAGGAACAATGGGATTCCGGCAGCACTCCACCATTGCTGGGCTGGGGGAGGCAGGAGACAGGCTGGTGGGAGGAAGGGAGGCACGGAGGCAGAGCCCCTTTCTGCCCTGCCCGGGGAAGGGGAGCAGCCGGAGGGGAGGAGGTGCCCGGTCCCCATCAGCCTCCCTGGAACAGCGAGAGCCGCACGCCGGGGAAGGGGAGGGGGAGAGGGTGGGTGTGATGGGGGCTGTTGCTCCAACCTGATCGAGTCCATTTGCCAATTCACCACTCGCATCACTTCCGGAGCAGTCCTCAGTTTCTGCTGCAGAGTGAGCTTTTTTTTTTTTTTTTTTTAATTTTTTTTTTCTCCTCTCCCTCTCTCCCCTTTTCCCTCCCTCCCCATCTGGATGCCGGGAACTTGAAGCCTCCTCCCTTAATTGCAGCAGGATCTGCCCCATCCTTGCCTCAACTTTGCGCTGCATCAAAGAGACAGAGCGAGCCACAGGCTGGCTGGTGCCGATGGGGGCAGGGGATCTGCCGGGCACAGCCCTTTGCAGTTGATGTTGCCGTATCTCTAGGACCCAGATCCATCTCTTTCCTATCGCTTTGCTTTTTTTCCCCCCACCTCTCCTCTCCCCGCGTGTGTGTGTGTGTGTGCAGGATCCTCCTGGTTACCGCTGTTGTTATTCCCCCTTAGCAGGGAGACCACCCCAGCCATGGCTGAGAGGAAGCAGAACGGGCGGCAGGGCGAGGAAGAAGAAGTGCCAGCCTTCTTCAAAAATCTGGGCTCGGGCAGTCCCAAGCCCCGGCAGAAATTCTGTGGCATGTTCTGCCCGGTGGAAGGCTCCCTGGAGAACAAGACCATCGACTTCGACTCGCTCTCGGTGGGCCGCGGATGTAACAAAGTCGTGGCAAAGCAGAAGGATGTTGCCCACCTGGGTCCGGATGCTCAGTCCGTCTATTCCAGGCAGAGCGGGAAGGGAGGGGAACCATCTGTTGAATTCGGGAGAAAGGTGGAGATCAGGAGTGCCACGGGGAAGGAGGCGCTGCAGAACCTGAATGACAAGGTGGGTGCATATATAGAGATATATTTATATATATATTGTGTGAGGTGAACTCGAACAGGCGATAGGCTGCAGAGAGGACGGATCCTCTCCACCTGCAGCCTCTGGCTTTTATGTCCCTTGCATCCGTGTGGCAGCCCGTGCCTTCCCCTTGGCAGCAGCGTCTCTCGCAGAGCCTCCCCTCCAGAGCTCGAACGCTGTCCGTGTGCTCTCTGCAGGTGCGCGAGAGGGGGGCACAAGAAGAAAGCCCCCCCCCCCGCACCCACAAACACCCCGCCCTGCTCTCCTGTTTGGGGAGAAACGGCGACTTTTTTGTTTCTTAGGCGATTCCCCCACCACGAGGGTAGGGAAATGCCCCACCCAGGCAGGGAATGCAGCTCGCGGAACAGAAACGCGATTGTGAGCAAGAGAGCATCGATGAGCCTCCACCTACCGGGATCAAATCCCTGCAGACTTCTTCAAGGGGGGGCTCCTACCCCTGCTCCCAGGGGGGAGAGGAGCCGGAGTGACCCCTGGGAGCTGCATTTCAATGCCAGTCTTCAGCAGGGCCGCTGGCTACAGTGGGAATTTTTGACTCGGGAAGATCTGGGACTTTCACAGGAATGTGGCATCCTCGTAGCAACCCAGAACTCCTCCCAGGTTTTTAAGACTCCTGCAGATATTTCTCATTCTCTGGATTTGTCAGAGTGTAGTAAAGCCCATCCTCTTCCAGAGGCAAAACCCACTGAACCCACAGGTCTGCCTGACCATGCCCATCTGCTTTCCTCAATAAATCGATTTGAACCAGCTTTATTCAGCTGTGAGCCAGGAAATACTCAGTGAACGCCTCTGACAATGCTGGCTCCTGTGCAGAGGCTGGAAGAGCAGAAATGAATGAATGAAGTATCCACCAGCAGCCTGCTAAACTCGTGGCATAGGGCAGGAGTTTCTTTGAGCAGTCTTCCAGTAGGTTTAAAGCAGCCCTTTCTTCTGGAAGCTGTTTCTAGGATGTGCCTTCTGATTTTTAATACTGGTATGGATTGTGTACGCTGGGCAGAAGTCTGCCTGGAATTCGGAATATGGGCTTGTTCACCCCGTTCTCCTGCTTTCAGAAATGTGAAGTATTACTGGAGCTAATATAAAAATATAAATTAATAAAATTTATTAGTTATAAAATATAAAACAGGGGCTCATCCTCTCCAAATCAGCCTCTGCTGCAGTGACCAGCCATATTTCCACGTGTGAACCACTGCTGTTACAAAGAGCTCACAAAGGCAGGCCCAGATTTTCAGAATTCCCACGCACCAGCCCCAGTGAGGAGGAGGATGTGCTCCATGCTGCCCCAAACCTGGTTTCCCAAACCCAAACAAAAGTTTGCCACTACAGATGCCTGAGGTTTCTCTGACCATGCTGGAGTGGCTACTAATGGAGTAACTTCCCATGATTAATTAGTCTTGTTGGACAAAGCAAGGTACATTTCAAGAATAAAGGGCTTTTTCATCCTGGGAAGTCAAAGGTTCTGCAATTCAGGACACTTTAAGAGCTAATTTTGGACAACTTGATGTCCTGTGGGACATAAGTATAAGCAGGATATACACTAACTCTGAAAAGATCAATTATTTTCTGATTAAATGGTACCAGTATAATAAAAACTTTAGGTACAACATTGTGAAAAATCAGAATCCACAGAGAATATTAATAACATATTTTTAAAGTGTGTTTTTTGGTTCTATTTTTAAAGATTATTGCCTGAATGTTAACTGAGGGGATAAAATAATGGGATGCTACAAAACATTTGAGTTGTTTCTCATGAGCTTTACTTAACAGTGATTCCAATGGATCCTGTTGTGAGGGGTGGTGAGCATTGGGGTAAGTGCAATCTCTGGGGATAAATGTCATGCTATGGATTGGGAATTTATTGCACAAATGTTTCAGCTTTGGTTTTCCAGCTGACTGCACCCATAGCTTGAATCAATGGTTATATCCTCAGCAGTTAAAATTGGTTTTATGGGTTTAAAACATCCTTTTAAAGTCATCCTTTCTGTCACTTATAGAAAGACCTTGTCTTAATCCCCTTTGAAATAGTTAACAAAGCAACATGGACAAGCTATTTTTTATATTTTTCTCTGAGGTCTCAACTGTCAAGAGGGTAAAAAAGGGGATGTAATTATTCCACATTAAATAGCAATATATTGTTCTGTGGGACAAGATAAGGGCAATCAAATCTCTCTACGTCTGTCCTGCCTGGGACATTCTGTAGCCATCTATCATGTGTTGCCCCTGGGCTGCGCTGCCTCATAATTCAGGGTTAAGATCATCTCTGGAGGCACCAGGAAGGCTCAGCCTCAGTTCCAGCAGCATTTGCAGCTCTGTCTCTGGTGGCCAGTTCAACAGGTCTGCAGATCAGCTCGGAGCCAAGCTCTGCTGCTTCCAGCTGCCAGGCCTTGGACAACTGACTGTGCTTCTATTTCCCATTGGAACTTTCTCATCTTCCCTGTTTGGGCTGTTCCTGGCTGGTTCTGGAACTGCTGGTTCAGTGTCTGGGCCCTGCTCAGTGCTCCGAGGCCCTGACCCCAACCCTGGGGTGTGCCAAGAACATCATCTTCAGATGTGGGATTCCTTAAATGAGGCAAGAGATCCTTGGCCTGGCTCTCAGGAGCTGCTGTGCACCTGCAAGATCATTTCCTGCAGTGGGATTTACTCACAGGATGATCCAGGTTGGAAAAGCCCTCCCAGACCATTGAGTCCGGCCTGTGCCCGATCCCCACCTTGTCCCCAGCCCAGAGCCCTGAGTGCCACCTCCAGGCCTGCCTTGGGCACCTCCAGGGATGGGGACTCCAAACCTCCCTGGGCAGCCCCTTCCAAGACCACCCTTTCCATGGAGAAATTCCTGCTGGTGTCCAGCCTGAGCCTCCCCTGGCCCAGCCTGAGGCCGTTCCCTCTCCTCCTGTCCCTGTTCCCTGGGAGCAGAGCCCGACCTCCCCGGCTGCCCCCTCCTGTCAGGGACTTGTGCAGAGCCACAAGGGCCCCCCTGATCCCCCTTTTCTCCAGACTGAGCCCCTGTCCCAGCTCCCTCAGCCTCTCCTGGGGCTCCAGACCCTTCCCCAGCTCCGTTGCCCATCAGCTCTGCTTTGTAGTCAGTGCAGAAGCTGGAAGGTTCCTGGTCCCAGAGCAGGGACTGATGGAATGGCATCCCAGGGCAATATTCCCCTTTTCCTTATATGACCAGTCTTGAGAGAGTGGCATTTATCTGGGGTTTGAAAAACTTTGGCCATTGATTGCTTGAGCTGGGTCATTTCTCCTAGTGTATTCCCCAGATTTCCCATATCTGTAATTGCTGTTCTTTCTGTCTTTCTCACCTGTTGACATTTTTGGGACAGAGGCAGTATTTTAGGGAACATCTATAGAGAAAAGCAAGGTTTAATTGCAAGAGAGATCATAAGGGCTTTAATCTGGTTTGTAGAGAGAGCCTGAGGAGCTGCTCAGACCCTTCAACACCAGTACAAGCCCTGGGATCCTGGATCTCTCCTTCATCTGCCATCTTGTTACTCCAGTGGTTCAGGTGTTTCCCCTGTGCACCTTTACATCCCTTTTTTGCCTCCCTTAAAACAGTTCCTGACCCTTTCGGAAGCACAGAGCACTGTGTGTAAACTGCTGGTCTAAACCAACAAAGCCTATTATAACAAATAACAACAATGAATAAACAGAGAGTAGGAAAATGTTTTTATTTTAGAATTGACAGGAGAGGACTCACTTGCAAAACACTGTCATGAAGCTTGTGACATGACTGGACTTTCTCCCAAAACCTCAAAGCTCTCAGGATCATGGTTGTTCATTCCTGGAGAGAAATAATGAATAACAGGATGTTGTTGAGAGCTCAAATAATCACAGACTCTGGAACATTAATGGAACTGTTGTCTAAAACAAAGGAGTTGTTCCAGACAGCTGGAAGTGCAGTCCTGAGTTTAATTTGTTACAATGCCTGCAATTTTTCTAGCCTTGTTTCGACAATCATTGCTTGCAAAATAATCATAAGGGAGGATGACTTGCATGTTCTTCCAGTGGGTCAGGATGGTTTGTGGAAAACAAACTAACAGTGAAGAGCAGAAATGCCAAAGTCCTCTCAACTTCTCAAAGACATCATTCTGCACAGCTGCTGTTCCCTACATCCAGTGGGTGTCTCGTGGAGTGGTTTTGTATGCAGAATTTACCAATACCACACTTTCATGCAGGAATGAGCAAGGGGCTTTGATAGAGGGCCAATGTGTTATTTGGGTTAAAGATTTGAGGGGAAAATTTAAACACTTGGAGCCAGATCTCCCTGCTCAGTTTGGAGCTGATACAGGTTTCATCCCAAGGGATAAATGCAATTCCTGGCACATGGGAGTGGCAGTTTGGTGTGCCACCCTCATGTCACTGCCCTGGCCATCATTTAAGAGGCCCCATCTGGTTTTGGTAGGTGCTGAGCAGTCATTTAGGGTCTGCCTGAAGTCTTTTACTTTCAGGGCTGTGTCCGACTCCCTGTATCACCCATCTGTCTTGTGGCACATCAAATCTGGGTGTATTTGCTGGGATATTGTTGTAAAGTTGGGAAATGATGTTGTCAGCAAATGGGACTGGGGGTGTGTGTTCTCATGAACTCTCTTAGCTTATAAAACAACAGCATTTGGGAGCAGGAAACCACCAAAACCCAAACCTCTTTGGACCTGAGTGTGATTATCAATGTCCCATTCTGTGATCCCCTCCCAGAGAGCAGGAATGAATCTCAGGGTGGGAGAAGAGAGGTCAAAATTCCATTTTTAACCTGAGTCATGATTGTCCTGCACCTCAGAGGAAGGCAAAGCTGGCTGGCCCAAGCAGGGATAGCCGCGGCTGACAGCCTAATGCTTTGCCCTGTAGGGTTTTGGGGAAGGAGAAGGGATTATAATGGTAAAAAAGTGTGCAAATCACCAAAACCAGCCATTTCTTAGCCCCTACCCATGGTTCCCACAGGCCTGGAGGTGCCAGAGGATGAAAGGGAGAGGCAGTGACAGCAAGGCCTGAATGTCCCATGCCTTTGTTCCAGAAATTCTGCATTTAGCTGTAGTGCAAGTCAGGGCAGGATGTGACTGTGAGCAGTTTGGAGAGAACAGCACATTTTTTCTGTGAATTGTACAACCCCTGACAGAGCAATCCCTGTCTAGAACCCTGAAGAGAGCCTGGCTCGTTACCCCGTACATGATGGAGAATTAACTCTGCTGGGCTTGTTTAAGGACAATTCACATCATGGTGCTCAGGACATTTCCTCCAAGAAACACTCTCCAACACTAACAGCCTTCTTAAAATGTTATTTTTGAACCTCCTGAAGGGTTCTCAGGGTATTAAAAGAAACAAAATCAACTGGAAGGTTAATTTTAATTTGCAGATTGAATGTACATTTTGATCGACCTGTTTGTGTGGCTAGAAAGTGAATCTCCCCCTCACAAAATGTGATAGTCTGTATGCAAAAAAAATCAGGCTGTTTCTCTGAGAAGCTGTATGATTTTTACCTCCTCATAGTAACATGTTTGACCCTCATGGTCATTTCTATACCATGACTCTTAATTTTAATTTTCGCCTGTAAGATAAGAGATGCCTGTTGTCAAGTATAACTCCTCTCAGTAATTTAATTTATAGTGATTAATAATGGACAGTTCTTTCACCATCTTTTGGGAAGGACAGATGTAACTCCTCCTGCCATGTATCAGCCTGGATTTAATCCTCCCAACCCTTCCTAGGATGCAGGAGGTTGCTGGATCCGTGGAAAACTTTAAAATCATTGAGAGTTGGAGCTGATGCAACAATTGGCGCTGGCAGGACCATGACAGAAAATTAGGGCCTGATGGGTGAACTCCTGAAAGCTCTTTTGGCCCAGTTTATTTAAATCCATCTCTGATCCCTCTTTTCATTAAGTTTTAAAATGGATGTTTCCATTTGCAGTTTTTTTAATTTCATGGCAAAATGCCCTTGTGGACACACCTTTAAGTATTCAGTAGGAGTTAAAGCAACTGGGTGTTGCAGAAATTCTGTGGGCTTTGTTGCCATTACACTAAAATTCCACAGAGGAAGAAACTCTTTTTAATATTTCTTTTCCCAACCATCCAGTAACTCCACAGTAGGAATAAAATTCTTTGCCAAGTGCTTTATGGTAGTTCACAGAATCTGTGAGTTAAGATTCAGAGCTGATGTAAATTGATTTCCACTGATGCCTGTGCTGATTTATTTCAACATAGATTTATTTTGATGATTTTAGCATAGATTATCACTGCACAGAGATTCTCGTATTCCGGTGCCATTTTCCCTCTAGACCTTTCCAGGATATAAATTTAGACATATATATGTTCCTTTAACATGAAATAAGCTTTTGCTGCCAAGAGCCTCACAAGAAGTGCTGCAGCAGCTGGGCAGGAAGGGCTGATGATGATCCTGGCCAGTATTTTCCCCAAATAACTGAAGCCTGAGGATGGGTCAGGGATACTCTTGTCCTTCCCTTTATTAGCATTGATTAGGCAGTGCTCATTAATGTGGCACCTTTAATTTTAGCCTGCTCAGCCCCCTGTGTGCATTAATAGACCCGTGGAAGACAAAGTGCATCAGCATTATCCAGAATCCCATCACTTCCCACAATATCCTGGCACTGCTGTAGGGCAGCTGGGCTGGATCCAGCCCTGCCAGGATTTAAGGAGGAAGTTCAATCCTTCTTTTAACAAAGGACCTGACTCCTGCCCCTGACATTTCACAAATAGTTACTTTTCTTAATTTAACTTGTGGGGGAATTTATGCAGAAACTAGAGATTTACCAGAGGAATTTCTCAGAGAATCATGGAATGGTTTGGGTTGGAAAGAACATTAAAGCTCATCCAGTTCCAACCCCTGCCATGGGCAGGGACACCTTCCACTGGACCAGATTGCTCCAAGCTCTATCAGAACCATCCAAAAAGAGGAGGATGCACCTCAGTAATTCCAGACTGTTTCTCACTTGTTCTCATCCCAACATTGGCCATTAGCTCTTCTCCTCCTCGCCTGATCACCTCCCCTCGTGTGTGTTTATACAATAGGCAATTTCCATTCCTCACCTTTGTTTAGCAAGGCTAAATAAGCCAGTTTGCAACTACATTAATTTTAAAATTACGTATTTTGACAACCTTTTAGCTCATTTCTAAAAGCAAAGAAAACCGGGCATATCGGTGTGGTGTAATGGTGCTAAAGGACACGCTTGGGAGCTCAATTCTGGTCTGAAACCATGGAAGCTTTAAAAATTTGGTGCTCCATAGATGTTGCATCTTCAACAACTGTGGTTTTCCAGCCCTTTAATCTCTGAATTTATTTCATTCTGTGCTACTTAGGTTCTTGCAACAAGGTGAGGAGAAAGACAAGCTAAGTGTCACCTGAAGATTGGTTATTGCTTTCTGACCCTAGTCACTGCTGGATCCAAGTCATGGAATATATGATTATGGAATAATCAACATTCAAGAACTGCTGCTCTGAATTAAGCCCACGTGCAGTAAGGAGCCTCTTAAAAAAAAAAAATTGAAATAGGTGTGTTTGGGCAGCTGAGATGGGCTCTAGGCATGTTAGTGATCCACTGCCCAAGGCCTGGGTGCCAGCTCCCAACCCTCGGGCAGTGTGTGATTCCTCTCTGCTACTCTCCTATGTGCAAAAAAAGACATGGAACCATTCAGATAGGAAACTGAGGAGGAAAACGAGCATCAAGAGGAAAAAAAAGGAACAGTTGCACTGTCTAAATTTAGAGATCTGATGTAGATTCTTGCTGCCATGTTCTGAGCAAAAATATGCTGAGGTTTCAAAACTTCTTCCAGCACACATCAGAGGGTCAGGATAACTCATTTAGGGATGTCTATTCTAATCATTAAATCAAAATAAAGCCCTACAGTCTGACAAATTAATCATTTTGCCACTGTCATAATGAGCCACTTTTTCATTTGTGGTTAATTGGATATTAACTGATTGACATATCAGCTCTTTAAGTGTTGTGTGATGTCCTACCTATACCCAGGAAAAACTCCTTCACTATGTTCCTTAGAGTTTCCTGTAAAGAGATGAACGTAAAAGGTCCTGATAGGGACCTGTTTGAACAGATGTTGTCTTTTTAATGATTTATTGCTCTCCTAGAGCAAAGGTTTCATTTCTTACTGGCTCTGCACGGTGTGTTTGGGTATGTAGAGATCACGATTTTGTGGCACGCAATGCTGCAGTTTGTGTGATGTGGAATTCCTCATGAGTGAGGGAAGAAGGTAAGTCTTTGGTCATTAATTATCAGTTATAACCTTCAAGCAGAAGTTATTTTGTGGCACTGAGCTAATTGAGTGGAGAAGTTAATTTGTGGCATTGAGTTCTCCAAAAAGTGTGTTGTACCTTACCCCAGCACAGATGATGGCAGAGGAACCTGCCTGGCCACGGATCCCACCTCCATTCCCTGCACTGGGACAAGTGCACTGTTAACAACGAGGAGATATTTACGCCATTTAATGCATTTCTTTCCTTGAAGTACCGTCTTATGGAGTTCAGGGACTGAGAAATTTAGGACTCTTAAGTGTGACTGAAACATGGAACACGGATTGTCGGCACTGGAGTAGGAAGGAATGGCCCGAGGGACCGGAGAGGACCCCCACGCCCGGGTGCGTAGCTCTGAGCTCACATTTCCCTGGCACTAAAGCTTCAGGTTAGTGACCACAGGCGTCCGCGGGGGGGTTGGATCCGGGCTGAATTTTCTGGACGAGGTGTGGGAGAAGGCAGACTAGGAAACCAAAGCGTCGGGAGTGTCTTCAAATCTTCATCCCCCCCTCCCGCCGCCCCGGTTTGCTAATTGGGAGCGCCAGGAAGGGTGGGGTGCGACAAAGAAGATGGAAAGCAGCGAGTTCCCCACCGGGCATCCTCCGCTCTTCCCGTGGGGGGGCTCGGACGGTGGGGTGTCCGAGCCCCGGCAATGGGGGGTTGTTCCCGCCCGGACGGTGGGGTGTCCGAGCCCCGGCAATGGGGGGTCGTTCCCGCTCGGACGGTGGGGTGTCCGAGCCCCGGCATTGGGGGGTCGTTCCCGCCCGGATGGTGGGGTGTCCGAGCCCCGGCATTGGGGGGTCGTTCCCGCCCGGATGGTGGGGTGTCCGAGCCCCGGCACTGGGGGGTCGCTCCCGCCCCTCACGGGGGCTGCAGACCCGGCGGGGGATCGATGGGGGTGTCCGCACCCCCAGGGATGGAGGGGTCGTTCTCGCTCCTCGCGGGATGGGGTGCAGCCTCAGCGGGGGATGCATGGGGGTGTCCGCACCCCCGGGAATAGTGTGGTCGTTCCCTTTCCTCCCGGGGGGTGCAGCCCCGGCGGGGGATCCGTGGGGGTGTCCGCACCCCCAGAGATGAAGGGATCATTCCCGCTCCTCCCGGGGAATCTCGCAGCCCCGGCGGGGGATAAAACGGGCTCTTCGAATCCCCCGAAGGGCTCATTTCGCAGAGCCCCGCGGCTGCCCCGCCCAGCGCTGCAGCTTCGCTAACCCGGGGCCCCCAGGAAGCGGTTCGATGGGAGCGGGGGCCGGGGAGGCGGTGCCTGGCGTACCCCGATGTATTCCGGTCCGTCTATCCCGATATATCTATCCCTGTCAATCCCGGTGCCTCCCGGTGCTCCCGGCCCGCGCCCCCGCTCCCGCGCCCCGCCGCCGGGAGCGCGCACCCCTCCCACCGCTCATTTGCATCCCGACGCGGTCCCCGCTCTCCCATTGGGCGGAGGCCGCCGCTGATTTGCATCCCCGCGGGCGCTCAGCCAATGGCGCCGGGCGGGCGGGGCCCAGGAGCCGCGGGGGCCGCATGCGCAGCTCCCGCCCCGCCTTCGCTCGGAGCTGGGCCGGGCTTGGCTGGGCTGGGCTGGGCCGGGCTTTGCCGGGGCTGGGCCGGGCTGGGCCGGGCTCCAGGCACAGGGAAGAAAGGGAGACGCGCAGGGCTGGCTGCTTCTCCCGTTCCTGCCATTGCGGAGAGCACGGATCGCCTCCCGCGCTGCGCCGCGCCGCGCCCCCCCCCGCTCCCCTTCCCCGGGATCGCAGTGATTTGGCCTCGGGGGATTTATTTTAATTCTGGTTTTTTATAATTTTTTTTTTTTAATCTACACACCGGTGGAGGGGAGGTCGCGGAGTAGTTGCTGCGCGGGAGACAATAGCGGTGCAGCAGCCGCCGCGCTTCTCTTTAAAAAAAATATAACATTATTGAATAAATACATCGGGGGTTGATTTCCCAAGATGTCTTATCAGGGGAAGAAAAATATTCCGCGGATCACGGTGAGTGGAGCGCAGGGAAACAGCGGCGGGGAAGGGGGAGGGGTGCGCGGGGATGCAGCCCTTTGTGTGCCGGAGCGATGCGGGGCTGGGGCAGGATAATGGGATCAGGGATAATGCGGCGCTTCCTGTGCTGCAGCGCCGGGGGGGCTCGGTGGGGCCGGGGTCGGCAGAGCCGGGGGATGCTGAGCCCCAGCGGGGGGCGGATTCAGCCGCATCGCTCCGCGGTAGCGCAGAGCCGGCCCCGGGAGAGCATCGGGGAGCCCTGCGCGGGGGGCTCGGCGCCCTCGGGCTGTGCCCGGGGAGGGGTCCCTGCCCTCGGGGTGTGCCCGGGGGGGCTCTCCTAGCCCTCGGTGTGTGCCTGGGAGGGGCTCGGTGCCTGCCCGGGGGCTCCATCCTCGCCTGCCCCAGCCCGGCGAAGGGCGGCTCCGGGCAGGGGGATAAGCCCGAGACCCCAGTCTCCGCCGGGCTGGCGCTGGGGATTTTCCAGGATCGCCTTTTCTTCGCCAGGAAGCTTCTGGCAAGGCGCAGGTTTCGGTGCGATCCTGGGGGAACAGGGAAGGAGCCGTTATATAAACCCCTCCCTCGGCCTCCTTGTTGTGGGAGCCGATTTAGGGCAGGTATTGCAGATCCAAGGGTACCAACTTTGGGTTACGTAAGCTATCCCCGTCTAACGGGCTGCTGGAGCCGCTTATTTTTTTGGACACGAGTTTTTCATCCTTGGCAGCGGTTCCTCACCATCCCCACGGACACACCCATCCCCTCATCTTCGGGGGCAGGAAAAGGAGCTCTGAAACGGGGCTTTGACGTGTCGGGTTTGGGAAGAGTCGCTGGGTTGTACAGTTGCAATGCTTAAGGAATTCAGGGGATGTGCAAAATGGTTATTGATAAATGGAGCATCCTTCTTTTTTTAAATTTTTTTTTCTTTGCGAAGGGGGGTCAGTTTCCCTCTGAGAGTCCAGTGGTAAAGAGTTTAAAAAGCTGCCTCTGCTTAAAGGGCGATGGAGGTTCCTGCTGAATCCCTGTCACGGGCCAAGAGTAGCATGACGCATTTTTCTTCTGGCTGAACGCTCTGATTTATGTTGTGTGCACCAGTCCTCCCGCAAAGGGGTAGGAAAAATCAGATTCTGCTCCTATTTGCTGTTGTGCAAACCTGGAATTATCAACTGAGGCTAATGCTGGAAGAAGGAGGATAATGGATGTGTCCTGCCCTGATTTTGCTGCTGAATAGACACAGATTTGGTGGCAGGCCCTCGCAGGGATGCAAGCTGTGTGTGCTTTTGTCTCCAAGGTGGTTGAGATGAGCAGGAGGATTCGCCGTGATCTCAGAGCCCTCTCAAGAGCCCAGCAGCAGCCCTGGTTACTGCCAGAAGCATCATTAAAATGCTTCAGGCTGCGTTTTTGTGGCCACTTTATGTATATGTTTTCCCTTCTTCTTCCCTAATTGATGCCCAGTGTGTTAGGACTCAGACTCTCGGTGACATCCATGACCAGGCTTTCTCATTTTAATGGTGCAAGGAGCCTGCACTGGAGGTGGGCATCAGCACTGCAGTTGGAAATGGTAGGACAGTTTGCTGAAGAGGCTGGTATTGAAAGACAAGTGGGTTTTTCACACCCCACGTTAATTCACTCAGGCTTATTGGCATTTGCAGCAGCTCCTAAATTTAAATTTTGGGGGTTTCTTTGTATTTGAAATTGGTGGCATTATCCAGGGGAACTCTCCATTGCAGCAGGAGGAGGATGGAGAAGGAGAAAAAGGAGGGAGACGGACTTAACATCTCCTAGATGCTAAACAGTGGTATAAAAGATGGATGTAATGGTATAAATCAGTATCTGATGCAATTCATGGAGCCCTTTTGGTGTTAAAAGAGCTGTGTCAGTTGAGAATTGGGTGCTCCAACTCTTCAGCTTTATTATGAGGAATTTGGGAAAACACCTGATTGTTCCTTCTGTATGTATGACCAGTGGAGTTGGCACCTCGAAATCAGGGCCCTGAGCACCCCTGTCACTGTTTTATATGTATTTTTCTGTAAGTTCTTACATATTTTTCTCTGTAAGTCCATGGCACCCCTGAATTAAAAGTCTAGCTTTTGGTTTCCCCAGCCTTTGGCCATGCTGGTATGGCTTTGTTCTCTTCCAAAAGCATTTTTGGGAGGAGGGAAAAAAGAATCAGTAAGTACAAGTGCATATCTGAGGGCCAAAGGTGTGGTTTAAACCAAACGCTCACAGCATGTGCTTTGCTTAAATATTCATCTGCTGTAAAAATGTATCTGTGATGTGGGGAATGAAGGAAACAGGGGGATGTAGCAGCCACTTTTAACTCTCCTCCTAGTCAGGAGCTCTACAGTGGGTTTCACTCTTGTTTATGACTACTGCAAGAAAAAAAACCCCAACATTTGTCTTTGACCTAAAATTGTGAAGAAGCAAGCTGTAACCTGGGCTGGGATAAAATCATGCTGCCTGATAGCTGCCTTTGTATAATTACCTTCCTGTTCCTGCCAAATTGTCTTCTAATTTGAGGAAGTCTTAATAACCGTTCTGTAAATCCTTCCCTTAACCTTAATTTGCTAAATACGTGCTTATTTCCATCTGGTTCTGCAGTGGTGCACTGGAAAGGCGAGGAAAGGATCCACTGCATCGAAACATCGCTAAATTGGCCCAAAGGAGTTTGTTTGTGTTGTGTAACCCCTGGCAACAGACTTTTGGGCCATTTCCCTGACAGCAGTTGACTCACGTTGAGCCAAGTAGTGACTCCACTGTGTGGGTGCATATAGGAAATTTTGCATACAACCAAAGCAGAAAAAAATAAGAGATGTGGCTCTAACACATCCCTCCAAGTGTTACTTAGTGCTGCTGCTGCTGCAGATGATGGTGGCAGGCTGCAGGCAGGAGTGAAGCTGCCAGAGCAGACAAGACCACTGGAACCCACCTCCTTCCCCGTTCTGATTTTTTTTTTTTGATCATCAGTGTGATGAAAGGCCTTCCAGATGAAATAAAACATTTTATCTTTCCAGTTGAAGGTGCAGCAGTTGACTTGTGTTTTGACATGTGCTGGTGAATAATGCAGAGGTTTTTGCCTTCCATCCTCTTTTATCTCTGGAGTGACACTGCAGACTGTCAGCTAACCCAGTGAATAATTGTGTCTTGTGTTGTGCTTCTTTTGTTGCAGAGCGATCGTCTTTTGATCAAAGGTGGTAAAATAGTTAATGATGACCAGTCCTTCTATGCAGACATTTACATGGAGGATGGGTTGATAAAGTAAGTGAAGCCTCATGGTGGGATTGGGGATGTACAGAAATGCATTGCAGATTGGCTGGAATGGCTTCATCTCAGAGAGCTCTATTAAATTGCAGTGAAAAATGAATATTTCCACCTCTATCCTGGTGTTTAATGAAGGAGCTTTAAAAGCAGGGTGTTGAATTAAATAAACAACTGGGCCCAAACCCTATTGGCTCCAAGGACGTACTTACATGTGCTTAATTTTAGCCATGTGAGCAGCCCCATGCTGAGATGACACATGTGTTTGAAGTTATCTGTGCTGTAACATTTCACTGAGTTATGACTTCAGATATTTTGAATCCAGAGTTCAGCGTCCTAACACAGTTAATTCTCTTTTAGGCTTGGAGGCTGGACTTAGGTGACCTCTGGAAATCTCTTGCAGTGCTGACTTCTCTGGGTCTGTGATGCAAGGATCACTCCAACCCCCTTTCAAGTTAAAAATGACCCTGTAGTGGAAGAGGTTCAGACCTCTTTCTGTGTTTTCAGGCCTGAAACATGCGTTCCTGGCACATGAAATGTGTTACAGATTTCTTTGGAAAATTACTCCTTGGAAAAAACGGACAAGCCAGAGGTTACAAACAAGGAATTTTCCTGTTCTGGCTAAACACCCAGCACATGTGCTTTTTAAATCAAGGTTAAAAGTTAAAGGAGCCTGCCAGAGACAGCTAATTAATTGCAGTGTGTTATCCACTACTGCACTGCTAAAAATAGGTCTGTGAAGAGCTGGACTGGAGAAATCTCTGAGGGTCTCACCGGGAATCTGGTAACCAATATCTGCTTGAATTTATGTTTGTGCAGGGACTCTGTAGTACTTACAGATGAGAGGAAGGTAGAAAATACAGGAGCAAAAATTCTTCCAGTGCTCCCAAACCAATGGTAACATCGAAACTGCTGTTAGAGAGCTTGAATCAAGTGTTGAGCTGCCACTTGAAAAAGTCCAGCCCCAGTAAAGCTGTGTTTGATGCAGTGATCGTCCACACAGCCCCTTCCAGAGGGCTCCGTCTTTTCCTTCCTTTAATATTGCCCCAAAGTCCTGAAGGAATTGCACACTTCACTCGCTATTGTGCAGCTGCTTCCAGGGGAAGAATAAAATCCCCTCAGCCTTGTGTGTGCTGATCCTGTGCCCTGCTTTATATGGAAAAAGACAACTGCAGCCAGGCTAAGTAGCACAGGGGTGTTTGTTTACAGGCTGCTCACCTGGGTGTGCCTGACCTGCTCCTCGAAACCTCTTTCCGCAGGCAAATAGGGGAGAACCTGATTGTGCCAGGAGGAGTGAAAACCATCGAGGCCCATGGCAGGATGGTGATTCCTGGCGGGATCGATGTCCACACCCGGTTCCAGATGCCAGAGCAGGGGATGACATCTGCTGATGATTTCTTCCAGGGGACCAAGGCTGCACTGGCTGGGGGCACCACCATGATCAGTAAGTGCTTGCTTTCCTCTTCGAGCAAAGCTGGGCTTTTTTCTTTGCCAGATAAGAACAGGAGCTGTGGGAGTCACCTTGTTCTGGACCAGTGGGAGATGTCTGGCCAGGCTGCTGGGGAAAGCTTGTGGGAATAAGGGTGGAAAAGCAGGACCCCAGGATTTCCCCATCTTGCAGTTGTCATTCATTTCACTTGTCTTCCCTTGCTGGTGGTGTGACTTCAGCAGGTTCTGGGTCTGCTCCTGCTGGAACCAGTGTTACTGTGACCTCTGGCTCCAGAGTGAGGAGCAGATCCCCCGCATTGCTGTGCCTTGGTCCCTTGTCTGTGGAGAGATATCCATTGTATTTCTCACACCCAGAAGCCTGATGCCAATGTTCTGTGTGTCTTTGAAAACTGGGCCACTTATTTCAGGATCTGCATATGGCCACTTCAGCTTTAGCACCAGGAGTTTTGTTAATGTAGCTCCGTTTGTGCTCATCTCCTCCTTTGGAGAAAGAGAGGAAGTGGAAAGTGAAAATACCTCAAAATAAAAAAGACAGACAGACTGACTGTTGTGCTGACGGCAGGATTAGACATTCCTGGTGTTCCCTTCTGCCTCTAAAATGCCTCAGGAATGACTTCCAGGCTATCTGTCCCTGCTTGTGTTGGCCACGGGATCTTAAAACTCCACAAGCAAGTCATTGTCGGTAACCTTTTTTTGAGCTAGAGGAAAAAACCAAACCCCTCTGTTGCAGGGCAGCTGATCAGGTGTAAAACTCTACCGTGGTGTCCCAGGCTCTGTTGCTGCATGTGGGAATGAGGGATAAAGGTGTGAAGTGATACAAAATCTGAGCATCTCGCAGTCTTTCATGTACTCTGAGGTGCTGCCGTTCCACAGGAGGGGAGTTCAGGTACAGAGGAATAAAAGAAGCTGGTTCAGAACAAGTATTAGTGTCTATTGTCCAGTCCGTGGGTATGAAGAGATCTTAGGCACAGCCAGGAACCAGCTTAACTCTCCTCAGTACAAACCAAGCTCGGCGTGGACTGAACATCCTCATCTCCCAGAGCTTGGCTGTGAGCAGTCCTTGATCCCTGGCCTGGGGGGTGGACTTGGATTGATTGACAGGAGCCTGGAAGTAGGTCTTTGTCTGATGCTTCAAAGAAATAATCTTAAAATAACCCAGGGAATTATTTTTCATATGATTATCACTTCAGACTGTGAGGTTTGTGGCTGAAGATAACCTCACACACTGTGAGGCTGGCTGTGGATGGTCCCTTTGTGCACACTGATACCCAGCTCTCCTTCCAATCTTTGCTGTCAGTTTAAATGAACAGCACTGAAATGGTTTTTTATTTTCAGCCTCAATTCATTGACTTTGTTTTGTTGGTTGTTCCTTTGTTAGGAGTACACCTGGTTCACACTTGAATTAGTGTTTTGTTCTTCCTTGTTAAGTTGAATTAGATCAAAATAACATTCTCTGTCATCTGCATGTGACCTTTCAGCAGCACTATTCCCCTCACTGGCACTTTCTGAAAGTAGAAATTGCTTTGGCGAAATTTTTTTTGGAGTAGCCCTTTACTTTGGTTGCCTAATTTCACCTCTGCAGAGCTTCCTGCTTCAGAAATGCTTTATGTGTGTAAATATTTATTGCCTTTATGGCTGTAGTACCTGAATATCTCACTAATGGTGAGATAACACTTTTCTGAGTTAGGGAGGTGGGAGGAGAATCCCCATTTTACAGTTTCTCCTTGTACAGCTGTGAAAATGAGCATAATTTGGATTATGACCATGGGCAAACCATTTAGAGGAGGCTGGTGATTAAACTTGACCATCCTAAGTATCTCAGATTAAGACACCAAAATACAAAATTATCTCTGAACAACAACAAAAAAGTCTACCTAAGACTGCAGCAAGGACTAATTGGACTAAATAGGATGATGGAGAGACATTTCTGATTGGGTGGGAATCAGCAACTGGAGCAGTGGAAAGCAGGATGAATGATCCAGAGTAGACTTCAAAGCTTTGGAGCCTCTGCCCTGTGTCAGCTCAGCTGTTCCTCTGAGCAAAATTACAGCGTTTGCAGAAGTTTTTCCACAGTGAAGCCCTGGTGAACACTCTCTTGGTGGGTGGTCCTTGGGCTCCCCCAGAGCAGGTGGGAGTTGTGGTGGATGGCAGCATTTTTTCTCTTATGATAAATAGGGCAATATTTAGTGAACTGGATTCATGATATCACAAATTGCAGCCTGAAAATGACACTTTTATCTCGTTGTATATTTTAAATGCTGGGATTTTTCAAAGGGAATCTGTTCCTCCCGTGGACTTGTGTCCAGCTGCGTCTCTGTTCTTCAGGCTTTTTTAGGAAAAAGCACTTCTTTTTGGATGTGCGATTTGTGGGAAAAAAACACCCAATTTCCTCATTAGTGCTTTAAGCAAGCTTTGTGTGATTTATTTACAAATACCTTTACTCCATCTGTTTCTCTGCTTTGTGCATAACCCTCACTTTGGGCACACAAACAGCTTCCACAGCTTCATGCTTCAATTTGTTTCACATTTTCGTGCAGGAGGGCATTTTAAGGCTGTTTACTTTACAATTGTTGTAGGGAAATATTTATTTTACATGCAGTTTTCAGTGAAATTGAAACAAGAACCTTGGATAGGTTTCCACTGATGTTTGGTTTATAAAAACTGTGGGTGAAATTCTGGCTTTGGTGAATTTTGGCATTGACCTGCAGTGCCAGGAATTCACCTGGAGGATCTGCTTTGGTGAACCTTATTTTCAGCTCAGATCAAATTCAATGTCACCCCTTTAATTCTCATGGCAGACACATCCAAGGGAAGCACAGGAATGTAACCTACTGTTTCCAAGCCCTGTCCTCATTCACTTGTTCCCCTCTAAATTCATCCCTGCAGCATCAGAGGGGGGGAATCAGATGGGTCCTGCTGTCAAATGGAGCAATTGTGGGTTTTTTGTGACCAGGGGAGATTTATCCTGGTGGGAAACAGATCTAGCTCCAGTCCAGGGCTTCCCAGCCCATCAGGAAAAAGGGGCTGGGGGTGATGATCCAAATCTGCCCTTTTGTCTCTCTATCCCTTGCTTTTCTGAGCCCTCCTTAGGTTGCTCCACTCAGGAGTTAGGGCTGATTTCTTTTTCTGCTGGCTCCCCTGAGGCCATCTGAGCAGGAATTCCAGCTATGATCCTTCTGTCTCTCCCTTCTGCAGTGCCAAAGGCAAGGCTCCAGCTGACTTTGCTAACAGAGGAACAAACAGAGTTGGTTTTGCCTGAAATGACGTATTATGATAGCTTTGTTTTTCTGCAGTGACAATTTGCATGGTCCTTTTCTCTGTCCCCACCGTAAAACAATATTGGTGTGGGTATGTCAGCTGAACAGTCCTCCCTGTGGGTTTTAGGATAACATTGCTCTGGAAAAAAAACTTGGATTCTCGCCCTTTTGAAATGTCAGAATGCAGTGTTTGGGCATTGAGTTGAAAGGAGAATTCCAGAATGCTCCGCAGAGAATTCTGAAGGAGAGAGGAGTATTAGATGTGCTCCAACCTGTTCCGGTCGCTGCCCGAAACTCCCCTGTATTCCACGCAAAGAGAACAGTCCTCCCAGAGTGTTGGAAAAGGACTCTGTCTGAAGTTGCCCTTTACAAGAGGCTAAAATTTTGGTGAGCTAAAAATGGCATTTTTCGTAGCATCACAGAGTATCCTGAGTTGGAAGGGACCCCCAAGGATCATCAAAGCCCAGTGCCTGGCCCTGCACAAGACACACCTATTTTTGAGCCCCTGTTTTTCCCAACGTGAACTAGGTTAATAGCCCAGGATATAACCCAGTCCCTGGAGCTGTTAGAGGAGGAAGAATCCCTGCTAGGAACAGAGTGGCCTCTCAGAGCCTGGTGATGGTTTGGTCGCTGATTAACTGCGATGAGTGAAATCCCCATCAAAATCAGTGGAAAAACTCCCCCCTGATTTGAGCAGGGTCAGGATTGCCTCTCTCTGCTCTCAGCCCTGCAGAAGGGATGAAGAAGTTAAGCTCTGTATATTTACTGGCTCTCTGATCCCTGGGCCTGTTTAATGTCCCAGTGAGAACTCCATCCATCCAGGCCTGCTCCCACACACATTTGAGCCCCTCCTCCCAGACTCTGCTTCTTCCCTGGTATCTGCTGTCCTTGGGTGAAATCTCTTGCTGACATTGCCTCTGTTGACTCAGTCAACCAGTGTTGTAATCATAGAGAGAAATTACAGTGAGAGAAATTATAGCTTTTTCTGGCCTGGTGGCTTGGAAGCCAGCTGGCGCTTGAACTCGAGAGCAGTTATCCTAATGACATGGGGAGGGAAGGCTGGGGAGGGGAGCCTGCGTATCTTGGGAGATTCAGGAGATGAAGGGGAGCCTCACATGGGCTGCTGTTGGCTCCCTAATTCCTGACCCTGCTATTAAAGAGCTCCCGTGGGCAGCATGGCAGGGGTTTGAGCTGCCCAGCCGCAATCAAACTCAAAGTGAGGTGACACCAGGTCTCCCAGCTCATCCTGAAGATCACCTCCTTGCTGGAAGGAGATGTTTCCAGTCAGGAATGATTCCTCACCTCTTGGGTTTTGATCTGAGTGTGACAGAGAATGGAGCTGCCCCAAAGGAGATCAGAGTCTGTGATAGTCTCAGCTTAAAGTGGGGTTTAGACAGGATGAGGGTGTGGGGTGCTATTTAAACCCACCAGTGAAGATTAGATCATATTCTGCCTGACCGGGTGCATTTATTTTATATTATCAGGGTTAGTCCTGTGCTGGTCTGAGTGTAAATGATGAGAGGAGGAGGAGCGAAGCAGAGACAGAAGGAGGTGACAGCAGTGGTCAGGCAGGGACTTGGGGCCGAGCTGGAATTATAAAACCAAGTGTTTTGCATCCAAGAGCAGCGACCACAGAGCTGCAGTGTCTCCCCAAGTCCCTGGCTGTGTGTACACAGCGCTGCTTTGTTCCGCAGGCACCAGCTCCAGTTTTGTTTCTCTTTGCACCCAGAGATGAAAGAGGAACTGTGCGCTGGGACCAGCCCTGCAGTCGGGCTGCCCTGGCTCTGGAGCTCTTTTCTCTTTCTGGCAGCAGCTCTTCTGCCCCAAAGAAATGTTTAATTCCCCAGAAACGTAGTGAAAATGTCCACAGATTACTGGAGACTTCTGTGGGTGGGAATCCTTGCTCTCTGTGACTGGAATAATGTCATTGCCACATAGGGGTGCAGAGTCCTTCCTGCCCTGTCCCTCCTCTCCCCAGCTCCCTTTGGTCCTTTTTACCCCCGCCAAAACCAGCCTTGGCCCTGATTCACTCTAAATCTCTTTGCTTCACCAGCTCCCAGCTTCCTGCTGCTGTGTTTGTGCCTTTCATTCAGGGCAGGCTTAAAATCCTTAATGAGAAAGTGGGACTGTAAGCAGAGCTGGGCAGTTCCCTGGTGTGAGCTCCTCTTCCCGAGCTTTTAAACCCCTCTAAGTCCATTAGGCTCTGCCTGCAGCGGGTTGTGCAGCCTGTGTCCTGGGGCTTGCTCTGCTCCCAGCATCCCCGCAGCGCTGGATGGGATCCCCCATTGTTCTGGGGGGATTCCAGCAGGGGCTCACGGGGATCTGCCAAGCCCTTGATGTCCCTTGCCAGAGAGCACAGGAGGAAACAGCTGTGCAGACCTCAGATGTGCTGTGTGTTTCTGTGTGTGCTGAGGGGGGTTTTTTTGACCCTCTGGGCTGCAGCTATTGTTTGCCACCTCTCTGTGCTGGGAGAATGGGCTCCTGTGAGGAACGGGCCCCTGTGAGGAGCACACGAGGACTCGGGAGCTGTGTGGCTGTGCCTGGGGTGATGCAGGAGGCCTGTGGTATGGTGTTTAACCCTGGCTGTCACACACTCAGCTGGGCCATCATCCTGCCTCAGTGCTGAAAGGTGAAATCACTGGTCCTGGTGGGCTGGAGTCCCGTGAAACCTCTGCAGTGCAGCCAGACTTGTTTTTGAGTCAATCAGGAGATTTTTCCCTATTTTCCCATCTTTTCCTTCCCCAGAGCTGTGGGGAATCCTGCCCCTTGCTCCTCTGCAGTCCTTCTGCCTCCTCTCCTATCCTTCTGCCTCTTGGCAGCACTGATTTTTTAAAGAGCAGGTGAGGGGTCCCTTTCTCTGTTTTGCCCCATTCTGCTCCAGCCCCTCCCTGTGCAGGGAGGAGGGGATGGAGGCAATTCCACACGTGCTGGAGCCTGGTTTAGTTCTGAACACACGAGTGCTGGCGTGGCAGCAGTTCTGACAGTGCAGATGTGACTGACCTAGATCTTTCCACGCATCCAAAAAGAGGGATTTATTTCAGGAGAAATTAACCCGTGTTGTCTGTTGATGCAATAGCACTTAATGCCTCCTGTTTAATGCTCGGGCTCAGCAGTGCTGCTTTCCCACTGCATGGGGAAGAGTTCTTTTGTTTGAAGAGCTGCTTGTAAGTGCTTTTCTTACAGAATCACAGAATGGTTTGGGTTGGAAGGGACCTTAAAGATCATCTTGTTTCACCCCCTGCCATGGGCAGGGCACCTTCCACTATCCCAGGTTGTTCCAAGCCCTGTCTAGCCTGTCCTTAAGCACTTCCAGGGATGGGGAACCTGAGCCAGGGCCTCACCACCCTTATAATAATGAATTTCTTCCCAATACCTCATTTAAACCTGCCCTCCTTCAGCTTAAGGCCACCTCCCTTGTCCTATGACTACATGCCCTTGTGAAAAGTCCCCCAAATTCTTGCTTTCCGTGTCCAGTGCTCTTATCCCAAGTTCCAGGCCTTACAGATTACACAAAAGAGAAGTAAAGAGCCAGTGGATATCTCTGATGTGCTGTGTCTCACCCAGCTGCTTACATCAGTGGAAAATGTATGTGATGTTTTCAAGGGTGCAGGTGTAAAAGTTGGCTCCTCCAGGTCTGCTGTGGATGGAAAAAAAACCTTAAAAATTAAAACGAAATTATTCACCTTGCTTCATATAACATTATTAGCTGATAGGTTTTCAGGGCATGTGTGTTACACCTTGCTAGATAAAGTGTATTAATCACCTTCAAGTCTTGACAAGGTCTTCAAAGGATCAGCAGGAAATGGTGCCTGTGGCTCTTTTCTTTGCCTGTGCTTCTGAGCAGGGAATTTTTGTCTCCCTACCAGTGTTCAACCCCTTGGCTGCTTTTGCCTTCCTGTGAGCTTGACTCAGCAGAAAATGCCCTGGTCAGGCAGGACCTTTCAGCTCTCCACGTTGGGAATTAGCTCTGTGTGCCATGGCAGGAAAGCAAGTGGAGCCTGAAAGAAGCAAAGGCTGAAACCAATTGCAGGATTCCCTGCTTGGGATGGATTTGGAGTGCTGTCTGTGGAATGGGATTTGATGTCTTCGATCAGCAGAGCTTTTTTTCCCTCTTATCCTTCAGCCCCTGTGCCTTCAGAGTTCATAGATCCCATCTGTTTCTTAGAAACTGGATTTTTTTTCTAATCTTTCTGGTGAGAGGGAGAAATGTTTGAGGAATACAAATGAGCTCCTCCTGTCTGGCACACTTTAATCACACCCAGGAACTGCCAGTTGTTACCACCTTGGGGCTGTGCCTGCATCTTTTCACAGCCCTCACTCCCATGGAAGCCCTGTGCATTTCCAAGGAATGCAGGGATGGACATTTGGGAGTTATGGCTTCTGGAAGAACTCTTTTTTTCCCTTGGTACACTGCAGTTGGTGTTGGGACCGCCTTTGTAACAACGAGAATGTCATTCCATTTCTCCATGCTGCTTGCTGGCTGTCCATAATGGGACATAATTTGTTGCTGAGGGGTTGTGATTTTAATTCAAATTCATTAAGCTCACCTAGACCCTCATATCATAAGTAAAAAGTTATTATTTTTATGAAGAGCTGCCTGAGAAGCTGATGTGGGCAACACTGGAAGCAAGGAGATAATCCCTGTCCCTCCCACTTGGCACCTGCAGATCCAGAGGAAAGTGCTTTTGGCTTCCTATTTTAAGTAATAGAAGGAACTTTTAGATTTCACATGCAAATATTAACTGGGAAATACTTTGGCTGGTTTTCAGAGCCCACCAAAAAGGGCTCAGCTTTTGGAAGCTTCCCTTTCGGCCACTTCTCCGGGTGTGTTTCCACCAGATTGCTTTTGTCCCTAGAAGCAGCTACATATGTGCAGCATGGATGTTTTTGGAATCTGGGGGACTCTGGTGGTGGTGTTTTACATATGAATGAAATTCCCTGGCGCAGGCTTCAGGCAGCAGGAGCTGGGGAAGGAGTTCCTGGAGAACCCTCCCAAACTATTGCACAGCGCTGAGTTGGTGCGGAGAAGGGGGGAAGCTCCCAGACTACAACGCACTGAGTGGTTTGTGCCCCCAAACTGGGGTTCTTCATGGGCCTGGCAAGATTCCAGACTCCTTGAAAAGCCAGGCAGGGCCAGTTCAGCAGCCAGGGGCTGTGTCACAGGATTCTCTGTTCAAATATCCCAATATTGCTTCAGAAAATCTCTTTCCAGAGCGAGTGTCAGTTAATGATACTTCTCAGCAGGCTTTTCTTTACTTCAGGTAAGATTTCCCAGGATTAGTATCAGTGTCCCAAGAGAAGAGTTCAGCTACTGATGGGCTGCAAAGGGCTTTTCAGCCTGATGGGCAGAGACTTTTTTTCCACGGTGAATGGAAAAAGTTTTGGAAAGTCTTCGTAGCACAGCTGAGAAAAATGTAGATGTGCAGGGTGTTCTTAGAAGTAGCATTAGGCCATGGAACCAGGACCAGAGTTCAGGACTCTGAATCAGTCAGTCCTTCTGCAGTGCAAACACTCTGCAATAAAGGGGAAGGTGGCAACTGTACGGAACAACTCCCACTGAGCTATCCTGCCTGGATCCAGGGGCAACTCCGGCTGTTCATGGAATCCCAGAATGGCTTGGGTTGGAAGGGACCTTAAACCCCATCCAGTCCCACCCCCTGCCATGGGCAGGGACACCTCCCACTATCCCAGGTAGGTTGCTCCTACCCCTGCCCAGGCTGTCCTTGAACAGGGATGGGGCAGCCACAGCTTCTCTGCGCAACCTGTGCCAGGGCCTCCCCACCCTTACAGTAAAGAATTTCCTTCTAATACCATGTTTGAGACCAGAAATTAAGCCAAGGTGTAGAAAGCAACAGTTGCCCCTAAAAACTGCATGGAAAAAACAAAAGTCAGATCTTGTGTGTAGGAGTTTCCCAGACCAGTTTTCCACAGGCTGGGTGTCCGTCTTTGGGTGGGCAGCTCAGGTGGTGCCCAGGAGTGGTGCTTTGTGCCCCAAACCTTGGATTCTTCACAGGTCTAGGAAGACACCAGACAGCTGGTGAGGCCAGGCTGGGCTGGCTCCAAGCTGGAGGAGGAAGTTCAGCAGCTGGGGAACATGCCACAGGAGTCTCTGTTTAAACTGGGGATAATCTAGTTAGGACCTCCTACAGGTTAATGATTTCAGCAAGCACAAGAGCTAATTTGCAGGTAATATCAGTGCCACAGAGTGGAGAGAATGCTCGCAGATGGGCAGGTGTGGTCAGGAAATTGCTGTGTGAGGGGTGATGTGCTGCTTAGTCTTTGTCCTTTGGTAGAAAACAGGTTCTGCTGCACCTCCACACCACATCCCACCATGTTTTCTCCATGAACACGTGAACATTTAGGTCTGATTCAGCCCTTGCTTCCTTGCCTGCAGTTGTGTGGGACAGCTGTTAGTGGTTTGAGCGGGAAAAGGATGGGGACTCCCGGTGTCATAGCAGAAGTGGCAGTGGTTTGGTGGTGATGGGTGACAGCTTCTTCCTCGGAACATGATGTCACCTTGTCACAGACATGAGGAGAGGAAGTGTCTGGTCCTCATCCAGCCAGGGGAGATGTTTATTTGACAAATACAGGGTTTTTTTTTTCCCATTTCTCTCACAAGCTGTATTAATAAAAAGTGCTTGTATAGAATCAGAGCTCTTCACATTTAGTTTATTTTTGGGGGGGGGGAACCAACTTTTCTAATCCCAAACACACACAGCTCTCTCAAAACCATCACAAATTTCCATTGTAAAAAGCGGCATTCTGCAGTCATATTCCTCTTCATGTCCAACACTCCTGAGACAACCCCAGGCCATGAAACGAAAGTGAGAAGCCAAAACTTGGTGATAACAATGCAGATCCAGAACTGTTCCAGCTTCCCAGCGAGTGGAAAAAGCCTGAGGGGCAGGACACATCTCCAGTGACCTGAGAGGGACAGGGCTGGCTAACGGCACGTGATCTTTTGTTCTCCTGTGTCTGATCCAGCTCTTGCCCCTTGGATGTGTTGTTAAGTCTTGTGTTTTGCCTTGACATGAAATCCGTGGCTACAAAACGAGGTTTTTCTCCATCCCATTCCCTCAAGGTTTACAGACCAATTCATATGGAAGCCTTTGAAGTCCTGTGTGCTCTTTTCATGGCCTTCAAGTGTGGAGTAATGTCTAAAAGAAAGAATAAATCTTGGAACCACTTAAATGTCTCTTTTGAACTTAGTTCCTCTCCCACTCTGCCATGGTGACCTCCTGAGATACAAAAAATGCACAATAAACCTTTACTGGGAAGAGATGGAGCCTTTTTTTTTTTATCTGACCTTAATATGCTGCCATTCCAGCTGCTGGGGAGGCTTATTAATTATTGTTGAATTCTTTATGTTGGTGTCCAGCTGGCCTCAAATTGTTAACTGTATTTTGGATGTAATCAGCCAAAAGGACAAGTGAAATATCTGTATGACATCAGTGAGGGAATAAGGGAACGTTGCAGTCTGAAAATGTAATCAGTGGAGCACGGATGTGTCTGATTCTTCTGAGCCTGGTCCAGATTCTGACTTCTCTGCATCAGGTCTCATAAACTGGATCTGAACTGACAGAAAACAACACGGGATGTCATTTAGGCTGCCTTTTCAATGAGTTTGGCAGGCAAGTACAGGAGAACAGTTCTTGGGTAGTTGTATTAGCACCATAAATGCTGTTCTGTGCAGGGCTGTAGCTCTTCAGAATAATCGCTTTATTCTGGTATCTTTTCTTGGAAGGGAAAAAAACCAAGAATAAAATACTGTAGGAATAAATCCACACAAATACACAGAGCTAAAATCTGGTTGCTGGAGCCAGGATGTGAAGAAAATGCTTCATTTGATTTCTCATCAGCTGAGGTGCATCAGGTCCATGGAGCAGTTCCCTTCAAAGTGATTTTGTCACTGTCTTTCCTTTTCCCAGATCAAACCCATGATGCAGAGCGTGGTTTAGAGGAAGAATTGGGGTGGAATCAAAACATAGGAGGCGTGAGGCTCTTCTGGATCTCTTGATTTGGGATTTTTGAGCTTACAGAAGGGCTGAGGTCTCTCTAGCCTGGATGGGTGCAGGGCTGCTGAGCTGGAAATTGGGGTTTAATACTTAAATCAGAATTTTTGCTGCTGAAAGGTTTGACTTTGGAATAGCTTTTTTACTGGACGAGGCAGCTTTTGGTAGCTCAATTCCTTGACACATAAAAGGGTCATGATACATAAAGATAGCAGGGATTGTGATATTTCACCAGCTGAGAATTTGAAGCCTCTGGATCAAATAAGGTCTGTGATTATGGGATAATCTTCGATGGATCAGTCGAGGGCCTGACTTTCAGTTCATGGAGATTGATTTTATTCCTCTTGCTTTCACAGAATTACTCCCAGTTCACACCAGTGCCTGGAGAATACTCCTGCAGCCACAGCCTGACAACTCCAGACTTCTAAGTAGGGAGCTGTGCAGTTACCAGGGCTGAATTTAATTACAACCTCTCAATAAAATGGCTTGTGACAGAATGTACAACTCAATAAATTCACCAGATTTCATCACATGCAGTTGCTGTGGGGATTAAGTAGTATTAAACAGGCAGATGTGTTTATAGTGATCAAGCTGCTATTTAAAGTTTTGGGTAGGGGAGATCTGCCTGCTAACAGTTAAGCTTAAATGTTAAGGATTTTCACCTTATAAACTCCTCTTAAACAATAGGCACATTTAATGCTGGTAGGAGCAGGAAATAATGTGTAAAACTGCAGTTTATAATAGCAACTGGAACCCTGAATACATGGGTTTTATTACATACACAATTTTGGTAACATCTGACCCTAATTCATGTTTATATTGTCCATTTCAAACAGTTTTTCTCCTTCCTGGTAGTGGCATTCATTAGCTGAAGCCTCAAAAAAATTTCATGCACACTTTGGATGACACTTAATTAAACCAGTTGAAAAGAATCCTTTCCAGGGGAAAGCTGGAAGCAAGGGCTATTAATAGAAGCTCCAGGAAGGGGTTGTTTGCAAGCCAAGGCCTGCTCAACTGAGGCAGGATGCAAAAAAGAAAAAAAAATGCACATGCCACAATGCCAGGAAGCTATAAAACCCATTAATCCCCACCCATGAGTACATCCATCCCAAGAGCAGAGTTTTGTTTTCAAGGAGAGGCAAAGAGCTGGATCCAGCTCTCCCTCTGAGGCAATAATTTCTCTGGAGCTTAGCAAGGGGTCCAAAATATAAAGGAATTGCTCTTCATCTGCTTTTTTTTTTTTTTTTTTTAATTTGAGAGAGATTCCAAGTGCCAGAAAGAGATTATGTGGGATTTCTTCTGGCTCTGGTCTCAGAGCATCCTGCAGGCTGTTGGGTAATTCCCCGGCCTTCTGTGCTGGATCCCTTGTGTCCATCTCCCTTCTTGCTCAGGGTGCAGGTACCGCCCTGCTCCAGGAAAGCTCTTCAGGAGCCGAAAGCCCCTGAGTTTGGAAAAGGGAGCCAAGATGTGATGCAACATTTCCTAAAGCCAGCATTTAAAGCTGAGATTGGCACCATTTTCAGTGGGCTGTGGAAGTGGTTTTAAAGTCTGGGAGCAGCTGGATGAAAACAAGGAGATGTCTCAGCCTGGCCTTAACTGTGAATTGTGTAAAAAAGCAGTAGGAATGATCTGAACTTCGAAATTACTTGTGTGTGTATGGGATTGTGCTGGGATCTGATTTTAGTACAGGTTTTATGTTAATATATGATAAGAATATGTTAATAATTGGTGATGCTAGCACTCTATAAAGTGCTGCTAGCACTTCTACCCTGAGTAGATTTTTCCATGCTTATGTTAAAACAACAGTGCTTTATTTTCCCCATCCTTGGAACATTTAATTCATTCTCCTAAGTTTTTGCCTTCCCCTTTCATTTCACACTCGAATCTCTCCCCACCAGCATCCAACCAGTTTGGCTGATGAGATACAGAATATTCCAGCGTGGCTGGGTGCCAGCTCTGGTGCAGGAGAGCCGCATGGATCACCCAGTGTTGTTGTCTCCCTTCAGCTCACTGTCTGCCTTTAATCCTGAGCCGATTAATCTGGCCGAGGAGGAGCAAAGGATCTTGAGCTGAGCGAGGCAGGAAAACAGCCCTGGCTGCTGCTGGGTGGGAGCTGGAGCCCTGGGAAGCAGGAGCAGATGCACCTTGTAAACCGTGTGTAATGACAGGAGAGCCAAAGCAGGCATGGGAAGGGTAATTAAGAGTCTGGGTGATTAGGGCTGGAGCATGTGGGTCCGCAGGTGCTCAAATCCCACTGCCCTCAGAGGGAGGTGAGGGCTTGGATTGTCTGGCAGAAAGACAGACCATCTAGGTGTTTTGGAATTCTGCCAGTGTTTTAAGAAGGAAAAAATTAGATTACTTGTAATGTATAAAATAGTTTTTCTTATAATTTTTTTAAAGAAGTTCCTTTGCTGGTGTGACAGCCTTGTTTGCTCTCAGCCCTGGGCTGCTGCGTTTTGGGTTCTGCAGCTCAGAAGGTTAAAAGATAAATCTACAGAATGTTTTCTGCTCTGCTCTGCTGAAAAACCACTGTAGCCCTGAGCTTGGCTTTGCCCTGTGCCTTGCTGAGAGTGTGTTAAATAAAGAGAAACATTAGGATTAGGCCTGAATTTCACTCAGATTCAGGGAGCCACTACAAGGCCCGCTAGCTATTTAATTCCTCCTTTGAAGATTTCACATTGATGAAGTGATTCTTAAATTATCTTTTCCTTTTCTTTTTTTTTCCCTGGTTTTGGAACAAGCTTTGAGTTTCAAAATGAGCTGGCAGCTTCCTTCTCAGACCTCAAGGAGCTGAATTCAGTTGCGCAGCAAAAAAAAAAATTACCAACAGGAAGAAAACATCAGGGCTGGGGAGCGTGAGCAGATCAAGGCTGTGGTGGTGGAGGGAATAAAGGGGTGACAACAGCCTGGGTCACAACACTTTGTCCTGAGCGTGCCCTGCAGGCGTGGGGCCACCCCAGGGATCAACATTCCTGGTTCCTGAGGTGACGGAAGGAAAGATGGGGCAGTGGGATGGGATCCCCGGGGAGAAGGAGCTCTGTGGGGTCAGGACAGTGCTGCTGTTCCCGTGGGAAGCCTCCTGGGAATTCTCCACGGAGGGATTTGCTGTGAGCTGGGGTGGGTCAGCCCTTGTGTCTGTGGTCCTGGGGCAGATCATCCTCAGGGGTCATCCTGGGAGCCTGGGGCTGTGGGAACGCACGGGATGGAGCCTCCATCAGCTGCCTGTGACTGCTCCAGAGCAGGGGACCTGAAAGAAAAAGCTTTTTGTTTTACTCTGAGCTCTTGAGCTGTGCCTGAGGGCTGTAAGAAGCTTCTCTGAGCTGCATATGGGCGATTCCTGGCCATGCCAACAGGCAGAAGCAGTTTCAGAGCTCAGTCCTTTTAAGAGCAGATGAAGGGTCAACCTTGACTCCTCTCCTTTCCTGGATCTGGAAATCCAATCTATTTGGTCTCCCCAAAACCCCACCCTTGCATGAAGGGATGTAGGCCATGATCTTGCAATGTGTTTGGCCCCTCCCATTGTACAGAGGATGGAAGAATCAAGGAGACTTTGCCATTTGTGTCTGAATTGCCTCCAGATTACATCTGCCTTCTCCGTGCCTTTTGTGCAGCATCCACTGCTCCTGCTGCCTGTGCTGCGGCAGCACGGCTTCCATCCTGCCCCGGGGTCTTGGGCCCCTCTCCAGGGATGTCCCTGTCACTGTGACTGGCCCTTGGTGCGCTCTGCTGGGTCCTTTCCCCGACTCTCTTCGGACCAGTTCAGTCCCAGGATGGGAAGGCTGTTGCTTACTTTGCACACTCAGGCTCCCCTCCTGCTGAGTTCTTCATGTGGCTGTGGGGAAGTGGTGGTTCGCTGATGTTTGCCTGGCAGAGCTGCTGTGGAGAGAAAGTGTGCTGTGTTCTGAAGGTGCTGGAGGGTGATTTGGCTCTCAGGGAGCTCAGGGGAGCTGCCACAGGAGATATTCCCAACCCGTAGAGTTGACTTCCCTGCACATTTGCACCACCACCTCCATCCCTGACCCTTATTGCAACCAGCTGTGGTTTGGCTTTGTCAGAGAGCTGATAGAGCTCCCTTAGCCCTCATCCCACTGCCCCCACAAACTCCCATTAGTCATCCTCGGGCAGTGCACGAAGTGAGGTAGTGATAAAGCTCCGATCCCAGGCACCGGAGCCGTTCCTAGGGGCTCCAGAGCCATTCCCAGGGGCTCAGTGCTGGGCTCTGAAGACTCCGTGCTAACCCCTTGGAGCCCCCAGGCGGGATTTCCCAGTGCCCACAAGCCATCCATCATCTTGGGGCTGACAGAGCTCTGAGGGCACCTTTAGTCTCGAGATGGATTTATTCCTGTGATGTGTTAGAGATTAAATGGGCTTTTTAATTAGCCATTTGTGTAAACCTGGGCTTTCTTCATGTCCTGTTGGAAAAGCAAAGGGAATGTTATTTTTCTCCTTGTTGTTCATTCTACTTAAGCTAAAGATTAACTTTGGCAGAGTGACAGGGGCTCTGTACTGGCCAAGAAACAATTCAGGCTGGAAGTTAGCGGAAGGTTTCTGACCACTAGGGAGGAGCAGATCATGGAACAGAAATGGGATGATTTTTTAAAAAACAGGTCAGTTTATTGTCTGGTTATATTTGGGCTGCTTTTCCCAGTGGTGGTGAAAAGCACATCCTTGATGTGGGGCCAGACAGGAGGCAAATTTCCAAGTTTTCACTCATAGCATGGATTTCTGTGATGGGCAGGGAGGGACCAGAGACAGAGACTACCAGCCACTCCTGGAGCCCCGAGCTGATCAAAGCTGCAGCTGCACTGCCGAGGCAGTAAGGATGTGCATATCATGTCCTTCCCTTGGTGTGATGCTTCCAGGGGAAAAACCTTTTGGAAAAGCAGAAATATTCTAAGCTGTCTCCCTTTGCAAAGGGGAGAGGGTGGGCAGAGTTTCGCAGCAGGGATGATTGTTTTGAGTGAGCTCTTGGCTTTCTGCAGTGTGTGCACAGCTCAGGCAGCTGAGGTGTCTCTGCTGACTCGGGTGGCTGAGGCTCGTGTCTGTTCAGGAGAGCTGGGCTGCCTTTCCCTGGGTGAATCTGGTTCTTTAGGCAGTGCAAAACCAGTAAATCTTGGCTGCTGTGTCTGCATGGGGGTGAAGCAAAGCTTTGTTCTGCCCCGAGGGCGAGTGGGACCCACGGGCTCTGTCCCTCATCCCAGCTGTGATTTAGAGCAGCCCTGATCCTCACCATAAAGTTAAAAATAAACTGCTGGGATTTCTCTGCTGATAATTGAAGCAACTTCTTATTTTTCTGTGTGTTTTAATGTAGAATCAAGTGAGGTCCTCTCCTCCTCCCCAGTAGTGCCTGCCCGAAATCCCACAGGCTTTTCCTACTCTCGCAGTTCAGTACTGGAGATGCTGACTTGCTTCTTTTATTTCACTGTGTCTTTTGAAGATCTCAGAGACTCCATGTGCTCAAATAAAAACCAGGAACACTGAACCTTCAGATCCAGGTCCCTTGTGTCACCCTTTGAGGCTGTCCTGCAGTTGCAGCTGCCTGTGAATCCAGCCGCTGCTGGATTTGGTGTGAGGATCAAAATGAGCAGGTGCCAGAGGCAGCAGGACCTTCTCAGTGTCAGAGAGATCTCGCCAACCACAAATTGTTGGTCCTGCTTCCTCCAGGCCTCTGGAAGGTGCTCCTGGTTGGGATGTGTAGCACCAACAGTTGTAATAAACAGGTTGTAGTAACAACTCATTTTCCTTCAGCTGCTGCTCCATAATCGACTTCCCTGGCTGCATTCTCTAGAAACCACTAAGAAATTTCAAACTTAGAAATATTTTAAGGGGAAAGAGGATGCCTTGGTTTTGCAGCAGCCTCTGCACAGCTGTGCTTGCTGTCCTGGTACCCAGGAAAGCTCCTGCACCAGCCATTTACCGGTGTTTTGGTTGTCATTCCCAGTTGACCACGTGGTTCCCGAGCCTGGGACCAGTTTGCTGACGGCGTTCGACCAGTGGCGAGAGTGGGCAGACAGCAAATCCTGCTGTGACTACTCCCTGCATGTGGACATCACTGAGTGGCATAAAGGTGTCCAGGAGGAGATGGAAGCTCTGGTTAAAGATCATGGTAAGCTCAGGGAAGCCTTCCCCCTCCTTGTTTTTCAGGATCCCCTATTTTTTAGGGCTGTCTCTCATGCAGTGTTTTACTTTTATATCCCAATAAAGCTGTTTTGGGCCCGTTCTGGCTCCTTGGGAAGGTTTGGACAGTTGGGATTGAGGAGAGCTCAGGGGTTGGGACACGCTGGTGTTGCAGCACTGATTTTCCAGAGGCGAATCTCCTGCTTTTCCCGTGCAGAGCAGCTCCTGTGTCCAGTGGAGGCCCTTTGGGTTCCTCAGTGCCCTTGGTGATACCTGCAGCCACTAAAGTCCTGTAAACAAGGGAAGTATCAGCCCCAGGAGAAACAATCCAGCTCTGGTTGCTGAAAGTGAAGAGCTGAGTAAAATGACCTCATAGGTTTTCCCCCTCTGTAATTTCCTTGGCGTTTCATCCTCAGGCTGGAGTAATTTTCCATCCTGTTTGTAGTTTCAAAACCCAGCATTTTATGCCCTGATGGGAGCTTCCCACATGTGCTGGGTGAGAGTTTTTACTGGTTCCAGAGGCTGGAGAGGAAAAGCCAGCTTAGGATCCGTGGGTCAGTTTGGACACATCACAGACACAGATTTCCCATTGTTCTCCCTGGAGGGTGAGGGGGTTTGGCCAGCCAGGCCCAGTCTCTGCTTTTGTGTGAGATGAATTTTTGCTTTTATTTTGTTACTCAACCTCCTACAGTGCTGGATCCACGAGATTATTGCTGGGGGGCTGAGTTAGGGGTTGTATTCCATGGCTTTACCTGCAATGTGCTCTCTTTCCACCAGGTGTGAACTCCTTCTTGGTGTACATGGCTTTCAAAGATCGCTTTCAGCTCAGCGATTCTCAGGTAGGAAGGAAGGTTTCATGTTCAATTTGTCACAAATAAGTGTTTAAATTCAGTATCCTGGGATCTGACTCTCTCTCCTGGTTCCCGTCTTTATGCGTGTAACAGTACCTAAGATTGGCAACAGCAGCCACAGCTCTGGTTTGAAGATTATATTTTTAATTAAAAATAAAACCCAGCCAACAGCAAACCCCAAAAGGCTTGGCTGAGGGAAGCAGTGGTAAAACCCTCAGTTTGAGAGGTCTGAGGTTTTATTCCAGCTCCTTTGGGTTAGAAGCAGTGGCAGTTCTATGAATTGCTGCTTTATGCCTCTGCACAGGGCAGGACAGGGAGATCTCTGGGGTAATTATTCTGTTTAGAAGCTAAAACTGATCCTGGTCCAGACATGGTTTTTGGTGGTAGAATCACTGGGACTTTAAAAAGAAATTAATTGCCCTCCTGTTTGCTGTTCTGGTGAACATTTGGGCACATTTAGCTGTTGAGAGGGGCAGTTTATGTTCCTGAAGGTGTGGGAGGAGAGGAATGCCTGGGAGTGTTGGTGCATGAGTTATCTCTGAGGGCTGTGGAAACATTTTGATGAGGGACCATTGACGGCGCCAGTTGGGGGTTACTGGACCTGAGCCCTCTCAGACTGGTTGGCTGGAGTGGGAAATCACACTGCTCCTACCTCCAGATACTGGATTTCCATGGAGAACCTGCCCCCATCACTCAGATATAAGGGATGTTTTTCATGCCAGGCACCAGTAAACGAGACATGAAACAGGTACAACTCTGCAAGTCCTTCAAAATCATCCAGCTGTGGGGCTTGTGTTGTCATTTCTTCCTCCTGTGTGGTAAATGCTCCAGACCTGCCACTGGATAATCCTTCTTTGCCACATCAGCAGCATCCAACTGTAGAATTGGGAAATTCAGTGACAGGCACGAAAATGGCTCGCATCTCTCCAGCAAACCACATCTTATATTGCTTCATGCTTCTCTTTCTCTTTTCCCTTCTGCAAAATTCTGTTTTCCGAGGGGATCTGGAGCGTGGCCTTCCCAGCAGGTGTGTTCCTGTTGTGATGTGTGTTATCTGTCCCCCAGATTTACGAGGTCCTGAGCGTGATCCGGGACATCGGCGCCACAGCCCAAGTGCACGCTGAGAACGGTGACATCATTGCTGAGGTATGGCCCGTTTGTTCTCTGAGTTATGGCTGCAAAATGCTGGGAGGGGTTTGAATTCTGACTCCCTCTTTGCAAACGGAAAGCCACCCAGGCTTTTGAGAGCATGGCATGGCTGTATGGAGGGTGTGAGCAGGGCTGTACAGCAGATTTTATCCCCTTGGACACTGATAAAGCAGGTTTTTGTGGCAGCTTTCAGTGTGGGGTGGATATTGGGCATCTCTGCCTCTCTCCCCAAAAGTGAAAAGCTGGTTGTGACTGTCACTGTGTGCAACAAAATGTTCTGCAGGAAATAAGAAGAGGGGAAGTGGGAAAGGGGATGCGGCTTCATACAGTACGTGGGGTGCTGATGTTTGGGGTCTGTTTATCTTCCAAACAGCAGCGAGGGAGAAATGTTAATAATGTATTCAATTTAATCTTATCTCCAGCTTATTTTGTACACTGTGTCTCAAGCACTCAGAAGATTTCTGTGTTCTCTGGCTGGGCAGAGCCCACCCCAGTCCTTGAGCCCAGCTGCAGGAAGATTTTTTCCATGAGATCTCATTTTGCCACATCTTAGAGATGATTTTATAGACACAAATGAGTGCTCAAAGTCGAGGGGCTATGAACCCAGTGTGAAGCAAATCCAAACAAAAGGTTTCCTTGACCTCCTGTGAACAAATCAGCAAGGTTTTATGAGCTCTGGTTATTCTCAGCAAGGGGAGTTGGACGGGACTGTCTTGCAGGGCCCTTATGCAAAGCCCCATGTGATTTTTAGCCAGCACAGATGCTCAGGATCTCACTCGTGCCCCTTTCCAGCAGCTGTGTGGGCTGCGAGAAAAATGCCCTGTTGCTTTAAATCTCATCCCTGCTCTTTTTTCCTCCCTGCCTTAGGAGCAGCAAAGGATCCTGGAGCTGGGGATCACAGGTCCTGAAGGGCATGTGTTGAGCAGACCTGAAGAGGTGAGAACTCCTCTGCCTTTGCATTTACCCCCTCCCCAATTTATAACATCTTTGCATTGCCATCAAGTACTTCATGTTGGGATGAATGTGGTTGGAAACAGGATTTTTCTGCATTTGGGGTTGTGTTGGTGGAATTCTGCCACTGTCTTTTCTAGATCCAGTCTCTTGGGCTTCTCTCTTGGTCTTTATTTTATCATACTTCCAGTGAATTAGCAGAATTTTTTAACATATACCCAGATCCTGACATTGTCTTAAGTACTTGCATAGCTTCCATTACTGTGATATTTGATATTTTGATGAAATCAAATGGGGTGGGGGTTTTTATACCAGTGGATTAAGTGGTTTGCTGAAGGTACATAAAATATGTACCAGAGAGGGGAGGTCATGCTCAAGCCTTAGCCCAGCACTTTAAGTAGTTACCCTTCATATTTCCTCATGGATTTCTCCAGGGACGAGCACCCCAATCTCTCTAAGCCTTTGAAATAAATCCCAAAAATATGAAAGAGCCTTAAAACTTCGCCTTTGAGGTTGGCTCCCCTTGCATTCTTCAATCCCAGTCCTTCAGTGTCTCTAAGCTGGACACCTCACCGTGGCATTCTGGGTTTGTGGGGTCCATCTGTTCTGTACAAGCAGCTCTTTTTGTTCCTCCAAGATCGCAGGGCTTTGCTGCCTGCCAGATGTGGCAGCTGGGAGCTGGGGCTGTGAGATCATCCACGCGTGCCCCTCATGCCCCCTTTCTATTTCCTGCCTTTGGTTCAGACAAGCGGCATCCAGAGGCATTTCAGTAGGAACATAAATCATTCTGTTGCGTGGGGAAAAAAAAAAATGCTCCACTTGGACAGTAAGTGAATCCTCACAGAATCTGTGTGTGGCTCCAGGAGCTGGGATCTTTTGCTTCCTGAAATTGTGAGCAAACACTTTGCACTGAGCTTTCCAGTAACCCATCCAGTTTGTGTTTTTTTAGCATATTTTTTGGCGTGCATCAGGAGAGTGGGAACAGATGCTGCTGTGACACTTTAGAGAGTTCAGTTTGTGTTGTTTTCAAAGGAAGGCTGCTCCTACCTTAAAGGATCTGGACATCAAACCAGCCAAGCTGTGTCTGGCTGTTTCGGAGTTCATCCTTCATGGAGCAGGAGCTTTAAAGTGTGAGTTGTGTGGTTCCCAGGTGTGGATGGGTTGTTAATCTGTGCAGGACCGTGCTCTGCCTCGGTGCAGGGAGGAAAAGGCAGCCTGAGGACACGTGGCTGCCGCAGATGAGGCTCAGTGAAGCCTCTCCCTGATGTCACACAGGGCAGCCTGAACTCAGTGCAGCTGAACTCAGCTGTGCTCTGCCCAGGCTTGGGAAGCGTTTGGTCCAACATTCTCCTCCTTGAAAGTCATAGGAAACAGAGCAGGAAACGATGTCATCTGGTTCCCTCCCCTCCCTTTCTGCAGCGCGGGAGTGACTCTGTGCTTTTAAAAACATCCAGCTCCCCTCTTGGGCTGGCTGGTGATAGAGGCCAGATTCCAAGGGTGGCAGCAGATCCCTAATTGCTGTTGACTTCAGTAGAAGTGGATGTTTGTTGTATCCCTCTGGGGTGCTGTTGACACAAGAATTGGCTTTTCCTGCTGCCCCTTAGGGAATGCAAAGCCCATCGTAAGGGCGGTTGGCATCTGACTGGAGAGCTCCTTAGTTCAGACCTCCATCTACAGCAGACCAGCAGGAGTTGCTGAGCAAGTCTGAAACATTTATTAATTCAAAACTCCCACTCATTTCAGGGAGAATTACATCAGAGTGAAGCATTCAGGGGCTGGCCATGTGCATTTGTGTCTTGGAGTGCACACATCTGAATTCCCAGGCTGGCAGGAGGCTCAAATTGAGCCTTAAGTTTCACTGCTGACTCAGGGGTTTAGCTTTGCTCACCTCTGTCACCTGGGCTGAGCCGAGGTGACAGTGTTCAGTACGTTATCCCAGCCAGAAAACAGGGCCTGGGTTAAGACAGCACCATCCCAAGTCAGCCTCACCCATCACTTTCTGGAAAACTCTTCCACCTCACAGCTCAGTTCATTCTGTGATGACTTTTCAGAGCGATCCATCATTTTTTGTTTTTATTTCAGCCACAAAAACGCTGGAAGCACAAGCAGTCCAAGTGCTCCAGGAAATGTCTGTCTTTTTTTTGTTTCATTTTGTTTTTTTTCCAAGAGAACTGCTGTGCTAGGGCTTCTAATGCATCCTGGTAAATGCAAACATTCCCCTTTGGACTACTCGTTGGGTTATTGTTATGTGCCTGTCACCATAGCATCTGGGCACGAGGCAGGAATTCAGCAGCCTTGTTCAGAAAATATTCTCCTGCTGCTTCACAGTTGCTCAAACGCCTTCTGCCCAAAAGTCTGGGGGTGTGTGTTGTTTTATCCCTGCTTTGCCTGCAGGGAAACTGAGGCACGGAGTGGAAATGTGGTTCCCAGGTGCTGCAGAGGCAGAGCCGTGTACAGACCCGCTCCAGTGGGGAGTTTGCAAAGGGAGGCCACGGCCTGGAAGCTCTGGCATGTCTGAGTCCTCCCCTTGTCTCTCAGAAGGGACAACTGAGCTTTTCTTGGCTCTTCCTTTCAGCCCCTGTGAGTGCTGCTGGCTGTGACACTTCAAGTCCAGCATCCTGGAACCAACCCCTCCCTCACAGCCTTTCCCATTTGCCTGGGGCAGCTGGGCCAGAAAATACCCCCTTGTGAGCATCCCCCGCCTGGGACTCTGACCCTTTGGGCCCCAGAGACCGCCCTCCTGGCTCTGGGGGGCTGGTTTGCTCTAAAAACTCTTGGCTGTTGTTTTCCTGGAGCATTCCAGCTGCAAACAGGGCATGGGTACAAGCAGTGGCTTCGTTGGCATGAGCAGAGCTCTTCATCACATCAGCCTGGCCACAGTTCCCTAAGCTGGTGGTTCTTTTCCAGGTGGTTCTTTTCCTTCAAGCACAGTGCTGGGAGCCAGCAGTCACAGAATCCCAGAGCGGTTTGGGTTGGAAGGGACCTCAAAGCCCACTCAGTCCCACCCCTGTCATGGGCAGGGACACCTTCCACTATCCCAGGGTGCTCCAAGCCCCGTCCAACCTGGCCTTGGACACTTCCAGGGATGAGGGAGCCCACAGCCTGTCTGGGCAATGTGTTCTGGGACAGGTGATGATGATTTGTGGCACTTGGGCTGTGATGGGTCACTGCAGAGCGAGTTTTCACAAGTGCTGAGTGTGTGCCAACCCCACCAGAGTCCATGGGATAGGTTCTAGGAGCCTCTCACACTGGGAAATCAGGTGGGGGGTTGCTCTGGGTTTGTTTCTGCTGTTGTTTGCTTGGAAAATGTCTGTGGCGTTGCAGGCAGCAGGCACTGTGAGCATCGCCCAGCTGTTCAATCTGTCTCCTGGATCCTTTGATTAGGACGTGTGATCCATAAAATCAAAGTGATGCCCATCATCCTGAGGCTGCAGTTACAACGTGACCTCAGTTTGGCTGAGGTTAATTCTCTGTGCACATCCAAGGAGAAGCAGTTGATTTATGGGGTGGTTCACACTCTGTCAGATCCCAAGCCAGAGACTGTAGTGGAGGGTACAATTTAGGAGGCTTGTTTGCAAACGTGGCTTACCAGAGTATGTGGTGCAGCATCTCCCTTCTGCGTGGGCTGAAGCAGGAGCAGTTTTGTTGAGTCAACATTTAGTTGCTTATTTTTCTCTTGGTTAAAGAAGGGGCTTAGTCATTCTGACCCTGAGCACCTGGAGTGTTGTTTCAGTTCAGGCAGAGAGGCTCTGAAGCAGCCTGGGAGAAAAGGTGGTAATGAGAGGGGACTGCAGCTTGATGTCATTTAATTGCTGTGATTACACTGCCTTTTCTGGCTCAGAGGTGGGAAATGCCTCGTCGCTCCCTGTTTTCTGGGAGAACAGGGTCTGGGACCTCTGAGGGTAACTGGGTGCTGTGGGGTGTCCCTGACCTGCTGCCGCCTCTGTTCCTCAGGTGGAGGCAGAGGCTGTGAACCGGGCAATAACCATTGCCAACCAGACCAACTGCCCCCTGTACATCACCAAGGTGATGAGCAAAAGTGCTGCTGATGTCATTGCTCAAGCCAGGAAAAAGGGTAAGTTATTTCCTCCTTAGCTCATGCACTTCAGCTCCTGCCAACATCAGCTTCATCCCCACAGGAAAGGTTTCTTTTTCCAGTGTTACTGTCCAGGCTCTTTTTAAAAAGGTCCCAAGCAACTCCTTCTGCCTCATCTCCCACAGACAAGGATTCAGTGGTTGTGTCAGAGCCAGGAGCTGCTTGTTCCTGCTCAGCCCTGAACTTGTCTCTTCACACTCATCCTCCCACACCGAGCCATGTGCCTCCATGATATCACAGAGTCATTCCATGCTCTCTCCATGTAGTGAATCCCCCTGGAGACTGCAGCTGGGTCCTCCTTCCAGCTCCTGTGGTTTTCCCTTGGTGCTTCCTGCTGAGCTTCCTGGGGTCGGCAGTGATTCCTGACAGAGTTCTTGACTCACAAGCCCTGTTGGATTTAGTTGGAGTAGCCAAAGAGGCCACCAGTTCCAGCTGCCTGCTGTGCTTCTTGCTTGTGGAATAGATGCTCTCCATGTGCTGTAACTCACAGCCTGACATCCATGCAGGGACTGGGAGCAGCAGGCTGGGTTAGGTTTGGGAATTGCGACTGCCTCTGATAATTCTGCTTGGGAATGCTGCAAGAAGCAAGACTCAGACCTGCTGTGGATGCTGCTACCTATGTCTCTCCTCTCTGACTGAGGCTTGTGAGGGAGCTCAGCTGCTGTGAGGGATGCAGGAGCTTTCCCCAAGCTCTGCCCCTGCTGCCTGGCCCTCCGAGGAGCCAGGGTTGCCCACAGAGTGAGTGCTGTCTGCTGCTTTATCCTGTGACTAAACCCTTCACTTCTATTTAAAGCTGCTCAGGATGGGTGAGTAACCAGGAGGGATGATTTACCCCCTTCTTTCCTCACAAGGCTTGGATTTAATTTTCTGCAGCCTAAATAAGCCTGGATGGGTATACAAATGACATCACTTTCCATCTGGGTGTTTGGTGTGAGAAGAGCTGATTTCCAGCAAACAGATTGGTGTTTGTGCCTTGGCTCAGGAGTATTTTGGTCCCGTGATTCCTGTTAAAGGAGCTGGTGAGGAGGACTGATTTTCAAGGCTGTTCATGGAAGCAGCTCGAGCTGTTTGGGATAAACCTTCCTTTCCCAGCTCCATCAGAGGGGATCATCCTGAACGAAGATGCGTTGACCCAGCAAAGTGGCTGCGCGTTGCATCCCCCCAGAAAAGAAGAACTTTATGTTGTGGTGCAGCTGGATCCTGAGAGCCAAGGAAGCCTCCCTTCCCTTTTCCAGATAAAATATTGAAGGCATGTGCACCACAAAGGTGGAGCATCAACAGAAACACCTTCTTGCTATGCTCAGTGTCCTGAGACCACCAGCTGCAAGTGGAGCGGGGCATTGGGATGAGGGACCACACACTTGGATCACAGAAAGCCATAAAACACCACTTGGCTAGGGTGGATGTTACCCTGCCTGTGAAAGGTGCTGGGATTGTCCCAGATGAATGATCCACAGGGCTCACTTCACTCAGCCTCCTGAGCAAGCCAGAACACGCAGTTTTCATTCAAAATGCATTTTCTCCTTATAAGGAGAATTCGGGGTATAAATGGTGCCCCATCCTTGGTTCCTTTATTCAAATAACTCAATTTGCTGTGCAGTAACCCAGGAGGGCCACACACACTGGTCTTGCCCTCCCAAACAACAGAGGAAACGTAACTGAAGACTATCCGAGGCGAAAACAAACCAGGATTGATTTGCTAAATGGAAAAGAACAGACGTTATTTAAAGCCAGATGTTCCCAGTGGCTTTTGTATGGAGGAGACTCTGCAGACTCTGTCTCTGGCAGATCTGGGACCCAAAAACATCACTCCCTGCAGAACAATCCCCCCAGTGTGCTGGCCCACAAGATGCCTCCCGTTAATAGCCAGCGTGTGTTTGGCCTTGTTGTGATTTCAGAACCCTATTTGTGGTCAGTGATGTCAGGGAGCCTCTTACTCTGCTGCTGGAAACCCTCTGGCAAAGGCTGTTCCTGCACCTCCTGTGTCAGCAGGGTCCTGGGAGCAGCATGGAGCCAGTTAATCATTGGCCTGCCTCAGCTAGTGGGCTCTTTCCCAGCTATCTTGAGACCCCAGAGACACAACAGTAGCTCTGGCAATACAGTGAAAGAAATATTCTGTCTTTTCACTCTGCATGGTGAGGTGTGAGACACTGCTGACCAGCTCTGGTTGTCTCTCTGCCCATCTTTCCTGACTGAAGGATTTAGGGTTGGCATCTCAGCCGCCCACATCTTCGGCAGGCAGATCCAAACCCATGAAGTGCCTGGGCTGGGGAGGCAGGTGGGTGGACCCAGAGCAGATTTTGGGGAGGTTGCATTTGGTGAGCAGATCCCTGGGACTGCCAGCTCATGCTGCTTTTGAAGTTGCAGCATCTGCTTGCTGTGCAGATGGTGCCGGTGTGTTCCAGCTCGCAGAGTATCCTGGCCTGAAGGATCTGCCGTTCCTTCATGTGGTTCCAAAAATGTTAATGAGGAGGAAGGATGCACTGGTGGCGAGCACACTGGACAGTCAGGAGATGCAGTTCCATTTCCCAGTTCTGCCACAGATTTGCTGTGTGCCTTGAGGGGCTCACAGGGTTCCCCTGAGCTGCATTTGTGAACCAGGAACTCTGATATTTCCCCTGTGATGGGCTTTCTTTGTATGCAGAAAAACTTTCTGGTAGGAGTTTTCTCCCACCTGGTTTATGCACAGACCCTGCTTCAAGAAACCTGGCCTTGTTAGAAGGTCTTTAATTCATACTAATTTATAAAAACATTGCAGGCCTGTTTTCTTCATTTTTTTTCTTGCACATCTCTTCTAGATCAGACTGGATCTCCTCACTGCCCTTGCAGTTGCCCTCAGCCTCTACCACAAAGTTCTTGGCCCAGGATAAATAAATAATAAAATGAAGATAAGCAATAAAATGGATCTTTACAGTAACCGTTTCAGTGCCATAGTTTAGTTGATGTGTTAGGGAGTGGGTTGGACTCGATGGTCTTGAATGTCTCTTCCAGCCTAGTGATTCTCTGATTTCAAGGACAATTAATCAGTGCCAACTTCTGCAGTTGTGTAAAGGATTGTGCACGTTTTGCTGCTCCCAGCTCTGGTCAGTAGCAGTATCTTTATTTAATGCTTCAGAGGAAGTACCAGGCAGCCCTGCAGCATGTGTCCTTTCCCAGGATCGTGCTTTCTGCCAGGAAGCCAGGCTGGAAGTGCACATTCTTCGGTGCTTACAGAGGGTTTGTGTGTGTGTCCCTGTCCCACAGGCACCGTGGTGTATGGAGAGCCCATCACAGCCAGCCTGGGCACTGATGGATCCCATTACTGGAGCAAGAACTGGGCAAAGGCAGCAGCTTTTGTTACATCCCCACCACTGAGTCCTGACCCAACCACTCCTGATTTTCTCAACTCACTGCTGTCCTGGTGAGTGGAGCTCTCTGTGTTCGTGTGATTCATCATGAGAAAATGGGTGACAAAATAAGGGATGTTGCTGCCAGCAAGCAAAAAGCTGTTTTACTTTCAGGAGCAAATCTGTGACAATAAAATACCTTAAGTACCTTTTGTTTCTTTTCCAGTGGAGACCTCCAAGTGACTGGCAGTGCCCACTGCACCTTCAACACTGCTCAGAAAGCTGTTGGGAAGGACAACTTTACCCTGATCCCTGAAGGAACCAATGGCACTGAGGAGAGGATGTCCATCATCTGGGATAAGGCTGTGGTAGGTCACGTGTCATGGGTGTCAGCTGGACATTCAGAGGGGAAGGAGCTGCAGGAATGTGTTATTTTCTTGTCACGGTCCTTCCACTTGGGGTTTTTACCCCTGTGAAGATCCTTGGGAATCTGCTGTGCTGCCAGCTCTTTGCTGGCTCGTGCAGTGCCTCCTGTGGTGTCCCCCCAGGTGACTGGCAAGATGGACGAGAACCAGTTTGTGGCTGTGACCAGCACAAACGCAGCCAAAATCTTCAACCTGTACCCGCGGAAGGGCCGCATTGCCGTGGGCTCTGACGCCGACCTGGTGATCTGGGATCCCGACAGCGTCAAGACAATCTCTGCCAAGACTCACAACATAGTAAGGATGTTCCCTACCATTCCCTACTTCCTTTCCCCCTCTCTTCCTCGGTGCCAGGCTGTGCTGCCAGCAACGGGAGCTTGTGACAGCTCGGGGCTCATTTTCCCCGTGCCTGAAGCCCTCTCTGGTCTCACACTCTGGAGCTCAGCTGTGCGAGCAGGGTGAGTCCATCTGAAATCACGTGGATTCCCCTCGGAGCAGGGAGTGTGCCCTTCCTGAGTGTTGGGTGCTTGGATCTGAGCACACAGAAAGCTCTTTAAATCCTCTAAAATACCAAAAGGCCTCTTAGGACAATGTGTTGTTTATGACATCCAGGCTTGCCAGTGGTGGGAATAGGAACTGCCCCTTTTCACTGAAGCTTTGTCAGTGGACACTTTTGCTGGAAATCTGGCCCAGATCCAGGATCTGAGTGGATTTACACCACCTACTGATCTGGCACATGTGTGTGGAGTCAGGATTTTCCTGGTGGTCATCCCCACATTAGTTGGCACAGGGCAGCACCCAAACCAGCCAGACCTTCCCCTTAGCTCTTCTGCAGCTTTGTGGTGGCACTCTTAGGGACCCCTTTGCTGTGTCCCATGCCTTACAGCTGGCCCCTGCAGTGGCAAAGCCTGTGGGAATCTGCAGAGTGGTCCCAGTGCAGAGGGCTGGTTGGAGTCTCCCCCTGACATTCAAGCCCTGTCTCAAGAAAGCAGCCACTGTTTGCATTTGTTGACAACTTGTTTCACTACTGGCCATGAACCTATGGAATCTTTCCCTGGAAAAAAACTCCTTGTTCTTTTTTCCCATGAATGCTTTCATTCACTGTGGAGCTGAAGGAGCAAAATTTTCTTCCACACTTGGATCCCTGGGCACATTCACAAAGAAACTTTTTTTTTTTAAAGGTTTGGTTCACTTCCAACCTTGGTTGACTTAACTATTTGTCAGAATTGGTCATAGATGGCCTGGCTTCATCCTGCCTCTGCTTAGGCTTCTGACAGAGGAATTCCAGGAGTCTGGTCACTTCAGTCACCTTAGAGGTGCTTCCAGACTCCTTCCAGTCTGCAGAGGAATGACTTAAGAAGAGGGAACCCGGGGACTCACTGCTTTCAGGTGCCAGATTTCATGGTCTGAACCTGGGCTTGTGCTTATGAATGGTTCAGAGAGCTGGTAGCAGTTTGGGTGGAGTGCTTGAAAGTCATTGCTATTTAATGGCTGTTCTCTTTAGGACATGAACTGGGCTCTTTAAATTTTCTGACACAGAACTCACAGACTTTCTCTTTTGTGGATATGCCCCAGTGCAGTCAGGATTGGCTCCGTGATTTTGCCATGGATCTGGGCAAGGCAAAGGAGAACCAGCTCCATTCAGAAATATTCTTGTCTACTGAGAACCGCAGATCTCCCGAAACCCTGACACTGTGTAAGAGGCCTCAGCACAGCTGTGGCCAAAGGCTGCATCCTTAAGCTGTGCCAAGAGCATGGAGGATGAAGGGCTCTCGTTCCCAAGAGTTTGAAAGGCTGAGCAATCACAGCTTGTTTGCTTACAAATACATCTCTGACCTCCTCTCCCGTCATCGCTTCACCTGTTGTACCTGGGGTCACACCTGAAGGCTCTGGAGAGGCTTAGGTTGGACATCAGGAGGAATTTCTCCATGGAAAGGGTGATTAGACATTGGCAGGGGCTGCCCAGGGAGGTTTGGAGTCCCCATCCCTGGAGGTGTCCAAGGAAGGCGGCTTGGACATGGCACTCAGAGCTCTGGGCTGGGGACAAGGTGGGAATTGGGCACGGCTTGGACTCGGTGACCTTGGAGCTCTTTTCCAACCTTAGTGATTCTGAAATTCTGTGGGTTTTTGGGTCTCAAACTGCACAATGCTTTGTGTTAGAGGAGAAACTGATAAAAGTTTCTGATGCCCTTGGAGTCCAGGCATCCTGGTTTGGCCAAGAAGAAACAAAAGGCCCTTTGACAGTCAGGCACAGGGACACCCTCTGATTATGTGGCCTTGGATGATTGTTACTTTTTGAAATGTTGGAGCAAGTTACGGATATTTTCCAAGAATTCACACTGCTCTTGCCACTCTCTGGCAAGGAAACATCAGGAGCTGGAGAGGGAAGTGGTGTTGTTCTTGGAAGCAGCCTAATCCATAAGCTCCTGACCCAGCCTCCTCCTTTGCCACCACAGTTTTTTTCAGGCTGGACCTGGTTCAGGCTCGGTTTAACCACTGGCCTGGCTAATTGCAAAGCTGCACTCAGGCCTGCCCATACTTATAACACACTTCAAGGGCAAACTCCATCATTAACTTGGTAAAAAAGAACTGCATTTGACTCAGAGATGGTCACTAGAGTAACAGTCCTCAGATAACATGGTTGCAGTGCATCTCATTCCAGGATGCTTCACGTTTGCAGTGATTCCTTTCAAACTTGCCTTTTTTTCACGGTGTGATGTTTCAAATCCTGTTAATTGAGGATGAGCAATCCCATTAGAGTAAAACAAGATTGTCCTGGTCCCTGACCCATCAAGAAAAACACTGGTTTGAAATACAGATTTTTCAGAATTACTATTTTTAGTAGGAAACTTACATAAAGCTTTCTTTGGCTCCTGCATCTGCTCCCAGCTCAGCAGAGATGGGTGCCTAAATGTATTTAAACAGGGAGGCTCTGAGATATTCTCATTTGAAACTGTTTTTTCTCTTGCCCAGAGAAGCTGGAAGCTTTATCCCTGGAAGTATCCAAGGCCAGGCTGGACAGGGCTTGGAGCAATCGGGTCTAGTGGGAGGTGTTCCTGCCAGTGGCAGGGGGTGGAATGGGATGAACTTTAAGGTCCCTCACAGCTTAAACCATTCTGGGATTCTTTATGAATCTTATTTCAGTGGAAATTTTGCATTAATAAACCCCTAAACTTAGACTGATAATTAAGAGTAGCCTATATTAAATCACAGCAAATCCAGCTCAGGTAAACACTGTTGAGTTTGCTTCCATCTGTCCTTAAAATTTTGGCAACTAGCATGGCCGGTGATTGCTAATTAAAGCCCAGCAGGCTCTGCTGGGTGAATATGCTTGCCTTACGTGCTGTTTTTGCTCGTTGCAGTCTCTGGAGTACAATATCTTCGAGGGAATGGAGTGCCGTGGGTCTCCCCTGGTGGTGATCAGCCAGGGCAAGATCGTGCTGGAGGATGGGAATCTCCACGTCACCGAGGGCTCTGGGAGGTACATCCCCAGGAAACCCTTCCCGGACTTCGTTTACAAGCGCATCAAAGCCAGGAGCAGGGTGAGTGCCGATGGCTGGCTGCACATTTGTTCTCTCCCTCTGACAACCCCAAGTTAAAGCGGCTGGGAAACAGATGCTGTCCCTTGGCTCAGGCCACACTGCTGTTCCCTGGATGGGAGCCACATTTGCCTCATTGCTCTTTCATTTTTGCTGTTCACTCGAGTCATTACAGGAATATGCTTTGGGTTGAGCTTGGGTTTTCTGCAGGTTTTATTTTTCGGGTCTTTAATTTTTCTCTGTCTGAGGACACCCGAACAGAAAATGCGTCCAGGAACCCTCCAGTTTGGCCATGAGTCAAACTGCACAGAACCCACCAGGTTTCTCCTGTCACAGAGGTCCCAGGAGAAGTTATCATTGGCATTTATATATCAAACCTCTCAGCAGCAATTTAGAATTGTAATTTATTGTTACAGATATGTTATGCTGCTTTCCCTTCTGCCAGATATGATCAGATGCTGTTGTCTGGTGACTGGTGAGTCACAGGCACAGCCTACAGACTGCTTAAAAGGGAGAATGTTCTATTTTTAAGAGGCTAAAATAGTTGGAAAGTGATAATGTAAAATGCACCCATTCAAAACTGAACCTGTCTTTTGATATGCCTGAATTTGCCTGACACAGGAGATGACACTGAACTCAGTTGCTGAGAATTTAAGAAGTTTATTTATAGATTAAATCATTTCTGAGGAGAAATTATTTTGCTGTTTGAAGTGTTGCCCTCTCCTGGACAACTCCTGAGCTGCGTTGGTTCTGCTGGCCACGAGTGATCCTCCCACTCCTTGCAAATCATCTTCCCTTGATTGTTCTTTTGAAGAAATTGCAAGTTATCATAATTACAACCTGGCATAATTTAGCCCCATGGAGAACAGATCCCTCGTTTCTGCTGTGTCCTCTCACAGAAATACATGTCTGACCTATAAATCCAATTGGGCAGCATCTCAACTGGAATAATTGCATTTATCCCGATCTACAGCTCCAGGGCTGGCAATTGAAGCCAGCCTGGCTCCTCTGGGCAGCCCTGCCTGTCTCAGCACTGCATGACTTTTTGGGGATGAGTAATAAGGTGCATTTGAGAGTTGTCAGGAGCCTTTAATCCCGTGGCAGGTAGGTTGGGATCATTAAAGGACAGCACCTGCGGGGCAGGGGACAGACTGGCTGGAGCCGCAGCACATTCCGTGTCACGTACTAACTCATAGGAATTTTGTCCTGTACAAAAATCTAGAGCCAAAACAGGAACTCACCCTGTTCCCAACCCACAGTACCTCACACCATGGATGATCCAACAGTGGGGTTTTGGGGAGTGCAGAGCAGCCAAGTCCATATTGCCAAGGAGCCTTGGTGCACCCGGACTCAGAGCCCCTCAGGTCTCCATGGTGGAAGGTGTTGAACTGCACAAACACTGGTGTTAACTTGTAGGAAAATAGTGCAAATTGACCTTGTTTGCTGCAAAACTGGTTGGGTGGGACAGAGACACAGACATGTTTTATATAGATACGGATATAAAACAGAAATAGCTATAGATAGAAGGATAGGATAGATAAGATATATGTATAGATATAAAATAGAAATAGAAATGATACAGATATAGAACTAGATATAAAATAGATGTAGATGTAATACAGAAATAGATCTAAAGATACAGATATATAGATAGAGAGAAAATAGATATAATACAGATACAGATAGAGAACTAGATATTGAATAGAAATATAAATAGGTATAGACTGGATATAGATATAGGTATAATACAGATATAAATATGTTACAGATATAAAGATGTAGATATATAGATATAGATATGGATATAATACAGATGTAAAATAGGTAAAGATAAAATATAGATATAAAATAAATATAGGTAGAGAGCAGCTCCCCAGGGATGGGCACAGAGGAGATGCTGCACGTTTCCAAATCCTCTTACCAACACGCAATCACGAAGCGTGTGCCACTGGCTGAGCCACATCTGGGCAGCTGTTGGGCTGTGTTGTGGCTGTGTTTTAAGGCTGTGTTGCCCTCTCTCCCTGCAGCTGGCTGAGCTGCGGGGGGTGCCCCGAGGCCTCTACGATGGTCCTGTCTGCGAGGTGTCGGTGACACCCAAGACGGTCACACCAGCATCCTCAGCCAAGACCTCTCCTGCCAAACAGCAGGCACCCCCCGTGAGGAACCTGCACCAGTCTGGATTCAGCTTGTCTGGTACGTGATTTTGGGAATGATTTATTGCTGATGGTTTATTGTGCTGAGATCATAGCTGGTTTGTGCTGCCATGCTCTGAGTTAGTCCTGCTGGCATAGCGATGCAATGAGAGAGGCTGTGGGGGGTTTTTAGCTGGGAGGTTTTACCTTTAGGGAGGAAGAAGAGCAGTACAGGAGCTGTCCTAAATTCCTGCTTCTTCTCATGATGTCTCATGAATGCTGAGCACTCCAGTATGTTCTGGGCTCAGTCCTCAGCTGGGTGTCTGGAGAGGGCAGATCATGGAATCGTGGAATTGTTTGAGCTGTGAGGGACCTTAAAGCCCATCCAGTCCCACCCCCTGCCATGAGCAGGGACACCTCCCACTTAGACCCGGTTACTCCAAGCCCTTTCCAACCTGGCCTTGGACACTTCCAGGAATGGAGCAGCCACAGCTCCTCTGGGAATTTCATCCCAGCCCCTCCCCACCCTCTCAGGGACGAATTTCCTCCTGATGTCTCATCCAACCCTGCCCTCCTTCAGCTTAAGACCATTCCAATTGTGCTTAGAAGTGGAAATTTTTTGATTTTAAGAGGCTATAGCAAAAAAGCCTTTTTCTTTTAAGATGGCACAAACTTCAGGAGACTTTGCCAGCCGAGACCAGCTGTGTATCGAGGGTGTGGCAGATTTGATTTCTCAGCAGGTATTCCAGTGCAGGAAGGGCTGACTATAAAAAGGGATAGAAAAGCGGGTTAAGGGATAATCATTCAGCCAACTCTTACCTGTGCATGGCTGGGTGCTTCAGGTGCTCAGGGCAGAGATATTATTAATGCAGAACAGGTTTCAGCAGAATTAAGGCAGTGGGGGCCAGTGAAGGCTTTTCTTTCAAATACAGAAAAACAGAATGGTTTAGGCTGGAAAAGCCGTCTAAAATCAAATCCAACCATCAAGGCAGCACCAAAGTGCCACACCCACACGGATTTTAAAGCCTGGCAGAGTTGGTGACTCCTCCTTTCTCTCCCACAGGGGCACAGATCGATGACAACATCCCACGCCGCACGACCCAGCGCATCGTGGCCCCGCCAGGTGGCCGTGCCAACATCACCAGCTTGGGCTAAGGACCGAGCCCTCCTGTGCCCACCGGGCACACCCGGGGGGACCGGGGCACCTGGAGACCCTTCTTGATTCTTTTAGAGCCTGTGACAGTTACTGCGGGCACCCAGTGCGGAGGGGCTGAAGTAAAAGCACCTCTTTCAGTCCCCTCAGGTTCCCTCCTCATCTTCACCAACCCCTCTCACTCCCACCCCCCCTCAGCCCCTTACACATTTAAAGAAATAAACCCTGTTTTGACACCTCTGACATGCAAGAGTAAATGTAAAGAGGGTATTTGAGATATGTGGCCTCTGTCCCATTCAGCATCTTTCTTTTAATAAAGGAAGGATAAAGTGAATTTCCCGGGAGCTGCCTTTAAGACACACACACGCACACAAAAAAGAAATAAATAAAAATAAATGTCTAAAAAAAGCTTTTTTTTTTTTTTAATGTCAAGCAGAAGAGTAGTTCAAGGGTTTTAAACTGGATATTCTGTAGGTTTCTGTGTTCCAGCAGAATTAGCTAGGCAAGCACGGAGGGACAGGAATCCCAGCCTGTCTGTGGCCATTCCCCACCACCAGCTCTGAGGTCACTGGATGCTGCCAGGAGAGAGAAACAGGACCCAGCACTAGGAATGACAGAGAACATCACCCCAGCCACCGGGTGAGCCGGAATCCTTGGGGACTTCGGTTCTGTTGGGTTGGTTTTTCCTTGGTTTCTTTTTTCTTCTGGATTTTGCTGCAAATTAGGTCCTTGAGGAAACTTTTTTTCTTAAATGTTTGTGTGTGTGTTTTTAATATGTTTTGTATCATTGTGTTTACGAAGCCTTATCTGAAAACTGGGAATCTCCCTGTTCTTCCCAAACCTCATCCAAGTCACAGACTCCCGCCAGTGTCACTGCCACTGCCACCCTGGTACTTCAGGTGTCTCTTGGTTGCATTTTCCAGCCATTTCTTGCCACGTAGCTGCAGTAAGGGCATGGAGCAGGTCCACAGGATGGGATCTTCAGTCCATCAGGTCTTGAGCTGGTGCAAACAGAGGACCTGGACACCATCTGAGCTGCTGGGATAGAGTATCTGGAAGAGTTTGTAGCAGTTAGTTTGTGTTCTGTCTCTGGAGATGGGTACGGACAGGCAGGGGGCTGTGGGCAAAGAGCAACACGCTGCTTGGAAGGTTTCTGTAGCAGAAACCCCCTCCCTGGCCATCAAGGAGAGGTTATTTAAAGCTTTGAGGGCTTATCTTTAGCTCTCAAAGGGCAGTCAGGGAGTATGTGCTGAGCACCTGTGGCAATTCCAGTCCAGGCCCAGCTGCTGTAACTGGGAGCTGGCCGAGTCCCCAACAGCTGAGAATCTCTTGTAGGAATGTCACAGCTGCCCAGCCCTGCAGGAATCCTGCACACACCCATGGGAGGGCCTGGCTGTTCCCCACCCAGCCTCACGTGCCTCGGGTTTGAGATAAAATCAGTGGTCCTTAAAGGAACGGAGGAGCCCCAGCTTTGGGTCAGCCAGTGGGGTGTGGGTGTTTGACCATCCTCTGGGACTGAAGGTCTGGTAGCCCTGGGACTGGAGGCTTGTTGTTTTTGGAACACGGAGTGTAAATCTGCACCGTCAGATCCCCACTTAGGTATAGCTGGAGGGCTCAGCAGTCCCCAGGACTTGTCTTAGCACAGAGAGCTTTTCTTACCACGGCATTGCCTCCACTGTCTGCCTGCCCTGGCACTTGGCTGCATCTTCTGCTTCCTCTTCTCTTTGTGCTTTGCCATCTCCATCAACCTTGTTTTTCCACAGTTGTATTTTCTTAAATGGTGTTTACAGGTTCTTTTAGGAAAAAACCTCTCTATATATGAAGGCTTTCAAGAAATGAGTACCAAATTTGTTGTTTTGAAGTATCAATGCTGGGATTTGGAAAGGATCTGGAAGCTACTTAGCAGCTTTCAGGGTACCCAAACCCTCCCAGCTGCAGCACCTAAATCCTTTAGGCCCCTTTGAACACAAAAGTTAAGAAAAACTTTGCCATATTCCTCCATGCATTTTGCATTTAGGTTCAACTCCTGGGTCTTTTAGTTTTGCATAAAGAGTTTGCACTTTGTTTGTTAAGTAATCCGTGAACTTAATATATATTGCAGCTATTTTCATTTTTTAATTTTTTTCTTTGTCACCTGTATGTTAAAATCAATTTGAACGAGTTGGGGAGAAAAAAAAGAATTGTGGATCCGTTTCAATTCTACGAAACACTTGCGGCTCTTCAGTATTCACTTAAGTCTTCCTTTTTTTTTTCCTTCACTGACTCATGATAACTTGTTAAGTTTTAATTTGTTCTTGAAAAGAAAGAAAAAAAATCACAAAAAAAAAGATTTTTGCAGGCTATGTAAGCATGTTTTTTCCTGTGAGAGCTCGTCCGCTTTGTGTCTGTTTAATGAATGTCATATGTAAATGCTTAAAGAAAAAAAAAGATGATGACTTAATTAATTAATTAACCGCAGTGACTTGAAGCTCTAAAAATAATAAAAGAAAAAGTAGGATTTAATACTAGCTGGATTTAACCCTTGGATTTGTGATTGTGAACCATGAGTGGAGGAGCTGTAAGTGCTAAAGCTGATCATGTGTGTAGACAAAGAGGAGTACTGATATTTGACCATTGTCTCAATGGCAAAAACACCCCCCCCAACCCCAAGTCTTGTGTTTTATTCCTTAAGAACTCTGTGTTATATTACCATGGGAACTCCTAATAAAGAGAAAATGTTGTTGTTTCAGTAGGTGCATCTGTGTCTCGAGGTGCTGCGTGTTGTGTGTCGCTGCGCTCTGGGCTGGTGCCTGCAGCAGGGACAAACAGCCCTGAAAACCAGGCTGGGGTGGGCTGACGTGGAGATGTGCAGGGGCAGAGCCAGGGAGGAACTCCTGTGGTGATGGTAAAGAGGAATTGATGGGCCACGGAGTCATTTCCTCTGGAGAAAAGTGAGCTTCGACTCAGGGCACTTTGTTTAAAACGGCATTTGGCAAAGCAGAGACATTTGCATGAAAAATCCTGGCTCTGCGTTGCACGGATCACTGATGGAATGTGAGCAAAAGCCCTTAAACGTATTGGCATAGCCCTCAGCCCTCCAGTGTGGTTCCACTTGGACCCTCTGCGAGCCAGGGAATGGGGAAAAAAGCACAGTCGTAAATAGAAGCCACAGGCAGCAACTGAGTGGGGAGAGTTGGAGCTGGCTGGAACAACACCAGTGGAACTTGGGGTGGTGGTGGTTGGATTTACAGGAGAAACACCAGTGGAACTTGGGGTGGTGGTGGTTGGATTTCACTGTCACAGGGACAGCCAAGCATCCCTGTCAGCTGCTCAGAGTGTTGGATGCTGCATCCCTACACCCACCAGCTCAGCTCTCAGGGGGATCTTCCCCCAAATCCGAGCACAGCTGGAATTTGTGACTGACTTTGTGAGTAGGTTTAGCTCTTGTTCTTCATCTGAACAAATCCAAATGTTGGAGTGCTCTGTGAAATGCATTGAGCTTCCTCCACACAGCTTTAAACCCAGCACCCCATAGAGTGGGAAGTTTTAAGAGGGTTTTTCCTTTTTATCTGCCGAGAAGGGTCAATGGTCATCCCCTGGTAAAGAGACCTCTGGTTAACATGGGAATCCTGGCTCTGGCACCAGTGACATGCAGTTATTTGGCTACTGGCAGCTTAAATTAGATATTAGCATCTGTGCAATCAGTTCTCATGGAGCAGGGTTGGTGGGTAGCTGTGTATAAGATGTATCAGCTAATCCCAACAATAATATCCCAGTGAGAGATGCATTCAGCCTGAAGCACTGGTATGCTGTTAACACACACCTGCAGAACCTCCGTTTGGTTTTATTCTAGCATTAATTTCTTCCTCCAGCACCTGAATTGGAATGAAAGAAACCTCTTCCTGAGGAAATAAATGTGAGGGACTCAGTGAAGCTGTTGGACCTGGCAGAGTAGAGAAGGTTTCGAGGTCAGGAAGAACTGCCAACAGCCAGATCTAAACCCAACGTGTGCTGAGGGACCGAGGCAGGGACAGAGCTCGGGAGGATATTCGGGTCACTGGGGCAGCCCTGGTTTGGTGCTGCACAGGAGCACAGGAAGAGTTGTATTTGGTCAGCCCCTTAATCCAGGTAATTCCTGATCTGGCAGCCCACAGCTCGTTAATAGGTGCTAATTTGGTTCTCTGCCGGCCCATTGTGTAAAGCCCAAATTAGATCTAATCTGATCTTAACATTGGTGGAGAATTCTGTGGCTGAAGGGAGAAGAAATCAAGTAGGTGATGAATGTGACTCTGACCTGGAAGAGGAGCTGTCAGCTCCTGAGGAGAGGGGGGTTATCACAGATGAGGACAATGCAGCCTTATTTATCCCTTGGTGGCAGAGCAATAAATGTCACTGTACTATAGAAGCTTTAGAACCCCTTTTCCTCCTTTTTTTTTAGTCCCAAATTAGCTGGTTTTGCTCAGTGCCATCAGGTGGCAGCAGGACATGGGGAAATGTAAAGGCCCGTCTCCCTTCAGGCACATGGATCACGTCGGGAAGGATTTAGGATGTAATAAATGTGAAACACGCACAGGGCTTATGCTTACTGTGACAGAGAGGTGACACACACACACATCCTCTCAGTTATATTAACAATTGGGAGGGTATTTCAGTGTTAAAGAGATATGAATCACCTGAGGGTGTTCTCTTCTTGTTAAAGCCTGACAAGACACTTGTCCCAAATCAGATACAGAGCAAGTTACAAACTTTACCCATCAATTTATTACATCAAAGACCCCCCAGGCTTTCAAGAAAGCTGGAGAAGGACCTCAGACAAGGGGCTGGGGTGCCAGGACAAGGGGGAATGGCTTCCCATTGCCAGAGGCTAGGGTTAGATGGGATATTGGGAAGAAATTCCTTCCTGTGAGGGTGGTGAGGGGCCCTATGGAATTTCCAGAGCAGCTGTGGTTGCCCCATCCCTGGAAGTGTCCAAGGCCAGGCTGGACAGGGCTTGGAGCAGCCTGGGATAGAGGGAGGTGTCCCTGCCCATGGCAGGGGGTGGGACAAAGTTCCCTTCATTGAAGAGGTAAAGTAAGCAATTAGAGGAAATTATTTTTTCTCCCCTGTAACCCAGGCCAGAGGAGGTGCCCTCTGCTATTCCTGTAGGAGGTGACTGACATCCAGCCCTGGCACTCCCGCTGTGGATTTACCACTCTGTGCTTGAATGTGTTCTTTGTTTCCACAAGAATTTTTTTTCAACCATTAACCACTAAAACCTGGCAGGTGCCTTCCAGTGCTGACTTGTGAAGCCTCAAATGGTGGGAAATCCCTTGGTAATTTATTCCACAGATTAATCATCTTCATGGTTCATTTTCCGCCCTGCTTCTGATCTGAACTGGCCTGCCTTGCATCTCACCATCACTTCTTGTTCTGCATTCCCACAATAAAAGGCAGATCCCTCTGGGATGTGTGGGGATGTTCTCTGGGACCTGCTGGAACCCGGGAGCTCATCTCTGGAGCCATCCTTCCCCCACCCCCAGGGGCTGTGTCCCATGGAATGATGAGAGCAACAGATCTGCAACCAATATCAGGGAATCATGGACTGGTTTGGGTTGGAAGGGACCTCAAAACCCATCTGATCCCACCATCTGCCATGGGCAAGGACACCCACCACTATCCCAGGGTGCTCCAACCTGGCCTGGGACACTTCCAGGGATCCAGGGGCAGCCACAGCTTCTCTGGGAATTCCATCCTAGCCCCTCCCCACCCTCACAGGGAACAATTCCTTCCCAGTAATCCATTCCATCCCTGCCCTCTGGCTGTGGGAAGCCATTCCCTGTGTCCTGTCCCTCCATCCCCTGTCCCCAGTCCCTCTCCAGCTCTCCTGGAGCCCCTTTAGGCACTGGAAGGGGCTCTGAGCTCTCCCTGGAGCCTTCCCTTCTCCAAGTGAGCACCCCCAGCTCTCCCAGCCTGGCTTCCAGAGCAGAGGAGGATCTGCTCATTAAATCCACCCGGTATTTGCTCCTCTCATTTCCACAGGAGGGCACCAGATACCCGTGTTTAAATCGAGTTTTTATTCCTTTCCTGAGGCTCCCGTTCTCCCTCCTGTTCGCATCACTTCCTCCCGAAAGCATACAGGCCTTGGTATTTTTATACGACGCTTTTCAACACCAAAATCCGCCATATTTTACATTATCCTGGATTAGATAGATGCTGGTTCATGCACATCTGAAATACCCTCTTTTTTACCCCTCCCAAATCAAATTTGGCTGTAAGTATAATGGGGAAACATCTGTTTTTCACAGCATTTTAAAATTTTCACACAGAATTCTGTACCAAGTTTTACAAGTGATTGTCTAAAATACCCATCAGAGCCACCCCCACAGGATTTTCTACAGATTCTTGCAAGGTTTTTGTTACAAAAAAGTCCAAGCAAGGTGAAAACAGCTGCACCCTTCTCCCTTAATGACATCAAGCAAGCAGGAAAATGTCCTGGTTTATTTACAAATATTCCTGTGCCTTTTTTTTCTTGCAGGACAAAGACAAATGGACCATAGGAGGGGTAGAGAGATGAGGTGGATGTCACCTTGGTGTTTCTGGGAGGGAGGACAGGCCAGGTGCCAACTCAAACAGCAGCTGGGAGCTGGACTGGGACTGAACAACGTTCAACTTTCAGGGCTCTAAACTGCACTCAGCCTCCTGGCTCCGAATTCCTGGCAATTCCCAGGAATGGCTTGTTTTGGGTGATACCTGGAAGGGCAGGCACATCATGGGGTTGAAGTGTTCTCCCTTTCCAGGCCATTTCACACTGCCCTTTGGTTAGAGGGAAACGGTCCCAGAGGATCAGCCCAGCCGAGCACAGTGAGGCTGAGACCCAAATTATCCATGGATTGACCAAAGCTCTCCAGAAACCGCTGTGGTTTGCTCCCCTATGATTCCCTGCCCTCTCTAAAGCCCGGCTGCTGGCAGGATCGAGCTTTCCCAGGCTCTGGGCCAGTGGTGTAATGAAATAATATCCCACATTTGTGTTTTAATCCAGTTTTATTTTGTCCTTTCCTCCAACAGCTCGGAGCAGCCTCACTGCTGGGTGCAGGGGGGGACCCCACAGGGGCTGTGACCAGGGCTTAGCAGTCAATTTAAAATCTCCTGAGATTTTATCCTTTAAGAAAGAGAGTGAAAAAACTCTCACGGATTAGACACAGAGATGAACCCTTCTAGCATGGAGACTTAGAGGGATCAGCATTAATTTTCCAACCTCCCTCCTCTAATTAGGGACACCTTCCACTGTCCCAGGCTGCTCCAAACCCCATCCAACCCGGCCTTGGACACTTCCAGGGATCCAGGGGCTCTGGGAATTCCATCCCAGCCCCTCCCCACCCTTCCAGTGTCCCTGAGGTTGTGTCCCTACAGGTGGAAATCCTTCATCCTTCCAGTGTGCCAGGGAGGGATCTGTTTGTTGGCAGCAGACTCTTTTTACAGCACCTGAATTCATCAATCTGTCCCAAAATAACGCTGGAGGCACGTGCATAAAAATGTTCCAGCTTGCCACGGATGGGACTCAGCACCCCAGTGAGAATTTTATTCACTTACGCTTTTCTGGCAAAAATCCTCAATCAATGCCAGCAGCAAAATTTTTCCGGAAGGGGGAGGGAAGGGGCCTCTTTTCCCTGAGCTGCCGTTGATTTACTGTGATGAGAGTTTTAATCAAGCCCTTTTACCTTTAAGCCATAAGTTTTTGGAGGAGAGCAGGAACAGTCTTTCTGAGGACTTGCTGACATTCTGAGCTTTCGGAATTATTACTCAAAAATGGGGTCTTGGAGAAGGTTTGGTGGGGGTTGGGATTTTTTTTTTTTTTTTTTAGGCACTACTAAACTGCCAAATCATGTCAGAGGGTGGAGGACAATGTGAATCCCCCACTGAGAGCTATAAATAACAGCTATAAACGTGCCTCATAAGTTACTCCAAGGGTTATGTTCTCCCTCCCTCCCTCATGTTCAAATTCAATTTTATTCATCCGGTTCCTCAGCCTGTGCTGCCGTGTGAGAACCTGGGGTAGAAATCAAGGAAGGGACAAGGCTGGAGCTCTGCAGGGAAGTTTTCCACCACAACAGGCCCAAACCAGTGCCGCAGAGAGACTCCCAAACTCTTGCCAGAGCTGCTCCCCTTGCAGTATGCCCCCAAGGTACCTCTCAGTTCACTCACTGGTTGGGTTTTGTACCCGAAACAAAACACAAACAACGATGGGCCTGAGCTGTGCTCTGTGGAGAAAATCCATGGCCAGCTTCTTTTTCTCCCCTGACTGATGGATTGGGTTTTTTTGAAGATGCTGGAGGGAGGGGATGTTTTGGCTCAGGCTTTTAAGAAGGACAGAAGGTTGAAGACAAGCAAAACGTGACAGTGGAGGGGAAAGTTCCTTCCTGGCATCCCAAAATAACTCTGTGGGACAGCCAGAAGTACAGAGGGACTGTCTTTGTTACAGAGTGTTGGTTCAAGAGGCATAAGCCAGCCCAAAGGGAGGAGCAGGACACAGATGGTGGGTGCTGTTTGGGTCTCTGCGCACGTGTGAACACACAGCTCCTTGGAAAGGGCAATTCTGGCCACCCCTGCTTCGGCCGAGGCCACCTCCGGCACAGCTGTGTGTGGCTTGGAGTGGTCTCTGCTCGTGTATGAACATGGCCATGGCTAAAAATGATGAATTGGCAGAGTAGAAATGTGACCCCAGCAGGTATTTATCGTTCTGTGTGATGAGAGATGACCCTGGGTGAGGATTTACAGCCCCAGCCTGGCTTTTTTTTAGGGTTTACAGCCCCAGCCTGGCACTGCCATGGCAGGACAGTTCAGATGGAGAATGTTAATGCTACGTCTGGGTAAATCCTCTGCATCACCTCTGGCTGTTGATGCCTCTGGAAATGGCACCTTCTGTGCAGCTGCTGCCTCTGATTGAAATTTGAGTGGAAGGATGGGGAAGGAAAATCCAGGGTTCAAACAGAGCTGATGAGCCAAGAGCCTGGAAAGGAGAGGCACTGCAAGGCGGCTGCTCAGGTCCTCAGGGAGAGAGAAGGTGCTGGGCTCAGGTACCCTGGCAGCAGCGATTTAGGATGGGAATCGCTGTCCCCTTTTCCCAGCAGGAGGTCTGGGTTAACAAAGAGCACCTGCCATGAGGAATTTGCACTTGGAACACCCACAGGAATGGTAAGCACAGCGTGCCTTGCCCCAGACACCACCTCTCCCTCACAGAACCAGTGTTAAAATTCAGTTCTTTTATTATCTTTTACAGAAGTGGCCAGGTCCTTAAATTAATTTAAAAATTATTTTAAATATTTTATTTTTATGTAATGCATTTTATAGCTAAATATATTTTTATTTAAATATATTATAGTTAAAGATATTATACCTAAATATATTTAAATATATTATATTTAAATACATTATATCTAACTATATTATATACAGTGTATAGTATATAAAACAAATATTGTAAATAAATATAATATGGATAATTTGAAATTTAAAAAATCTTAGGCTTAAAAGAAACTGAAAATTAAAAGATCCATTTTCACCTCCCTTCTCACAGCCGAATTTCTGGGTGATTTCAACAACCCAGACTGTGTCCTTCATGGCCAAATTGCTCTGGCTTTCACCAGAGTTAAAAAATCAAGGAGTAGAGAAGCTCCCTTCACCCTGACCAGCAAACCCAGGAGGAACACAGCTCCTCCTCAGACCTCTTGGGGGGTTGGGGATCTCCAGGCAGTCAGTCCTTATTAAACATCTGTGTTGGGGTGCTGCAGAATTGTGTCAGGCAGGGTCTTCTGAGCTGGTCAATAACAGAGGGTTCATCAGCAGAGCCCTGAAAAATCCCCCACTTTGTGCAGCTGAACAGGTCAAAAATTGGGAACAACAGATGGAAAAAAATAGAAAAAAAATAGGACAAAACGAAGTTGTTGCCATTTTTGCTCTGGTGGAGCTCCTCCAGTGCTACCAGACACATCCTTTGTCACTGCAGGCTCCCCCTCCCAGCACTCCAAGGGATTACTTTCATTTGATTCCTTCATTCCTAACCATAAATTTCAAGGTGAAACTTTATAACAGCCCCTATTGCTTTTGTGGAATATTAGGTATGGAAAAATGAAATTGCCACTGCTTTTTCTGAGGGGTAAAGGAAGAACCATGCCTGGTTAGGAGATGACTCCTAAAGGTCTGATCCATAGATGTGCTGAGGTTTTCAGGGACCGAATGCATTAATCGTATTTTAGTTGTGAATAGCACATCATTGCTGTGTTACAGTAATTGTTTGTTCTGTTCCTCCTTGCAAAACTGAATAAGATACCAGATTGTGCATTTTTGAGCCAAGGCTAGCTACTAATTCAAAGCCAAAAAGCAATTTTGAATCAATGCCAAATGTACTTGGAGGAATCCCAGCTGAGGTTGGCTGGTGGTTTTTTTCCTAATCCAGCCCTAAAGCAGTTTTTCTTGATATTTTATTTTGCAGCAGCCACCAGAGGGCAAGAGTTCTGCATCCTGGGCTGGAGACATCTCCCTGTGCATCCACCCTGGACTGAAAACATGCTCACCCAAACTACTTAAATCAGTGAGAGGATTTCCATCCATTTCACCGCTCTTTGGATTGGGTCCTAGAGTTCTTTAAAAACCACAAAACAAAGCCAGCAAGATGTTTTATATAAACTTAGAAACAAGGTTTTATAAACTGCAAAAAGCCCCTGGCCTTTATATGCCTTGAGTTTTGCTGTAACTTGTCACTTGGATATTAAATAGGCCTTTTTATTTATAACAAATTTATTTTCTAAATACCCCTGTTATGAACCAACCACGGCAACAGAGGGGACATAATCCAAACCCCTGCAACTTTTGTTTTAAATCTTATTTGAAGAGCTGTGTCAGCCTGGTGCTGTAATGGGGCTGGCAGAGCTCATTAATGCTCCCATCCAAAGGCAAGTGCCTACAAGACAGTTTTAGGGCATAATTTAGTGGGACGTGCTGGCCTGTGCTGGGCTTTAGGCACAGAAGCAGCTCTCTGCTTGCAGTGGCAAAGGATGGAGCCTGAGGACTGAAATCCCAGAGGAAAAGCCACACTCCTGATCAAAGAATCATGGAATGGTTCAGGTTGGAAGGGATCTTAAAGCTCATCCCTCCACAGACAGGGATATCCTCCACTAGAGCAGGGTCTAAGTCCCTCCAGCCCGGCCTTGGACACTTCCAGGGATGGGGCAGCCACAGCTTCTTTGGGCAAATCCCACCCCCAGCCCAGTTTGCCTGCACAGCTCCCACCACCAGCCCCAAAGGCCTGCAGAAGGAATGATGGACATGACCCTGGACACACCGTTCCCACTGAGCACACCTGAACCTTTATTTTCCATAACTGGAAAACCCACAGGTTACCCTGAGCACCCTCAGTTCTGTGTCGAGGTTATTTCAGTCTTCAGAGCTGCCAAAACTTGCACTAAACCCACTTTGCTTGGGCACCAAAACAGCTTGGGAGAAAGCTGAGGAACGTCTGAGCAGATAATATTACGACATATCCCAGTTTGGACGGACAGTTTGCTCCCCACCATCACGGGAGAGGGGAAACTCCTATTTTGAGAAAAATCTCCTGGCCTCAGGCCTGTCCCATGAGTTGGATTTAGAAATCAGGCGAAGTGCAGATGCCACAGGTCTGTGTGTGCTCCAGGAGGGAAATCAATCACCCCTGGCTTTGTGTGGGGTGAAAGCATTCCCAGAGACAAGCACTCATGGGGGAAGGATGCGACAATGACAGCCTGACATCCAAAGGGAGGAGAAAATCATCCAAAGCCCTGGGAGAGGAAGGCAATGCTTCCTTTCTGGCTTGGAGATGAGAATGAATGAGATAACGTGGCACAGACGGGATTTTCACTGGAGAACCTTCAGTGGAGGCAGCACGGGTGGAAGTGTCAGGCTGAAGGCACAGGGAGATCTCCCAGGAAAGCTCCCTTCTTGTGCTGCCTTCCTCCTCCGAAGAGATTTAATTCACCAGGCACCAGGAATGAGCTGTCAGGCCACATCCACTCCTGTTGCTGGTGGTTGCTGCACTTCTCTCTGGAATAAGCTGTGGTTTAAGGATAAAAAGAAAAACAAAAGGCTGCTTCTCATTAGAAGAAAAAGCCTCAAATAATGAACTATCTGCCAGAAAAATGATCTGTGCTTTGTGCACTTTGAAAGGAAAAAAATATTTCCAGTTTTGTAGCTGTCAAAGACGTTTGGATTCCTAAATGCTAAGCCTTTTTTTATAATTTATGGTTCTTTGGTTAATTCCCTGATTTGTTCCAAGACCAGGCCCAAGAGTTTGAGCCTGAGCTATCACATTCTTCAGACACTCATTTACTTTTATTAAAAATCTTTTAGAGATGGAGAATTTGTCGTGGCTCTTTGAAATCTGTTCTGCTCTCCCCAATAAACAAAACACCTCTCATTTCTACATTTCCTTTGAAACACTGATTTTTTTTAAATGAAGCAAAAAAGTTAAAAATATTCTGTTTTTTCAAAGAAATCTGAGTGGTCCCAAGGAGAATGGAAATCCCATTGCTGTGTCTTGCTGCTTGTCCTGAGCTGGTCTCAAGCTGCAGGAAGGTGCTGGATCATGTCACCAATACAGATCCCAAAGAGGCAGATTCCTTTTCCTTTGTTCATCTTAAAAAATTATTTCTGGGGGTTCTTTTAATGAGTTTTTTTCTGTGGCTTGATTCCTTTGTCTTTGCATAATTCCAGCCTTGCCATTTACCCAGGAGTTCTCTCTTCTAAATTTGGACCAGGCCATTATTCCCTTCCATAAGAAGTGCTAATATCCCTTAGGTTAAGAATAATTAGATGCTAATTTTCAAAACCTGAAAGGAAATTATACCTCTAATTCATCATTTAGAGCTAAATAGCTGGTTTAAATGACATGTGTAGCACATTAAGGTCTAGCCAGTTTTTTACCAAACAAAAATTAACCTCAACACAAATTAAGATGATATGATTCCACTTAGATTAACAACACCAATTAAGTGAACACGTTTCAAAGGTCCTGGGGTTCGTGGGAGAAGAAGGAAGAGCAGGAAAACAACCCCATCTTTATTTTGCTTTCCTGGTTTCCACATCTCCACATTAACCCCTTTACAGCAACTGAGCCTGGACCCCACAGAAAAGTCTCTCCCAAGCCAATCTTCCCCTCCTAGAAAAACTTCCTCTGATGGAATAAACAAAATGAAGCCCACAAGAACTGCAGAACCTTGGCTGTATAAAATAGAGAGAAGAAGATACCCCATTAACTCACTGCACTAACCAGAGTTCCATGAGAAGGGTTCCTTTTCTGTGTCAGTTTGAACATTTCCTTGATCTCCTCAGTTAATTTCAAGCATTTTCTGCTGATATTTCTGAGTCTGAAGTTCTCCAAACCTGCTTCCCTCCCTGCCTCTGCTCTGGCATCTCCCAAGCTGCTGTAACCCCTTTGCAGAGCCACCACTGCGTGTTCCTGTTTGGGATGAGCCCATGGATGCCTGGATCAGCCTGTATATCCGTCGAGCAGCAGGAAGGGAGATTTTCCTCCCTGGATGTTGCCATTGCTGCTGGTGGGATCAGAAATAAAATCCTCAAAGTTCACCTGCAGGCATAAACTGGCTGTGCAGTGCAGCGGGGCAGCATCCTGGTGCGAAATGGAACTGGTGTAAAATGGGAGGGCAAACTGGTGAGGGAAATACCCCGCCTTCCCGGACCTTTTCAGCATTTTCCTGAGTTCCTGTAGCAACCCCTTCTCCTCGCAGATCCTCTTGAAATAAATGAGATTGCCAAATTCAATAATATAAAATAACATAAATTTATTGAATGACCGAAATATCGGAAACGCGATGCCACGATCGAAAAGTCACAGTACCAAGCCCGGGATTGGTACTGGGTGAACGAAAGTAGTCTCTATTGTACCAGACTTCCTTAGTTCACAACTGCTGCTTTTTGCAGCGGGCTTATATACTATGTTTCGCGCAGAGTTCGGAGTTTTGGAGATTAAGTTTTACTCAACATATTCAATGAAGGAGTTCTATTCAAAGAACTAAGGCGGACAAAAGCTCGTCCTGTTTTTGATTAGTTTTTCATCACCGGGGAGCATTATCAGATGTTTCCTGATGTTCCATATCTGGGTTCCGATCCGGTCGTTAGCACATAGCCTGGGAGGAGTTCTCGCACATCTAGGTCGTTAGCAGGTGTCCTTGGGAGGAGTTCTCGCCGATATGGGAGCTGAGAACTCCTCCTTGGATATGTAGATTTCCAGGTGGTGTTGGATGCTATCTCAACGTGCTGTCTGGTGTTTCATGCTTGTGTTCTTGGGATGCAAATTTCTTCCCGGCAGAGTTGATGTTCTCCTTTCTGGACAGGAGTTGTTCCTTTTCGATGTAAAGTCGAAAGGAAAGCCCGTCCTCCATTCGAGTGCAAATGCTGAGCGGGCAGAGACTACACCCTGTTCAGGGCGAGTCTGCAGTTTTAAGATGTAAATGTTCCTTCAGTGAAAAGATACATGATTCCGGGAATCGCGCTCGGCTGTCTCAAGAACTCTCCCCCCCCCACAGGACCCAGTATACAGTTTAATATCATGATATTTCATATCTGAGCATGAATTAACCGATTCATTTATAACACTCTTACCCCGGTTTTTCTTCCAGACCACCACGAGATGGCAAAACTGCCCAGGACATCCCAGGGGATACAGCAGGTGTGGATTGGCCCATTTGTTGTTTGCCACCTGTCTCCACAGACCCCAAATTGTATTTTCATATGTGGCTTTCAGCAAAACAAATGTGCCCAGGGGGGTGAACAGGGATTCTGGAGTGTTTAGGCACCATCCCCTGGCAGCACCAGGGGCATATGGTTCTCAGGAGTCCTCAGAAGCCTTTCAATATGCCCAGATCCATATGGAAATATATCCTGGGATGAGATTTATATTCAGATATTTCCTGGGGAGACACTGCAGGCATGTTGCAAATGAAACAACAACCCAACCAAGCCTTGTAATTTAATTTAACTGCCTCTCTTTGGGGTACCTGTCATGCATTCAGAATCAGGCAGCTGAATTCCCAATCAAATGTTTCTTGGATATAACAACAGAGTGTAAGGCATAAAAGTGCCTGAAAATAGCTTGCTAACAACCCCATGGAACCTGTGCTTTTGGCAAAAGGAGGAGGCAATTTATGGGTCTGGTCTCAGTGCTCCTAAATAAGTACATGTTCCTTTTCCTCTGCACTGGCAGGGGTTGGGCTGTTCAGATTCTCTATAATTTCTCATACACTCTATAAATTCTCATACAACTCCTCGGGCAGTCGATGGGAATGCACAGACTTTTTGAGGATGTGAATTTATCCCATTTGAACTGGCACGAGTTCTCTGTCTGTACCTTGTGAGGAAATTCCTCCAGCCCTGGGTATTCCGAAACCACTTCTGCTTCACCACCCTGAGCCCAGACAAGCTGCTTGTTTTACTGAACCTGCTTGAAATACTGTTTTCCTTATAGGAAACAGCAGCAAACAAAAATTGTAGCTTCTCACCTTCATATTTTGTGGTATCTGGTAGCAGCAAAAGGCCTTTTTGGAGTAGATGAACAGTAATGGAATAATTGAAGTAGATAAATAGTCTGGAGCGGAGGAAAAATAGGAAAAACAGCAGAAACACTGAGTTTGGTGGTTAAATTCAACTCAGTGCAGGCCACCAGGCAGCAGTGCCTGAACTAAGTACTAAAAAACCCTGTGATTATCCTGTGATGGGCCTCTGACAGAGTAACACTGAAAGTGGAAAAGAGTCCATTTTCTAGGAATGTAGACATATGTAAGGCCAAGGGAATAGGAAGAAGAAGAAGAACAATGCTAAAGATAATAATCACAGAATGGTTAATGTTGGGAGGGGTCACAGGTGGTGTCACAATAGTAATAATAATAGTCACAGGAACAATAATCCCCAAATAAACCCCATCCATCTCTGAAATGGATTTCTTTCAGGATTTTTGAGAAAACCCTGTTTCTTGCAGGTGAGCTGATACGCTGGATAATAAAATATGTAAGGAAAAGACAGGTTTTTATAAAAAATCCACCACATGTTAAAAAGTCCACAGTGGGTGTGAGAACTTAAAAGCTTGAATGCAAACAAAATCTTGGAGGGTTGTGAGTATTTTCGGGACTGGCTGCTCATTGCAGTGCTGGCTGTTTTCTCCCTGCACACCAGGACACCTCTTTCAGAAATACCTGTTTTCTAAAGGGGAGCAGGTCCCCCTGAGATCCCTTTTACACGATCTCACTGGAGTTCAGGGACGGGATACTGCTGGACTGGGAATCCTCAAACTATAAAAAGCCAGTGCAAGAGGTTCTCTTTTCCAAAATAGCTGATTTTTCTCTAATTTTTAGAATTAAAACTAAATTTTAAAAAACTATGAGGGGTTTTGTGTCTTTTGCTTTTGGAGCGTTAGTTAGTGATCCCTGGCTTTATCAATAATTAAGTTTGTCCTCCTTTTTCCGAGTGCTCAAGGAAAGAAACACTTTTAAACCCTGGCAGTGCTCCTCCCTCATGCCCCCTCCTGCACCACAGCTCCGGATATAGCGCCATTAGTTTGAGATTTTTATGGCTCTCAGGGGAAACTCAGAACATTCCTGAAACTGAAGTAGCATTTTGGAGTCCCTGAGCTGGAGTTCAGCCTCTCTCAAGGATAAATCATGGAGCTGCCAACAGAGGGGATATTTGGTTTAAGAGGCAGGGGGCCAATAAACACCGATACTGTTCCTTGAGTCACTAATAAATAGTAAATATTTCATCTCCAAGTAGCTCAGAGTGATTTCCAGCAGCGAGTTGATGATAAAGAAGCACCACAACTGGAGGGAGGGAGTGCTAGCAAAGAACTCGCTTGTCAGGAAGGCTTTGCTTGCTGCCAGCTGCCTCCATCTCTGCAGCTGGAATGGGGAAAAAAAGGCCAGGGATGGAGCAGGCAGCAGCCCTTCAGCTTTGTGTCCACACCAAACATCACAGTGCAATTGTGGATGATGGTAAAAAAGGCTTTTTAGTGGTAAAAAACTCTCAACCAGCAAAACAAAACCTTTTAATATAACACAGCTCTAGCTGGGCTGAAAGGCTGCTGTGGGTTTCATTGAGTGCAAGTGGAATTGTGCCAGTTTTCACTCCTGAGGAGCTGGTGAAAAACTCAGGAGTATTTCAGCGGTATTTGATGGGGGGTAATACTGCACTAGCCAGAGAATCTGTAGTTGTGCCCAAATACACTTCACTCCTCTAAATTATTGCTCCTGGGAAGGTTTAACAGGAAAACTGGACGAGAGGTGGGGTCAGTAGTGGGTTGTTACTGCCGAGCTGTCTGCTCCCCTTTCTTCCTGCAGCTCAGGACTCATATTAGCTATGTTATGTAGAATTAAGCCCAGGATGCTCTCCTGGCAAACCAAGTTTTCTGTGAGCTTAAGCCTGAGGAAAAACACTGAGATGAGAAAGTGCTGTCTCCTGGGTGTCACCCAATGGAGAACTCATAACTCAGAAGGGATGCAGCTGCAGAAAACCCCATTTTCCACAGCCTTGGCNAAAGGAAAAGGAAAAGGAAAAGGAAAAGGAAAAGGAAAAGGAAAAGGAAAAGGAAAAGGAAAAAGTTTTGTTGTTGGGAAGGAGGGAAAAACGCAGAGCCATGGGCAGATGTGACAGTAGGGCTATCCATAGGGAGGAAACAACCAACAAATGAGGTATTTAATGAAGCCCTAAAACACTCTCTTCTCTTTGCTGTGAAGGAGTGAAAGAACATGTTAGGAATGTGCAGGATCAGGTGCGTGCCCTTAATCAGCAAGTTCAGGGCAGGTTTTTCTGTTTGCAAAGAAATCTCATACAGAACTCCATTTTCTAAAATAACCCTTTGGATCAACTGAGATTCCTGCTTCTCACAGGCTATATTTTTGCCCCCAGTTTTTCCAGTCTCAGCCATGCAAATGCCTTCAGACACTGAGCAGGGGCTCTGGGTTAAGCTTAGATGGGCTCCGGGTGTGCACACAAAGGATAACGTGATGCTGAGTTGGTTTCACTCTGTCTGCTTTACCACTGAAGTTGTTTCCTAATTGCTGGTAATTGTTTTTCTGAGATTGTGTAAGCATTAACCAGGAATTCTCCAGCTTCATGTTGAGGTAATTCCGTGGCAAACTGTCTCAGGGCTCTTGTGACTGACTGCTCAATATGGATAAGGAACGCTGGATCTGCTTCAATATGTATTTTTAATTGGGTTGAGGGGAAACAGGATCAGCCCTTCATTCTTTTGGTTATGGGAGGCATTAATTTTTTTCCTGTTTTTCTTTCTTTCCTTTTTTGCCAAAATACATCAGGAAGAAAATGAAAAAAAAAAAAAAAAAGAAAACATACCTAGAAAGCTTCTATCCATCATGCACTGTGTGCTCCTGAAAACATAACAGAGCACTTCAGTTATAACAAACTGTAAAAGCTAAGAGATGTGGTGTGGAAGTGTATTTTTGGGAACAATCCTCAGCTGAAATCCAATCCCACTCCTTATTTTTTACCTCTCTTTTCACGATTTCAATTAAACTCTTAGAAATGTTTATGCCGAATTTCTTACCCCTCTCCCTGATGCAAATTGCACAGATTTCCTTGCTTTGGGAGATGGATTATTAGATTAAAGGAGCATTTCTAATTATATCTGGGAATCTGTCCCTGATGGAGCTGATCATTACCGTGAGAAACCAAGCCAGCAGTGCCACGTCACTGATGGCCTGTCCATAAAGCTGCTCCAAATCCATTTATTTCATACAAAAGATGGTATCAGCTGCATTCCCAGGCCAAAATTAGGGAAATTTGGTGTTAATATGGTGTCAGTGTTGATACTAGGGAGAAAAAAAGCCATTTTTCCTAAGTTACTCTGTCAACTCTACAGCTCCTGATAAAAATCAGGGTCTGGTAATTGTCTGGTAATTCATTATATGAACTGGTGGGTTTAAACAAGTCCAGTTAGATCAGAAATTTACTGCAAAAACCTCAGTAGCAGTAGGCCAATAAGCAGCTGAATGAAAAACTGGATTTTTTTTCCCCTGTAATTGCCAGCACGTGTCACATGTGTTGTTAGAAGTGTTTGAACCTCAATAAAGCTCCCGACTGCTTTGACCTTTGCCTGCAGCTCGATTAGCAAAACAAAAGATAAGATTTTTATCCTGCAGGGGCCTTGATTAAAACTGTCATAGAATTTCTCTTGGGGTCTGAATCTTGATGAAAAACCCTCAGTAGTCTTGAGAGCAGAATCTGTCCGGGAAATGAAGCAGTGCCATTATCACCAGCTACCCATGGGTGGACCAACTATCAAAGAAATCTGAGGAGCCAGAAAGGGGTGAACGAATCCCAAAAAAGCACAAGCAGAATTCGATTACTTCATGTCCTTGTAGTGAGATTAAACAAATGCACCATGATTTATTTTTTCCCTGTCATATGTCAGTTTTTCAAAATCGTTGACAGTGTTTCATGAGACTCAGCATCCCTGGGACAGTTGAGATAAATCACACCCATTGCACAGAGGGGAGTTTGGACGCAGAGAAAAAGTAGTGACTTGCTTAAGGCCAAAATTTCACCACCCCGTTAGGAAAACAGAATCCTTTTCCAAAATGCCAGAAAACATGTCTCCTTCCTCCCCTCACTTGGCAGGATCCAGCAAAGGAGGGTGAGCTGTAACACAGGAAGGACCTACGGCCACATTACCAAAACTGACTGATGATGATGATGATGATGATGATGATGATGATGATGATGTGTAATCTTAGCTGAACTGGATTTAAATTATAAAGCCAAACAAAAATGCACCTTTTTATTTAAAAATACTTCTTCTATCTGACAGCAAATCTGGTGGTCACAAGGGCATCTGACACTCCAAGTTATTCCTTAGAGTTGCAACAGGTTCTGTGGGCATCTGTAAGTTCAGGAGGGAATTTTTTAGAGTAAGGTTTGTGTCCATTAAGGACCAAATCCTGGTCCTTCGCTGAAGCTCCCAGATGCTACTGCAGCATAAAATTATTCAGGATAAATGCACATTTTAATCCAGAGGGAGAACAGACCTGTGGAATAAGCAGGAGGGCAACTGCAGTTTGATTTTGTTTTTTCATGGTTTTTTTTCATTTAAAGTTTTCTCCAGAGTTTCCCTGGATGAAATTTCCCAGGGTTTCACTAGAGGCAGCCACAGCCGGGGCTTTCCAGGTTCCTGGTGCATCAGCTGTTTTTGAAATCTGTCTTTTCCTTCCCCACGTCTCAGTTCTCCCTTCATAAATCAGGAAATAATAACTCAGCACTTGTCTTTCCCATTTACATTCTTGGGTGGATGGGGATTGTTCTCCTGGTGTTTGTTTATAAGGAGTACAGCAAAATGGGCTGGATTTCATCTGGGACCTGATGTTTTACTGTAAGCAAACTGAAGGAGCAGAGTAAGGCTCTGGGGCCCAAATGAACTTGTTCCAAGTTTTTTTTAAGAACTTCAAGTTTTTATAGTAGAAATATAAGTTTAATTCCTTTATTCACTTTGCACCTTGCTCCTACTAAACCCCACTAGGATCACAAGTATCGGGAGGAATCTCTACCTGACCCTCTGCCTGAAATGTTTGTTGAAAGGGAGAAGACAAATCTGTATGAATAATTTGGGGGAAAAAAACAACCAACCAACCGGACTTGCAGCTCACGTATCCCAAAGTGCACACTCCCCCCAATAATTTATTTGTTCACCTTAGCAAGGTTTCATATACATTTTGTTCAAGGAAATGACCAGCATGGACTGTTCAAACATGATAAACCTGGAAAACAGCACATAGAAAATTCAATGACACTGGAATACCACATTCAGGAAATGTAGTGCCTGTTTCAAGAGAAATCTTTTAAAACCACTGGCAGCCAAACTTGTACAACATGCAGGCAAAATGCTGCTGCAGGCAGGAGACCAAAAAAAACAAAAACAAACCCATTTTTTTTGCAACCAAAGACTGGCAAAGCAAAAACAAAAAGCCCAAACCAGCTTGTGTACAATTCCCACAGTTGTACTATCAGGAAGAATTGAGTATTTGGTGAAATTCAGGGAGGTTTTCTATCATTGGCTGAGTGGACTTGCTTTGAAAGTGGAAATCTGCTGAAATGCTGGGCAGGTTTGTGTCTTCCCACTTCAGAAAATGGTTTACAAGGGCTGAGTTTTGGCAGCTGAAAGAAGAAATTTGGATTAATGCAGGAAAGTCTCGTTCTTTGGATGAAACATTGAGCACTGGAAAATCATGTTTATCTTCACTATTAACACATGGAGGTTTTTGACTCTGAAGAAGATCTTGATGTTACCGTGGTGATAAAGGAGAGGATGTTGCTCATCCTGGGTTTGAGCTCAGTGTTGCACTGAGACAGAAATGTGCATTAAGTAGAACTTTGAGCCCATTGTGGGACTGACAAATGTGTTATTTCTTGTGTGATGGTTGCCACCCATAGCTCTCCTCCTCAGCAATTCATTTTCCCTTAACTCACATTTGCTATTTTCTCCTTCTCTGTCAGCATGAGAAATATGCAGTGTGCTCTGTGGAGAAGGAATGACATTTCACTCCAGTCCCTGAGACAAATGCTGCATCTCTTCCAAGGAAATCAGAGATTCAATTACATCTATCAAGCTGGGGGGGAAACCTGTATTTTAAAGCACAAACTACCTCTGTAGTGTCTTGGGGTTTTTATAACACCGTCATATACGAAATACCTTCACAAAAAATTTGAGTGTGTGAGGGGTGCAGGCAGAGAGCAGATGCTGCTGTGAGAGCAGGTGTCTCATGACCTGTTGGATTTTTTTCCTTCTGGCAAAGGATAACACCGGTGGAGGTCCCAAATTTGCCTGGAGCTAAGTGCAACACTTTGAAGACCAACTGGCTTTTCTCTTTGGCTCTGCCATCGGAAGACATCATCCAGGAATAATTGGTGTCAACAGCCTGTCCCCTTGAGTTGGTTTTCAACATTGTCTTGCTTATCCACACCATATTAAGACAGGAAAGAGGGTCAAGGTGTCTCTTCGTAGGATGTGGAGTTAATTACCCAGCATGGATTCAGCCTGAGACAGCTGAAACCTTCCTGGATGAATCACTGAGCTGCTCTGTGCCTCAGCAGCTTTATTTTAAAATGAAGTTCCTAATAAAACCCCACTCAGACATGAGCAATTGTAGCTCAAGGCCAACAGGCACACCTAGAACTGGGCACTTCCACTTCAGCAAAGGAGTCAGACCTTTTTTAACTGACTTCAGTTCAGTATTAGACGCTGCAGCCTGTCAGCACTGCCTTTCAGAAAACTGAAAAAGTCAGGCAGGGAAATTTTACAAAAAAAGCTTTGTGAGATCCATTTGCTTACTCCAAGTAGAGAAGCAAGAAATATTCCTGGCTTAATATTTCTTCTTTTCAGTGCTATGGATTTTCAGGACATTAAGGCCTGGCAAAGGAGAATATTCTTTTACACGATGCACAATTTATCTTTGGAGCTGGCAGAGTGAAATAAAGAATATAAAAATGAGAAGACGTTTATTTTAATAGTAGGCAGAACTTAAGTATTTGAGATTGGAATAATCTTGCAAAGTACACAAAGTCTCAAAAACATCAGACAGTAAATCTGAATTGACTGTGGAAACTGGACTACTGAACTTTCCCTGCGTGGGAGGAAGAGGGATTGGTGATCCGATTCGCCTCGGGCTGTGCAAATTCAAGTCATCTCTGTGATTCTCCACTCCACATGGAAATCTTGGCTGTCACTCCCAACAGAAAACCCTGACCCGAGAGCATGGTAGGATGTCAGAGCCATCCCTCGGAGATTTCAGTCAGGACACATCCACTGCCAGGTCAGTGTGGGTCACTGGACATGGCTTTGAGGGGAACTCCTGGCACTCCACTGGTCTCACTTCCCATCTGGCCACTCTCTGATCTCTGCTCTGTGCTCCTGCCAGGTTTCACACAACAGAATCCCGACGCTGGGAAGATTTCACAAGTGATGATTGATGTCCAGCCACTGGGAAAACCTTTTGTCCTGTTCATGCTTTTAGACAGACGGATACATTCAGCCTCTGTGGCTGCAGCTCTTTCACCAGTGCCAAGTTCACTTTAAATAACAGAAAAAAATGGGCTGCTTAAATCTGCACTCCTTTTTTTGTCTGCTTCCTAGAGCTCCTTCTATGGTTTTTGAGACTTTTCCGTCCAAATCTCCACCAAGATGACAAGTGCCAATGACCCTGCTTGCAACAAGGGAACAGGGCAGTTTTCCTGCAGAAATTCTCTGAGAGAGCCAAACAAATGATGTGTTTGTTTTTGCTGGCAAATGTGGCAGCATCGGAGGTGTGGCTGGGACCAGGCTTGACTGATGCTGAGGGCTGGGAGCTTTTCAGAGTCACTGGACACAGAGAGGTCCTTTAGCATCTTAGGTGACAGAAAAAAAGGATGAAGATGAGACCAAGACTTCCATTATTCCAACCTCTGTCTCTGCCACACAGGAGAACTGTGCTATATCCCTGTCCATCCTGGCACTGCCAGCAGCAGGCTGACTCATTTATCTTCATCTCACAGGGTCAGATTATATTGCTGCCTCAGGATTGCTCTGGAGTTAAATCAATCCAGTTGTGGCAGCCTCCATGTGTAGCTCCACAACAACTCTTTGCCTGACACCATGAAACCTCAATAAATCCGAAATTACTGCAGCAACCCTGTGTAAATCTCCCAGATCCAAAGGAGAGATGGCAAAAAGGACCTTACTGGTTATAAAACAAGTATTGGTTGTAGAATAAGACAAGGGTATGCAGTGAAGACTTTAAATCTTGCCAGTCTTGCTCAATTTAAGGGGTGTTTTTCCAAAATGTTTCAAAGTTCAGGTTTTGTCCAAATAAACGTCCCACGTATCTGAACCCTGTGAGACTGGAAACCTTGGCCATGAGTCTCATGTGACTTTCTTATGAGATTTCCAGCTTTTCTCCTTCTACTCTTGGCTTGAAGCACCATGAGAATATTTTCAGACATGGTATTTCCACACTTTTAGCTTCAAATTCTAGGCCTGAAGAACCTTAAGAGTGAGGTGGATTTCTTATTTAAGCTAAAAATGGGATCATGCTACAGATTTGTGTTCTGTGAGTGCATAAATAAAAGACACAGGAGACAAATCCTCTTGACATTGGGGACTTAATACTGAGTGAGAGATAAATAAACAATGATTTCTCATCAACACCACCAAGGTGTTGTTTCAAGGTCCTCTCCTGTGATAATGACCCTTATCTTGAGCCCTTTCCCTTTTCAAGGCAGTGGATCTTCAGCACAGGAGCTGGCAGAGACAAGAGTAGAGGCTCGTGTGTTGTTTCAAGGAGCTGAATTCTTACTTGGCAGGCTCAGGAGGAGTTATGTCAAGAGCTGCTTATTTCTAATATTGTACAGAGAATTCCTCCCACTATTTCTTCCAGATGCTGGCCATCTCATTTATTTATTTATTTGGATTAGCTGTATTAAAATATAACATGCTTCCAAATGCTTTGCTCCCAAATTCCCAAGAGATGGCCCTTTCTCATGGGGATGGATGTCCTTAAGCCTTTTAACGTGCTTAACTCCCCCTGCTCAGAACAAGGGGAAAGTTCCTGACTCCAGAGTACCCAGGATCTCACAGAAAGCTTAGAGCACTTGGTATTGAAGGAGTCGGGAAAAGGAATGTAGCAAAAGACTGGGCAGGGAGACAGGAAAAATCTGCAGCTTTTCCAGTGACTGTGGCACTGATCTGGCTATCGAGCACCTGAGCGAGGAATTACTGAGCCTTTCAGCAGGTTCCTGCTGGACTCAGAGGAAGAAAAACAAAAGGATGAGTGCAAGTGAGCTCTTTGAGCCTTGCTTGATGAGGACTTACCTAGTTTTGAGTTTTATTAGACCCACATCAAGGTGCAGAGATCATCCGAACAAACCAGGGGCACATGCAACTTTTCATTTGGTTTGGTGTGGAGATTAGGGGGGCTGATTGTACAAAAAGGAAAAGTCCTCCTTGGTCTCTGAAGCTCGGTGGAGTGCAGTCACTTGGATCAAGTTTCCCTTGGCAATGGAGTTGACTGAAAACCACAGCTGAGGTTTGGCTCTATGGGGAGGGGTGGAATCCCAGAATGGCTCTGAAGGTGGAGCTTTAGAGAGTGTCGAGGCTGAAATCAGCACAGAGTCTCTGTGGTTCTATCTTTCTCCTCCACTGCCCCTAAATCAGAGCAGGGAACTTTGAAAGAGGAGAATAGAGGGATAAAGCCTTTAAATGCCAAGGAAATGCCTGGCAGATGCTGGACCCTCAGAACACCATCCACTGAAGCCATGCACTGTCTTTGAGGGCCTCCATTCATGCTCCCAGCACTTGCAGACATCCCTCCTCGAAAGATTTGGCCCTGTTTTACCTGTTCATACCTGGATCCTGTCAACTATCACCACACCTACTCCTGCTTCCCCACAAAAGGAGCGACATCCCACGAGGCCCCGCGCTGCCAGCCTGGCGCACCCAGCCGGTTACACATCCTCCCCACTCTCGCTCAGGGAGATCGAGTGGATTTTAACAGTTGGCACTTTGCAGTTCTCATGGACGAGGCTCCCTGAAGTGCCTGCACAGCAGCATTCCTGCAGGAACCCTTTGCTCTTGGCTTTGGCAGCCGTGCAGTCTTTGGAAACGGCGGTTTTGGTGGGCACGCCCTGCACGGCGGAGAAGATCTTCCACTCGCAGACCCCATCCGACTTGGAAATCTTGTAGAAGGTTTCTCCCGATCCCACAGGGATCCGGACTACCCCTTTGCCACTCTCCGTGCTCTGGCCAGTCGGATGGTTGAGGTTGAAGCTTGGGGTTTGCTTCTTTGCTGGCTGCTTCCTCAGGAGGCACTGAGCTTTCAGGACATTCTGGAACGCTTTCTTGAACTCTTGACTTGAGCATGGATAGATGATGGGGTTGATGCAGCTGTTTAAATATCCCAGCCAAAATGTTATTTTAAAAAGTGTGTCCGGGGGTTTGATTGCAGGAAAGAAAGAACCTAAAATGGAAAATACGCAGAGTGTTAGGGCAGAGGCAGTGAGGAATTGCAGGTAACCAAAGAAACTAAAACACTGGAAAAAATAAATAGGATTCTGTTCTGTCTTGAAAAAATTATGACTGGAAACACAATTTCTGCAGGAACAAATGTTTCAGGATCTATGGTGTCATACATGGATGTTCCATCAGAAATCAATTCAAGAGAGCTATTTTATAATTACAAGCATTATATTCCCATTTACAGCCAGAGAGGCAGTGAGAGGGCTGATTCCAGGCACAGAGGAAAATTCCTTCCTCAGGGACTCCTAATTCAAGAATAATTACCCAAGTGACAGCCATATCTTGGAGGTCATCACAAGGGGCTTCAGACACCTAGAAAATCACACCATTTCAGAAGGTTTAGAGAAAAGAGGGATTTGAGTTGACCGGGTTACAGCTAAAAGTCTTTGAAATAATGAAGTATGGGGTACTGATATTCCCTGAAACCTTCAGAAAATCTAACTAACCACATTCTGCCCCATGGAATGTAGCTAAAATTCAGAGAAGTTAAAGTAAAGGTTCCTTCTTATATCAATGAACACTGGGGAGGGTCTCATAGGCAGCCATTTAATTTATTTATTTATATTTATATTTACATTTATGTTTATATTTATATTTATAATTACATTTATATTTCTATTTATATACACACATATTCTGATATATACTTGCAATGTTACCTTCCAAAGATGATTCAAAGAGCAAGAACTTTGATGGCTCCTTAGTAAGGAAAGTACTTTGGCACTTCTTTTTCTTTAGAATTATGAGTTATCTGCTGATTTAAAATCTTGGGAATGTTTTTCCCCATGCCAAACTTTTGGTCTTATAAAATTAAAAAAAAAAAAAATCCCAGAAATAAAGTTAACTTGTTTTGGAATTAATACTCAAATATATAATAAACAGGACTTTTAGCACTGTCAAATGCTTGTCTTCCTGCTTCCCCTGGAAAAACTGCAAGCATGTGAAAGAAATGCTGTGGAAGGTTTAGGCATCGATGCATCCATCATCCTCTGCCATTTAACCGTGTCTGGGAGCAGCTCCTGAGCTTTACAGCTGGTCTCCACCTCCCCTGGCCGAGGAAGAGCAGTTAATGCCCTCCGAGGGTGTTCTGACCGAAATCTGAGAGCTGCTCAGCTGCTCGAACCCTTTTCCTCCCGTCTTTGTCAAACAAAGCTGCGGCGATTGCAGCAAATGCTTCCGAGTGGCCAAAGCAATTCTCGGGGTGGTTCTGCCTGTGTGGGAATGCATCAAAATCCTGCCTGGAGCAGGGGCAGTCCCGGTGCAGGGCGATCAATGACCCGCTCGTGCTGCTGAAAGCGCGACGTGCCGGGAAATGCGAGCGATCCGGTGGTGGCAGCAGCCTGAGCAGAGGCTGCCAGGGAGGGGACGGGACACGGGGGAGGGTGGGGAGCCTTGCAGGGGTCTCCGACCTGGGACCAGGGGGGTTGTGTGTGTTACAGCAGCCGAGAAGTGACACCAAGGCAGGATCGTCACGGGATGGTTTGGGTGGGAGGGAACTTAAAGTCCATCCACTTCACCCCCTGCCACGGGCAGGGACGCCCACTCCTATCCCAGGCTGCTTCCAGCCTGGCCTTGGAGGCTTCCAGGGATCCAGGGGCAGCCACAGCTCCTCTGGGAATTCCATCCCAGCCCCTCTCCACCCTCGCAGGGAAGAATTTCTCCCCAATATCCCCACTAACCCTGCCCTCTGTCAGTTTGAAGGCACTCCCCCTTGCCCTGTCCCTTGGGGCCTTGTCCCAAGTCCCTCTCCAGCTCTCTTGGAGCCTCTTTAGGGGCACTAAGCCTTTCCCAAAGCTTCTTTTCCCCAGGGCAGAACATGCCCCAGGAGCTCTGTCTCTGTACTGGAGCAGCTGAACCTCTGATTCCAACCCCACACAGGACCTGGGCACCGAACAAGGGTCTCGCTGCCTCCGCGGTGGCTTCTGGTTGCCCCAAGCTGGCCCAGGTAGGGCAGTTTCATTATTACTTTCAGTATCAATCAGATTTTAAGACCAAAAAGATTTTTCTAAAGAAAGTAAATGCTGTTTTGCAGTGAAGCACAAGTGGGCAGGCGTATCCACAACCCAGAATTTTTCTCAGCAAATTAATGCTTCTCTCCTTTAGTGAAAAACAACTAAATAACATTCTCAAAGAACTTTCTGGCTGAAGTCACTGGCAGATGAAAAATAACGAAAGGCTCCTAAATGCCCAAATCATGCTCAATTATTTGGTTTGTTTCCTCATTTAAATGCAGTGTATCTGCTGCTCTCCCATTTTGTGGGGAGACAAAAGATGAACCAAATCCCAGATTAGAGAATCAGCTGTGTAAGGCTGAGTGTAAAAATGGGTAAACAATAACAATTCCTGTTTGCTGCAACTCCTGGCTCTCTCCAAATGGAATGCAAGGCCTGCGCCAAAGTCTGATAAAAATAGAAAAGAGCCAGTGTCAGAGTCTGTCCCTTGCTCTTTTTTTGGGGTGGGATCTGCATGTTAATTTATTAATGTAGCCTTTTTTGGTTCATCAGTGGAGAGACTCATGGTTGCCTTGGAATAACACACAGTGAAAGAAAATGAAGGAGCTTTAACAGCACAGAGACTTTGCTATCTACAGACCCCACCACACACTGGATTTCAGAGAACCATGGAATGGTTTGGGTTGGAAGGGTTGGAAGGTTGAAAGATCATCTAATTCCAACCTCTGCCATGGGCAGGGACACCTTCCACTACCCCAGGTTGCTCCAGCCTGGCCTTGGACACTTCCAGGGATGGAGCAGCCACAGCTTCTCTGGGAAATCCATCCCAGCCTCTCACCCCCCTCACAGGGAGGAATTCCTTCCCAATATCTAATCCAAGTCTACCCTTCTTCACCTCAGAGCCATTTCCCGCTGTGTTATCGGTGCACGCCCTGGTAAAAACCCCCTCTCCAGCCTCCCTGTAGGGTGTGTTTGACACTCAGGGGCCACAGAAATCTCTGTCCTTCTATGGCAGCCACCCAGTTACCTCTGTAGCTCAAAAATATTCCCTAATCTTTCCTGTTGGCTATTTGAGTATCTAGGAAAAGGGGAAGAAGATCTTATTTTCCAAATCCTTGAAGACTGGTGTTCCTTGCCACAGAATCCTAAGAACATGTCCCTTTCTTCAAACCTTTAATATTTAGTGATGTTGTTGTGATTAATCTCAGTGGCTGATGCATCTGGTAATGAGCAGGAGGCATTTTCAAACCTGGTGACAAAGTGGTTTGTTCAGTGCTGAGCCCTCAGAACGGACAACTCAGGTCAGACAAACTCAAAGGAGAAATACAATAAAGATTTTGTGGGTTTTTTTTAAACAATGACCATAATTAATAATGAGATTAAACAAGAGTGGTGAATTATCTCTTTTTTAGGGTGTATGGTACAAGTTCCCTACAGAGCAGTGAGTGCATGGAGAGCAGGTGGAGCTGGGATGAGCATTTCCATGCAATCCTTGACCATTTGGTGACTGCCAGTTTGGGTCACCTCAAGTTTGGACACCTGGACACCATCAGCCAGGGCTGAGAAAACAGAATTATTGCACCTAATTCTCAGAGCAAACTCTTCCAATCCTCTCATTCCAGGCCAGGTGGAATCATAGGTGCCATCCAGGTGTCCTCCAGCAGAGCTGGAGGGTGAACTGCTGCTGAGATACTAAGTTTTTCCTGAAATGAATTCTCTGTGCTATTCACTGGCCTTAATGTCTTCCTTTGCACACTGTCAGGAATTAAATGGTAAATAGTGGCAAACCTGATTAAAGTTTAAAGGCTTTACCTTACGTTGTCTCCCTGCAGTCTGTGCTGGAGGAACAGTAAAGAAAGCTTCAAGAGGTCTTTTAATGCATTTTGAATCGTGGATTGAGTAAATGATGTCGGAATTCCTGCTTTGTTTTCAAAAGTTTGAGGACACTCATGTCTGTAGCACAATTCAATTGCTTCTTGTAAAATTAAATAAAATAAAATGTACTATGAGCCTCTCGAGATCTTTTGCCATTAAGTATTTCATCACTCACCCCTGGAAAAGTCAGGATTGCATTTTCTTCCCTCATCACTTATTTTCCTGTTTGTCAGCTGGAAGTTTCTTCAGCTCTGAGAGATAAGTTTGCCACGTCCCTCCTGGTGAGTAAGTGCCAATTGACTCTCAAAGATGCAATTTGACTTTGTCATTTGTCACAAGAGCTGCCTGATTATGGGTTGTTTAAAAAGCAGCCCTGATGTCGTGCGTTGTTTCACTGATGGACAGCAGAGAGGGTTTTGGAACCCGCCAGATTGTAAAAACTTGTGTTGTTTACTCTGCATCATCGCTGCCAGCACCAGGGGAATCAGATCCTGTATATTTGTGTGACCCATGAACCCTTTGTGGTGTTAAAATCCATCTCAGCTACAAATCCATCTCTGCTACGAATTCATCTCTGCTACTGAATCTTGCTCTGTTTAGGTTTGCTGCTTTTTTTCTGTCTTTTTATTTTGTGTAGCTCAAATGTGGTGACTGAGGCAGAGCACAGAGGTCAGGTGGGGGTAATGCTGCCTCAGTGTATGGGGGAGATCAGGACTGTGTCCATAGAGAATCCCAGATTGGTTTGGGTTGGAAAGGACCTTAAATCCCATCCAGTGCCACCCCTGCCATGGGCAGGGACACCTCCCACTGTCCCAGGTTGCTCCAAGCCCTGTCCAGCCTGGCCTTGGACGCTTCCAGGGATCCAGGGGCAGCCACAGCTGCTCTGGGAATTCCATCCCAGCCCCTCACCATCCTCCCAGGGAGGAATTCCTTCCCAAAATCCCATCTATCCCTGCCCTCTGGCAGTGGGAAGCCATTCCCCCTTGTTCTGTAATTCCCTTGTCCCAAGTCCCTCTCCAGCTCTTGGAGCCGCTTCAGGCTGGGAACAGGGAGAGTGCTCTGGTTACAGGGAAGCAAAGCTCAAAACTCAGGTCCTGGGATCTGCCCTGAAGGGGTCAAGCCAGAGGGCAGTAGCTCTTCCACAGCCATAAAGACCCAGAGGATGAAGCACAGAGGAGCACTGATATTCCAAAAGGAATTAACTGTGTACCAGGGCCTCCCTACATCTCTCATGGCTTTACAAACGTTGGTAAATATGCTACATTTTGTGTTTCCAAGCCCACTGTTAGCTCTGAACTTTATTCTCTAAGACAAGTGTTCTATGCTGCATCTCAGGTCAAGACACAATCCACCCTCTGGAAAGCATATTTTTAAATATAAGTATTTTTATATATATATATATCTGTGTATTGCTGCAGACATTCAACAGCTGCCCCCTGTACACACATGAACTCTCCCAGCATGTCTCATATGCTCTCACTGCTCCCTTATGGGAAGTTATTTTTATGAAACAAGACATGGGCTCAAGGAACCCTTGGACAGTAGGAAATGATCCTGGACTCTGCACAATCCAATTAACACAACCAGTGCAGAAAAAGTGGTGACGTGAGGAAGTCTTGCACTTTCCAGCTGTGCTTCCCCGGGGCCTGGAATACTGTGGCTGTTCCAGAGGGAAAATGAGAGGGACTTTGCTCTTGGCTATCCCCAATCCATAATGAACAGACATAGAAGGAGGAGCAAGTTTGTTTTCCCTCCCAAACCCCTGAATTCAGATCTCTGCGGCACCAGGAGGGTGTTTGGGCACAGGTGAGAGGTGGAAAGGTCAGGAAGCAGGAATGGGTCAGTCTGGGAACATTGCTCTGATGGTTTGGATTATTTCAGACCTAATTTATGATCTGTTTCATATTGTACCCACTTAGGATGGATGATATTTCTGGCAAATGTCTCAGCAAGCAACTATTTCCAGATTCACTGCAGGCAGCTGCAGATTTAGAAAGCTGATAAAAAGCCATGGGAAGGTAAACTGAGGTTTTGTTAAACCCAAATAATCACATTGTTTCACAAATTAATGTAATTGCCACTCCAATTCCAGCTCCCAAGCTGTTACTGCAGTGGAATGGGTCTGGATCTCATTGCTGACATTTTTGAGATATTTGGTATTTGCCCCGAAGCCCTCGCTCTTGAAGTCATTCACTTACAATAAAATAATAATTTTCTTCAAAAATTAAAAAAAACAGCCAGAGAATAGTTTGAGAAGCTGGGTCTGTCTCAGGCTGTCTCGTGAGTTTGTTGTCTGTCATGATTTTGTAATCCTTGGAGTTAGAAATAAGGAATTACCTCCTTCAGCAAGAGCCGAGTGTCTCTCCCGTTATCCAAATGCAGCCAAATCCTGACATTTGCTCAGTGGGGTGGGAGAACCATTCACCACAGCCTTTCCATCACAGCCCAACCCTGAACTGCGCTGTGGCATTTGAGAGCGAGTGAAAAATGACACTCCTGCTTTGTTTGCTCTGGGGACTCAGAAGTGGTGGCCGCACAACAAGGGACATTCTGAAACAAGGACGAGGCTCCTATGACAGGTGACACACACAGGAGGGTGGCTCCCGAAGCAGAGCACAGCTAATCTACCTTTCCTCCCTTGTTTTCAGCATAAATGGTTTTTAACATCGAATCCTCCCCTCCTTTACTGTGCTCTGCGTCACTGGGACACATTTCAGGATTTGGGAATGGTGGAGAAATGTTGGCCCAGGGATGTCCATGGGATCTTTGCCATTAGCTGAGTTATCAGCCCAGACCAACAGCACCTTTCCAGCCTGTGATTATGAAAAATGCCCCTTGTGATCAGCAAAAAACCTAAAAAACCATTGCCATGGAAATGTCTTGGCTGTTTATCTTCATGGCTGAAGTTCTCCCCATTCGATGGTTTAACTCACACACACACTTGTGCTCTGTGACTCAAGGAGTGCAAACATCCTTCCTCTCCCTGAGCTGGACTCCAGAGAAAGAGCTGGGGCTTTATTCTGGGGGTTTTTTTCACTTTTATTTCTTTTTTTCCCTCTCTTTCTCACTGAGAGAACACTGAAATATTCATGTGGGGAGTCTGTGTTGGTGTGTGTTGCTACTCTAAGACTTGTGACCCTCTGAGAGGTCACGTTTTGTCATGGCAGAGATGGAAAAATGCACTTCATTTTTCTGGTTTATGTCTAATGAAAGTAGAGTGGTTCTCTTTGAATCCAGTTAAAAATATTACCACAAAATAGTAATTAGAAACCAGCTGCAGACAGGATTAGAGGATTCCCTTGACAGTGTTTGTGTCAGTTCACAAGACTAATTTACTCCTTGACCACAAACACAAATACTCTCCAGCGGATCCTCTTTTTTGCTCTCTTAATCACAAGAACGATTGACAAATGCTAAAAGCCTTGCTCTCCCTGGCCCAGTTTAGGATTTTTTTTCCCCTGTGGCCTCCTGGCTCAGACTTTCCCTTTTTATTTCTTCCTGTTTCTGAAAGCAACACCTACACCCAGAGTTGAGCCACAGAAAATGGACCACAAGCAAAGCTCTTGGATCTTGCTCTCTTCTGAGAGTTCGTTAAGATAAATCATCAATCCCAGCCCAGGACAATTTTTGCAACATCTCCAACCCTTTTTTCCATCAGTTCTGTGCATGTTTCACCTCAAAACAACCTCTAAGCACTGTATTTTATGTTGCTGAAAAGAAACCTTTTGAAGAATTCCCAGAGCAACACATAAATGTCTTCCAGTTACAGGACAAGGTCTGTTCTGTCACTTGTAACATGAAAACTTTTCATCACTGGGGGCTTTCACTGATTTCTGGGCCCTTCCAGCTCTGAGTCTTTCTGTATCTGTCCATCTATCTATATATATCCTATATCTCTTTCCAGGAATTGCAAGAGGAGAACAAAAAGCCAGAAATGCAGGTTGTAATTGGGAATGCCAGAGCCCAACAAGCCCTGATTGCCCAGATGAGCCACTTCTGAGCCTCTCCCCACAAACCCCCTGCCCCTTGGCCCAGGAGCTGCACATAAGTTCAGGCTCTTCTCCTTAACCCTCTCGGAGAGATGCAGACAGGCTCGAAGTTGCTCTTTCCTGGCTCTGTTTTGTTTTGTGTTTGCCTGGTGGTCACTGGACTGTCAGTTGAAGCTGTCATCGATGCCAGCCCTGCTTGGTTCTGCTCACAGGAATGAAAACCTGACTTCTTCCAGGGGAAATCAAAGTTCTGACAACCTTGTGTGTTACAGAAGTTTTGTGAGCAGTGAGCTCACACTCCAGCATGCAGAGAAAAAGCAAATATTAGCTTATTTTCCTGCAACAGGATTATAATTTCCTGGTTTTTTCCACAAACATCAAGCCAAGTGAGAAGGTGTGTTGGATTATTGGGCTGAAGGACTTTGCACAGACCCTTTGGAATGAAACGCAATCCAAGATAGTAAGAAAAACATGCCTTACACAGACTGCAACTGGTACCTTTACACCCCAGTTTCAATTCAGATAATTTCTTATGGCAGGGATACTCCAGTTGCTGCTCCAGTTATTTTCAGCAGCATCAGCCAACATGGATATTGTGCCTTTCTCGATATCCTTCTATCTCTCTTGTCCTTCCCATACCTACACCTCAAAGGTTTCTACCCTGCTTAATTATACACTTCAGTAAACCTGGTGTTTCTTGTTTGGATGCAGTTCTTGACTGGTAGAGTGGATGTTAATGGATGTGGATATCTTGAAGGTGCTGTAGATCAAAGTGAAATTAATGTAGGTTTGGGGAAGTTGTGCTGCACAGAATGATGAGCACAGTTGTCTCAAGAGGTTTTTGTAGCAGTTTAAGAGTGCCTGTCTCGTGGGCAATCTGCATTGGGAGTGGTCTGGCTGATGGAATCAGGGAATTATAGGCATTTAGGTTGGAAAAGACCTCTTGGATCGTTGAGTCCAACCATCCAAGTCCACCATTAAACCATGTCCCTGCATGGCACCTCCACATCTGTCAAATCGCTCCGGAATTGGATGATGGGACCATATTTTGGTCTGTCCCATGGCCACAAAGCTGCAGAGCTGGTGAAAGTTCTGGTTGCCCAGCCAGCCATGCTGTGAGCTCCACCAGGGTTTCAACAAGGAGGATTTTATACATCTGGAAAGTCAGATCCCTTCTACAAGACCCTGTCAGGATCACTTCCCTTCCCTATCCCAACTGGACCTGGCTGCAGACAGACCTGAAAGTGGTTGCTGTGTTCTGGAAAGTGCTCTGCATCAAGATGCGCATCCTTGGCTTTTTTGAGGACTTTTTTTTAGTGCCACTTGTCTGTTTAATCAGTTTTTTTGTCTTTAAACAAAAGCAGCAAATAGGTTTTGAAAGCCCTATTATATATGCTTTAAAAATAACCCAGTAACCCCACAAAAATAGGGAAACAAACCTCCAGAGTTTCCTTACAAGGGATCAAAGGAATATGCAAAGCCATTCTGAAGCCCAGAAGATTTCTTAAATCCAAAGCAAATTAATTAACAACAGCTCTGTGTGGGCAACCACATCTGCAGATGAAAAGTGTGCTTAATGCATCCTCCCAAACCCTTTTTGGGTATGTTTCAGTCATCTTGGCAAGCAGCATTCCAACGTGCTGACACCCTGGCCAGCACCAGCCAGGCCCTTCAGGGCTCCTCCTTAAGAAACAGCTCCAATCCAGCACTTCCCTGTATTGACCAAGAGGAAGAAATTCTGAATTTTTGGGTTTTTCATATTAGTAACAGGTTTTTGTGTGTCTTGATAAATCTTGGTGAAACCAGTAGAGGTTAATTGAAAAAGAAGTTATTTATAAGGTTGAAAAAACAGAAAAAAAAAAAAAAAGGAAAAGAAAACCCCCAAATCTTTCTTTTCATGTTTAGGTAAGGCTGTTTTTCTTTTTCTTAATTGTCCATATTGTTGTCTCACTAACTAAAGCTTCCATAAAATCTTACTTTCTTTTTCCTCTACAGCATAAGCCCTTTCCATAAGAAAAGCCCTGAAATTGAGCAAGTCATAGATTTTAGTTTCCATGTTTGAAAAACCCAGTATTTAATGGCAGAGCCCAGCTCAGTGTGATGAGCCACGTCCCTCACCCTCAACTATAGGTATGAAATTAGTATTCTGCTTTTACATCCTGCAGCTGCATCAAAGGTAACTGAGCAAGGTTTAATTAAAATTCTAATTACTTCTTTATATTCCAACAAAGCAGAACAAATCCCCAGCTTTGCTCCCCTTTGGAATGACAACTGGAGAATAAATATTCATCTCCAGCTTGGTGGCTGAGCCTGTGTTTGGCCAGTGGGCTCAATGGGTTCCCAGAAAAGATGCAAACCAGAGAAGTATAAAATTAGTTGGAAGGATCCTCACTGCTGTCTCCTGACTGGTCATACGAAAAATTAGATAAAAGGATTAATTTTGTTTGGAGTTATGGTATCTCACACGGTGAATTCCCTGATAGGAACCTGATATTTTTTTCCTTAGACTGGGATTCATCAGTGCTGAGCACTCCAGGAGATCTGTGAACAGCTACTTCAACCCTGAATGTATTTATATCCTGACATTTATAGGTTTAAGTCACCTGGCTGCAAACATAAACACACAGACCCCTAAAGATCCTGTTCCTACAGCAGAGATGGTCACAAATACCTGCTGTAGTTCACAAAGAGGATTTTCTATGTGGAAAAATTAAAAGACTGTTTCCCTGGTTTTCAGAATTTTGTTTCTCATCACCAGAGACGTTTGGTCTCATTTGAGACTCGCATTTTTTTCACGCTCCCTGCTTTGGGGTGGTGAGTGTTTTGTTTTTTGACAGCTTTGCAGGAGGAAATTGTTCCCTCAGAGCTTTTTTTTCTGATCAGCATTACCGCACCCAGCCACAAGCACAGCCCTCCCTGCCGGGAAGACGCTGGAAGACACACGGGGGCTGGCTCTACTTACCGAGAGGCATTACTACAAAAAATGGGAGCCAGCAGAGGACGAAGCATCCCACAACTATTCCCAGGGTCTTGGCAGCTTTCTTTTCCCTGGAGAACTTGAGCAGGCGCACGGAGAAGTGGTGCTTGCTCTTGGGGTTGGGCACAGAGCCGCTCGCGCCGGGTACATTTTTGCGGTGGATGCGGAGGGTCACCTCCTCGGAATGAGATTTCTCTGTCTTCAGCCCAGAGGTCAGTCCTTTGTTTTCCCTTTTGGCCACCACATAGACCCGGCAGTACATCACCAGGATGATGGTCAGGGGAAGGTAGAAGGAGCCCAGCGCCGAGAACAAGACGTAGCCGGGCTCCTCAGTGATCTGGCAGATAGTCTCATCCTCCGGGGCTGGCTCCTTCCAGCCAAAAAGGGGCCCAATGGAGATGACCAGGGACAGTGCCCAGACACACAGCAGGGCCAGGAGGCCCCTCCTCTCTGTCACTATGCTGGGGTACCTCAGCGGGTAGCTCACCCCAATGTATCGGTCGACGGAGATGATGCAGAGGCTCATGATGGAAGCAGTGCAGCAAAGCACGTCAACAGCTGCCCAGATGTTGCAGAAGATCCTCCCAAAGACCCAGTAGCCCAAAATCTCCATGGTAGCTGAGAAGGGCAGGACAGTGGAAGTCAGGAGGAGGTCAGCTACAGCCAGATTGATGATGTAATAGTGGGTGACACTCTGGAGGTGTCTGTGGCAGGCTACGGACAGGATAACCAGGATATTACCCAAAACCCCAAAAACAATCAGCCCCCCTAGAATAACACCCAGCAAGATGGCCTTGGAAATGTTCACGGGCTCCACGGAGTGGGTGCAGTTGGAGCACTCAGAGGAGTTTCCAGGGAGGAAAGCCATGGCTGGTAATGTCCATGTGAGGCTGCTGAACTTCACCCCCTTTCCAGGCAGAAACAGTGACAAGATCAGTTCTTGGAAGGTCCTACAGGCAACATTTGCCTGGCCTTGCTGGGGAAAAGAGTTTTGAAGAACGTCTTAGAATTGCAGCACCAGCAGCAATGAGAAAGATCCAGAAACATATTAGAAAACCTACCTTTGCTCCTAAGCTTTCACCGGTATAGCACAGTTGATACCCACCATTTCCAAGTCAAATTTAACTCCTTCTGCATTTTCCTTGGGGTGCACAAGTGAGGCTACACAAACCTGAGGCTGTTTATCCCACTTTCCAGGGTTATGTGATGAGAAATATTGGAGCTGCAGGTTAAAATCATTTCTGTCTTTTGGGAAAGGTTCTGTATTTAAGGAAAGTAAATATTTCAAAGGGTCTCCAATTTAAGTTTCTCCTGAGAGGAAATCACTGATGTTTTTAATTGCCTGATTCTGCCTTAAAATTGGCGTAGAAACTTGAGTGGGTGGAGGTTGCTGCTGTGTCTGCTCAGCAATTTTGTTTGAGATACCCATCACTCCCCATCCTCAGGGTCTGGGCTGTCAGTAAGAGCTTTCCATGTGTGGAGCACTCATCAGTCGAGGTCCTGGGCTGCAAATTAAAGCTCATTTACATCAGTTCCTGGCTTGCTCTGAGGGGCAGGGTGGAGCTTGCCGTGTGCACAGGGCTGTGCTCTGCAGATCCTCACCCCCCTGGAGAAGACAAAAACACGAACAATGTGATTCCCAGAAGCAACACTCGCTGCTAGGGTTCCCATATAAGAATAGAGCAGGAGGCTATTTTAGGGAGCTTTCCTCAGGCTGGCTCCAGCCAGTGGAACCAACCTTTTCCAGCCCTGCATTGTTTAACAGCAACTGTGAGCTCCATGTGGGTTTTCCTTCCCAAATTTTCCCTCCTTTTTGGGGATAGGCATCAACCCTAATTATCAGCTCACCTGCAGAGACCAGTTCTAGGAGAGGCAGAAGCCTGCAGGATGCAATTCAGGGCTACACAAACTGTGCAGCAGATTTAGAAGCCCAGAATTTAATCTCAGGTTTCTTTATTAAGCGAGACCTTTCCTCACTGAATTGTTGGTCCAGCTGAGCTGCCCATTTTGAAAATCTATAGGGAAAAGCAGCTCCAAAGCCAAGCAGAAGATGTTGCAAGGAGCAAGTCTCCTAGTGAGTGACACAACATTTCAGAGTATCTGGAAGCCAAGCTCAGCCTTTGCTGACTAAATATGGAGAAAAGGTACCTCAGACGGCAAAGTGAGGATTAGCCTGGGAACCGAGACCTGGGGGCACGGAGAAGAGAGCTGCAAGTGGGGGCTCCAAAACCTTTCCCACCACCTCCATGTGGATATAGAATTCCCACCCCATATATTAATCAGAGGTGAAAAACCACCACTAAGACTGTGCCTGTAAAACCCCAGATGAGGAAGGACTCTCTAAGCGTCCTCTGGGATGAGTCCCTCAGATCGCACTTTAAGCAGCAACAACTGTCCCATTTACAAACTTCCATGCTGAACTTTCCTGCGGGCAAAAGCATTTCAAACTCTGAAGCCCCGAAATTCCCAGTTCACAGGCAGGGAGGAGGGGCGGAGGGGGAGATGGATAGGTATCACACTGTGGGAATTTTACTTCAGCGCACTAAAATGAAATTGGATCTTTTATTTTCTTTCCCGCCAGATGGAACAAATTGAGGAATAATCCCAAGGAAGACAAGGACAGATCATACTAAGCACATCTATGAAAAGTGAGTGTTGCATCGAGCATCTCTGAGCATTATAATTGTGGTCATTACAAGGTACAAACTAAGGTCATTATAGGGCTGAAAGAAAATTTAGAAATTATTAATTTGATTTTTAAGCACATGAAGAAAAACTTCCCAGTGAGTCAAGGAGATGCAGCAGAAAGGATTGACAGAGGTTTCCATGCTAAAAACCAAATAATGCCGAGCCTGTGGAGATAGCTGATGTTGGGAAGAGCAGACCCTAGGCTCTTGTGCCTGCCCCACACTCACCTCTTTAGTCTCTAGAAGGCAGCACAGCTCCTCTGAGCATCTGGGAAGGAGATTCTCAGCACAGCAGGCTCGTCTCTTCACGCAGGGATGGGATTCTGTGCCTGGAAATCCTCTGCTTTCCTCCCTTTATTTCCCCACTGGTATTTCAGCAGCTGGCAGTGGGGCTGATTCCGTGTATCACGCGGCTGTGAGGGGCTGGCTCCAGGCTCCCTGGAGGGATCCGTGCCCCGTTCAGAGCTCAGCTCCACACTGGGAAGGAGCAGCAGGAACTTTGCTGCTCTGCTGATGTAGCAGAGCACTAGCCTTGCCATTACCGTAATTCCCCGCCACTCCCGTATTGCCCAGAAAGAAAGAGCACCCTCAAGTGTGGTTTTAAATCTTCTTTTCTTTTTTTTTTTTTTCTACTCAGACTCTCAGTTTCTGCAGAGAGCAGAGAGTGGAAGGCAGATAACAAGCTCCTGTGTATAAGATAATACGTAATTTTTGGGATATAAAAAGAGAATTTCCTGCAGGACAAACGGAACAAGGAGATGAAGGCAGGACACACTGCCCGTGGATCCTGCATGGTGGGACAAAGCACAGCTGACTGGAGATGGGGGTTTAAGCAGGAGGTTCCTCCAGGATAATGTGCTGTTCAAGAGAGGTTGGTTTTTCATGTGGCTCTTAGCTGCATTTAAAAAAAAAGTGGTCAAAATCCCTGATGAAGAACAGATAGAAAAGTGATGTCCTGAAGTGAATGGGACACAGTGGGATTTCACAGCCAAAGGCCAGCAAACCCTGTAGCCACAAGGAAGCAGTGCATGTTCTTGCAGGACAGACTCTCCACCTCCTTCTCCTCGGCAATAACTTTGAGAGGGAAAGTTTGCGGGTTTGGGTTCAAGAGTTTCACGGACAGAGGCAAATTTGAGTGATGCCCGGAGTGATGCCTTTCCTTTTCCCCCAAGAAACTACTGAAAGCAGATCTGGGCTTGTCAGCAGCCCTGATCACTGTTCCAACAAATTCAGAGTGCCTGCTTGCTTCTGGGATAGCCATTGCTACTGGAAGGAAAATTATAAAAGCAGGTCCCAGGAATGTGCAATTTGTGCAGGTTGGGCAAAGAGTTTGGGACAGTGTAGTGACCCCTGTGGCAGCTCCAGATACACCATCATTTGCTGTCTGTTTGAGAGTAAAAAACCCCAATGAGAGGAAACTGCAAAGTGAGGGGGCAAAAAAAAATAAAAAAAAAAAAGAAAAGAATTCAAACTAATTTTGAGGAACTTGCAAACTGAAAAAATGGGGTGACTTTTAAATGCTCGGCTGCTTTTTCTCCACAGTTTTCTTGGCACATGTAGTCCCTGTTCTGTTGTACATCTACAAAAGGTGTTACACTGGTTTTTGGAGGCTGCTTGGAGGTCTCTTCCTTCCCTGACTAACAAAGGTGCTGGGAGAGAGTAAACCCTACATGGATGAATGGAATCTTGAGTTACTGAAGTCCCTTAAAGGCTATGATTCAGCAGGTTTGTTTTAGATGCCTGTCTTTGGATGAGGCAACTCTGTTTCCATTGATCCACTGGGAAATGAGTCTAAATGACTGGGGGGAGGGAAGGGAGCTGAACCCCACCCTGGGTTTTGTTCCTACTGGTAACACAGACCTTGCCATACTGGTGGCTTGTTCCAGGCTCTTAAATGCACCATGGAAATAAATAAATTTATATTCATGGCTTTAGTCATTAATATACTCAATCTATCAGCTCATCTCTGAGTAATACCCTTGTTAGAGGACATCTCTCCGGAGTGGATGGAAGCAGAAGGAAGTGACAGCAGATTTTTTTCCTAAAATTCTCAGAGAAAAATGAAATTATTGCAGTGAAGAGCTCATACACCTGGAGACCACAAAGAGCCCGAGGTCAGGAGGGTCACTAAACCCAGTGCAGAGTGTCCCCAGGAAGGGATGGACAGGGCAGGATTAGTGTCACATCAACCTTGGTGAAGCAATCTTTGTGCTTGGCTCTGGCAAGACATTGTCTGGAGTTGTCTGTGTCCCATTTAAAAGTTTTGGATTAATCAAAGTTTGGGAGAAAGCAGTGAGAGGGATGCAAGTCTAGAAAACAAAAGGAGGAGCTGTTTAATCTCAAACTTTGCACCTCCAAAGACAGACGAAAGCCTGTCCGTGGGGGTTCTGAGTATCCACTACTGGAATTTTCTATGAACATATTAGGCAAGGATTCGTCACAGGGTTTTACTCAGCTCTCATCCTCTCCTGAGAAAGGATGAACTGTCCCCTGGTGTTCACAGTGTCACTGAGTGGTTTGGGTTGGGACACTTAAAGTCATCTAATTCCAACCCAAAAGTGTTGTCCCACCCAACATGATTTTCCAGACAGGGGCAGGTCTCTGAGTTACACAAGCAAGGAACAAAGTCCTGGATGAGCTCCTTGTTCCATCGTTGATCTTTGGCAGGTCCATTTCTGGTGTATGGACAAAATAATACTTTTGTGACATGGACGAAACAATGTAATCTGTGACATGGACGAAATAATACCTTTGTCTCCTTTCTCTTATTCATTTGGATTTTAATCCTTCTGAGTAAGGTTTGCTACTCTGCCCAGGTAGCACCCAGAAACCAGATCCTGTGCTTTCTGTGCTGTTAATTATACTCATTAGCATGAGAGGGTCCCTAGAGAGCTCCAGGCAATCCACAGCTGCTCAGCTCTTTCTGAGCTAAAAAATTTTAAAATCAGAGCCTTAAATCCTGAGTTTGGACAGCAACTGTGTTTTCATTACAAATATCGCATCAAAAGGCCTGAATCCAGTTGTTTGTGTGTCTGATGGCATTTGATGAAGTGCCATTGGTAAACTGCTCAGCTCAGTGCCAGACCGTGCAGGCAGCTGGACCGGGAGTGGAGGAACTTCTCTGAGGTGCTCCAGGCCTTGAAAATATTATTTACTTGCCCAGAAAGAAGTGAAAAGTGTTGTTTTGACGAATCATCCCTCAGATTTTAGCAAGGGTTCGACTTCTGCTTGGATAAGAAAGAAGACCCACCCAAAGGCAAGAGATGTTAAATGTTGTCTATTAAACTCGAAGCTGGACTCGTTCCACTGTCTTTTAAGACTGGGACAGCCTGCAGCTTTTAGCACAGCTGAGCTGAAGATAAACTGGAAAATTCTGTGTGTTTAGAAAGGAAAAAACCCAGTATAGGGACTTAGACTGAGCATTCAAAATGTGGATTTAAAAATTGTTGGGCATAAAAAAAGGCTGAAATTTTCAAGCAGGGTAGATCTGTCTGTGATCTCATACTTAATTATAAGATGTCCAAATATTAGAAGTTTCTCCATCTTGGGATTCATAGGGACCTTTTCACCATGTTCCTAAATCACTTAAGCACAGGCTAGCTAAACAAGATCCATGCTTTTGCATAAATCAAAGCAGCCTCATTAAAACTCAGGGTACCTTCTTAATTCTCAACAGATGAAGATTTGGGCCACTGGATTTTGTGTACAGCTGCAGGTCTGAAAGCTGCCTAATTACTGAGAGGAGCTGTTAAATGTTTACTTCTGTGTAACTCACAAAGAATTTCCTGGTTTGATTTATTACCTGGATGATCTGATAAAATCTGACCACATATGGAGGACAGGGCTATTTTGTAGCCTCAAAGAGATTGATTTTACCCACCGCTGAAATCAATCTACCCAGAGATGAGTGCTTGCCTCAGGTTTCATCCCTCCTCTGTCTTGCAGCATCCTTTCCCATCCTGGCACTGCTGCTTCCCTTGGGTGAGAGTTTATGCCACTTTTCTGAGCTTTAGCTTGACATTAATCTTTAATATGTAAAATAGTTGGGGGAAATTGAAGATGTGTCTAAATCATGCCTTTCTTGGACTCATTCAAATCCTTCCTTCAGGCTTTTATCTCCTGCCTGCCCACCTGTGAGAAACCACAAGATCCAATGCCCTGGAACACCTCCTTCATCCCACTGACTTGATTTCATCACCAAAGCACCCCCTTTCATTTCCCTTTCCCATTCCAACTTTGGGCAAGGCAGAGCCCCCCTTAGGGCCAGAGCTCTGACTGTGTGGCCTAGGTGGCACATCCAGCTCTTTGTGCAACGGAGTTCACAATCCACAGAACAGAAATAAACCCAGAGTTCTGCTTTATCTTTCCTGGATTTGAGCTAGATTTAGGTCCTGTGCCTCAGCACTGACCACAGGCCTGTAAGATTTCCTTGCCATCCAGGGCACACAGTGCAGTAAATCCCTTAGGAAAACATGGCTCTGAAAAATCCCAGAGAAGAAATTCTGTCTTTATTCTTATTCCAGAGGGGCTGGAAGTCACTGTGAGCATGTTGTCCCATGTTGGCTGACTGTCCAGGCTCAGACCTCTCTTGCCACATGACTTTGTGTATAATTCTGTCATCTCTGCTGAGCCTCTACCTCCCTCCTGTGCTCCAACAGCAGCTTGTGTTTAAATAATCCTCCAAGCAGCTCAGCCCGTAATGATGCTACATTTGATAGATGGAGCCTCTCATCTCCAAGGAGTCTGTGGTACTTAGGAATTGTAAATGCAAAGCTCGTGTCACCCACTGCCATCCCCAGACAGCAACTGTTAGAAAAAAACTTGTTTAGGGAGACGATGGGAAAGAATGTGCCTTTAGTGATGTATCAGTCTTTCCATAGGTACATATTTACCAATTATTTGCTTATCACCAAATCTTGTCTGAGAGCCCCTTGGAAGGAATGGAGCCCGAGCTGATGACAGCAGAAGTCAGCAGCTTGGAAAGGAATGTGGCCGGCAGAGTCCTCTTGGCTGTGTGTCCCAGGGAGCAGCACTGGTGTGGGCAGCGAGGAGATCCAAAGCCCCCCAAAGTCAGAGTCAGCAGCTGGTGCTCCAGAAATGTGTCTGCTGAGCTCACTGGGCCCTTTTTCTCATGGATAAACACTGCCATGCCAGGACAAATCAGAATGACATAGGAGCCTGTCACACAGTGGGCAGCACAGGATGTTCCAGAGGATGAGACATTTGTAGAACAAGCCCACAAATCTCCAGAAGACCAGACAATCAACATCATACCTGTGCAAGACCTCTGGAGCTGCTGCTCTAACCTTTCCGAGGCCAACCTGTTGCCCTAGCAGCCTCGTCCTGAACTGATGGGTTTGGCCAGACCAAGGATGAGCCACATCATTCCTGTCTCCTGCTGCACCCTTTGCTCCTTCACTCATCTGCTCTGTTATGTCTGAAGCACAACCCTTTTTAGCCCAGCCCTGAACAGAACAGAGCACTCTTTGTTCCTAATTAAGATATTAAGGTATTGCCATAACACCAACAAAGAGCTGGGCTTTATTCTTTCTCTCCTGATGGGTCTTTCCCTCAAGAACCTCAAATCATGAAAGGAGTTAACAGCTTCCCTGCACCTCATACTGCAACCAAAGCCATTGTCCATTTCTTCTTTAATTTGCACTAATTGCCCTAAATTAAGGCTTCTGTAGAAATGTACTCAGTTTATGACTACAGTTTGTGTATTTGATGGGATGCCAGCAGACATAGGTGCTTGAGAGACACCAGACAGATTTTTATTCTCTTAAAGGAACAAGCTGGAGCTTTCTTCCAAAGGACGTGAGCATTTTAATAATATGTTTTCTTCTGTCTCTTTTCTTTTTTTTTTTTCTTTCCTGGCTCTCTGATGGTTATTACTAAAATACACACACCAATAATTCCCTTCCTCTGAGCCAGGCTCTCATGGCTGCAGAACGCAATTACCACAAATTAGCGTCTCATGAAAAACAAAGAGACAACAAAAAGCCCAAAAAACCCAAACAAATCCTCCCAACTGCTTGGCATTTAAAACTCTGCTTAAAACACCAAACAGGCAAGGGTGGTAATGAGATTTGCAAAGTAAAGTGGTTTTACATATTAAGGACTTTAACTGAACACCACCAGGGAAAGGGTTTCTCCTGCTCTGCCCCACTCAGGTGAGACTGCACCTGCAGAGCTTCCTCCAGATCTGGGGTCCAATAACAGGAGGCTACAGAGCTGCTGGAGAGAGTCCAGAGGAGGCCATGGAGATGCTTCAAGGGCTGGAGCCAGGCTGGGAGAGCTGGAGAAGAGAAGGATCCAGGAAAACCTCAGAGCCCCTTCCAGGGCCTAAAGGGGCTCCAGGAGAGCTGGAGAGGGACTGGGGACAGGGGATGGAGGGACAGGACACAGGGAATGGCTTCCCGCTGCCAGAGGGCAGGGCTAGATGTGACATTGGGAAGGAATTCTTCTCTGTGAGGATGGTTATAAATACTAATTAAAAATGGGAAAGACATCACAGACTATTCCATGGGTATGGACGGGTTTCTGTCTAGAGGAACAGAGGGTTTTGTGGCTGGGCCAGTAGTGTTCAGGTTCTGATTTCCTGGCAATGGAGAGTCAGCCTCAGGAGTTGTCTCCTGGGTTCAGTTCCCCAGCTGACATTTATGTCGCCTGTGTTTTAAGATAGTCACACTTTATTGTTAATGAAAACACTCTTTCTTAACACTGCATGGTTGTTATTGTTCAATAAATGCCTCCTTATTTCAGGGCTGTAAGATGTCAGCAATTCTCTTGATACCTGTTACCCTCTCCCCCCGTGGCATGTGGTATTTTTCACAGCCCTTACATATTTTTTTTTTTTTTAGTTTTTTTTTTAATAAAATGGTCTCTGAGTTTTAGTGCAGAGTGAGGAGGAACTGGCTTGGGCATGTGGCAAAGTGATTTGTAGAGATGTTCCATGGTCCTTTGTGGGCTGACACGTGGTTGTTGATGTTCACACAGGACTGGGCTTTGATTTAAGTGCTCTTGATCACTCTTGGAAAGATGGCCAAAGTACCTAGAGTCTTTATAGCTGTTGGGTTGGAGCCTTTTCCCTGGTTTATGCTGGTCACTAGAGAGGGCCACTTCAAAGGCAGATGTGTCCTAATCATATGCTTGTGTCAGAAAATCCTCCTTCCCTGGAGCTTCAAAACCCACACATGTGGAAATACGGATTTCTCAGGCTGTTCTCTACCTTGAAACTGGTCCCCATCAGTGCTCCCAGTCTGGCTGAAGTCAGTGCCACTGTTCTGGTCTTTATATACCAAAGAATGGACCCAAACCAAAGATTTTCCCTCCAAAATTTTTCAAACAATAAACAGAATTCCTGTGATTCAACATGAGAGAAACCCATCTCAAGTGCTGGGTTTTGCAATTAAACCTTGTCCTAAAGTCAATGTGACATAAGGAGGGGAAGAAACTGGTCACATCTCTTATTTTTAGTGCCTGGTTCTAGGCACAGTCATAAGTACCTGGAGGAGAGGACTAACTGTTGACTAATTTAAGTTCTTGTCTCATAAACTAAAACATTCCTTGCCAAGGACAGTGATCCAGCAGAGTTTTGAGTTTACAAAGTGTCAGTGTGGATTTTCTGAGCCTGTCTAAGGAGTGTTGCTCTTTTTGCTGCTTATTTGACTGTTGGTTTATCAGGCTGAGGAGATGAAAAATGTCCCTCTTGCCTAATATTTGAGCCTGGTTTGCTTAGTTAATTAATACTACTGCTACTACCAGTAATAATAATAATAATAATAATAATAATAATAATAATAATAACAATAACAATAACAATAACAATAACAATAATACTACAACAATAGAGTTCCCAGTATCTAGGGACACACATTTTCTGAACCTTATCTCCAAAAAGCTGGGGCTCAAACACTGACTTATTTTAGCAAAGAGATACAGGGGAGAAAGGAGAAGCAGTTAAATAAACAAACAAATGAATGAATGAATGAATAAGCCTGTTCATTAATTCACTTAATCCAGTAAAGAACCAGTGATATCTCACCATGTGCTTTCCTGCATCTGAACTTCCTTACAAAGCCAATACTCAGGATAATAAAAAAGGCCATGCTGATTTCCCAGTGTGAGCACTGACCAAGTAGTATTGCCCTGGGAAACATAAAAATTCATGTTAAATAATTTGATTTCAAATGAAAAGAGCTGCATAACTGGCTTTTTCTTGTTTTGTTTAGCATGATGAGGGAGACTGTCTCAGTGAAGTCTTAAATGTTTTAGTGATGGAGGAACCAGAAATGACTTGTTGTTTGGTGCATTTTTCCTTCCCCCTGAGCATGCCAGGCCAGAAAAGTCTCGAGTCATCAGAGCTGGCCAGAACTGCAGCAGTCCTCTCAGAAACTGGGTGTCTGCAGTGATGCATGAAAAATTAAAAAAAAAAACAAAAACAGAACACCAGGCAGCAAATACATGTTTTTGGCAATCCCAAGCCTGCATGAAGGGCAATTTAAGACACTTCAGAGACAAGCAAGTGAAATAGGGAGCTCTTAAACCAGGAATCAATCACTGAACTGGAAAGATGGGCAGCATCCTTATGTTCCATCCAGGGAAATTCAGCTAGGAAAGCTCTCACTGGAGCAAATTCATACCTCAGTGAGTCAGTGCCAGAGACACCTCCCTGTTTCCATCAGTGCAGTGCCATGTCTCACAGGAGGGAAGTTAACCACCACCTGTGCTGCCTTCCAGCAGCTTCTTTTGTCCTAAAGGAATGTTCTGGATTACTGAAAGCTTTGTGTTGGCACCTGGCCATTGCTAATGGGTAGCAGGAGAAGCAGGAATTCTCACTTTAGAGACCTCAAATTGACCTGTGTGACCTTCCTGACCTCTGGTAAGAATATTCTTATCAAAATCACAGAATCATCAAGGGTTGAAAAGACCTCTGGGACCATCAAGTCCAACCTGTGACCAAACCCCACCTTGTCCCCAGCCCAGAGCACTGAGTGCCACATCCAGGCCTTCCTTGGACACTTCCAGAGATGGGGAATCCAAACCTCCCTGGGCAGCTCCTTCCAAGAGCCCTTTCCTAGTGAGGGAGGATGAATCTCCTTTGTTATAACCACTGAACTTCCAGATTTCATCTTCACCCCACATTAGAGCAGAAGGAAAACCTTTCTCCAAAAGAGAATCATATCAATCCTCCAACTTTGGAATTGCACCAATGTTCCCATGCATGCCCAGCCTTGCTCCTCTCCTTTACTCCACGTCCAGAAATAAAAACCCAAAAAGCTCTGGGCAAAAGCTTCTGCTTGACAAAAACTGTTCAAACAAGCACATCACTGCACAGGAATTCACTTTCCAAATTTCATTGAGCTGAAAACATTCTGAGAGCTGTAATTCACTCCCTACTTCCATTCCCCTTTGGAGCATCACTCTGCACTGCATGAACTGCCACACAGTGCACTGCATGAACTCAGGACTAATTCTAAGCAGATGGACCTGATTTTAGTTGCTTTTTTTTCTTTTTTTTTTTTTTTTTTTTTTTTGTGCCAGCTCCTCCATTTCAGTGCCAGGAAGAAACCCAGCCACACTGGGAAACATCATTCTTTCACTTCTATACAAGGCAAACCAAAGCATTTCTGCTGGAGCATTTCTTTTTTGGCCCCTGTGAGCTAAATGGATGCTTTCAACCAGCAGCACAGCCTTCACTTTAGGTCAGTGTTTAATTGGTTCCCAAGCTTTTCTGCTGTTTCCCATTGAGCAAACAGTGGAGTCCTATTTTCATGCTGCAAAAGGGTTTCCTGGCACTCAATACGTTCTGTAGGATTGAGCTCTTAAAGGGCAGACAAGTCTGAGAAGTTCCTACTACACTGAGCTGCGAGGTCAAACCACAGACAGCAGCATGGATCCAAACATTTGTGTTAGAAAGGAGGTTTTCTAGGGAAATTGCCAGGTTGGACACATTAAAATAACAATAATGCCAGCAAAATTCATAGAATATGGTTTCAAAGTGGAGAAGAACACGGTTATTTCAAACTGCTTGGGCTATAGAGAAGTTACCATGGCTGAAATAAAAATGAAACTTTTTAGTACAATGAAAGGAAGTGTTTCAGCTTATACTGCTTATTTTCTTCTATGATTGATTCCATAAAACTTTTTGAATTTGGGGGTTTTTTGGCCACCCGGCTCTGGGGTTTGTGATGTGCAAGTTCCACAAACTGAGACAGAACAAACACCTCCTACTGCTCCCTGCATTCAGGCCAGAAGGGGGTACAGCTGCCACCAAAGCACTGCATCCTTGATGCCACCCGTTTTCTTCTCCCTCCTTGAGATGTCTGTATTGAGGGCACCTCTGCTGTGTCATGGTTTGAATGACTTTAATTTTCAAAGTGTGGTATAAGCACAGAAATCAGCTCCTTTAGCCCAGAAAATGTGTCCTATTCTTTGGGCTAGGTTTTTCCATTTGTGCCCCAGCACCAGGACAGGAGTGAACATTATCCCAAACCTGCTGGGCTTTCACTCCTCACTTGTTTATACTCAAATACTCTTGATTCATTGTTCTTTGCAGGAATTGCAGAGTTTCTGGAATAAAATCTTGAAGCCACTGATTTATAAGCAGAGGTCCAGTTTCAGGGGTTAAAGATCCAGGGAACTGATGCTGAAATGCAGTTGCCTTAATTTTAGCCTATATTTTGAAAGTGTAAAAGTCACACCCATCACTCAGCTCCCTGGTGCTTTGCAGGAAAATAACAAATGTCATAAAACACTGGAGGCAGCTCCAGCTTTGGAGTATCAGAGACTCCTCAATATTAAGCAAAACAGCCCCCATGAAATAAAATTTGACTGGGGAGTGGGGGAAACCTGAGACATAGAGATTAAATAATGTCATCTATGAGCACAGAATTGACCCCAGACATCCCAAATAACCTCCTGCTCTGCCTTCTTGGCTTTTCCTTTCTTGTTGGTGCCACATGTCTGACCCAGCTGTAAAACTTCTGCTGCTTTGGGTTCTGAGCAAGACTCAGAGCTGGTCTGTGCAGCATAATAACCCTGTCACAGTCCAACATGGTGTGTTTAAATTCAGTGCTGGTGACCCCCGGCAAGGTACAAGGGACATTTGCTGCTGGAATTACTCCTTGGATATGTTCCTGTATTTATTTCTCCCCATATGCTACAGCATATTTCACCAATATGACACTTATTTGAGATCGAGGTAACAAACAGTGCAGGAGTATGGGAAGAAAAGGATGAATCATAAAATGAATCATGGAGCAGTTTGGGTAGGAAACAACCTTCAGGATGATCTATTCCTATCCCCCTGCCATGGGCAGGGACACCTCCCCCTATCCCAGGTTGCTCCAAGCCCAGTCCAACCTGGCCTTGGACACTTCCAGGGATCCAGGGTGTCAGGAATGAGGCCACACTCTCTTTGAAGTTTAAAAGCTGATTTATTAAACAAAATGGCCAAATTCCTTAATTAAAAAAAATCCCATCCGGGTCCACAGCGATTAAAGACACTTGCAGCCAAAAAGGCTATAAACCCAAAACAAAGACCCACAGTGCTGGGTCTTACTTGGGCTAGCCCCAGGCACAACAGTTTAACAAGGAGGCCTAGGATCCCCAGAACCGGGCTCTGCCGGGGTTACTCCCGAGCAAGGCATTGCAGACACAAGGGCAACACCCGCAGCAGGCAAAGAGCGCTACTCAGGCTGTGTTCAGTGTTTTATACCCCTCTGGCTCCTCCCATCACCGCCCCCAGCCCCGCCTCCAGAGCAGGAGATGATTGGTGGAGTTCTGCCCAGGTCCAGCTCCTTGGTGCTGGTTCAGGAGATGATGTAAGGTAAGGCCTTTCGGCCGACGGCTCACTGCTCACTGGGGCTGCAGCCTCTGGGTGATGTCATCAGAGTTTCTGGCGGGAAAGTTCTTCATTGAAATTCATGGTACCATGGAGCGTGGTGACAGGTTACCCTGGGTTTTCTAAATGTAGCANAACATACATTACAAATTCTCTTAATCTCAGGAATTAATTAACAACTTAATTAACTATTAACAACATTCATATTTTAAATTAATTACTTGTCACTTCATAAATGCGAAAGCCAAACCTTCTGTTTTATGTATGACACAGAGACAGCCACAGCTGCTCTGGAAATTCCATCCCAGCCCCTCACCATCCTCACAGGGAGGAATTTCTTCCCAATATCCCATCTATCCCTGCCCTCTGGCAGTGGGAAGCCATTCCCCCTTGTTCTGTAATTCTCTTGTCCCAAGCCCTCTCCAGCTCTTCTGGAGCCCCTTTAGGCACTGGAAGGGGGAGTTTCTTTGAGTGTTCACTCTCTCAGGCTGAGGATTTTCTGACTTATTCCATGAAATGTGGTATATTGGGAATGTCTTTGTTTTAAACAAAGTTGCTGCCTTGCATTTAGCTCCATTCCAAGTCTTTAAAACCAGCTGCTCATTTGTGGTCAGCTTAAATTTCACTGTAACTCCATTAGGAAAAGAAAAAAAGCACAGAATGAGAAATAATTAAAACCCTTCTAATGTGTTAAAGGAGGGGCGGGGGAGGGAGTGGAATATCAGTGCAAGCTCTTCCAGGTTTCAGATTAACTTTATTATTTGGTGCAAATGAGAAGCCTGTCTTTAACAAATTCATTAGAGGTTCTGGTGGTTCTTGAGTTCCCTTGTAGCTGGTGTGACTGCAGTGCCTGGCTGTGGGAAACAAGGATCTCTGACTCCTCAGGTGTTCCCCACTGCCTGCAAACCATCCAAAACCCATGGAAAGCAGCAGCAGCATAAACAAAATTGGGTTTTTTTGTCCAAAGAACAATCCTAATGGCTGCATCATCAAAAATAGGACAGCTGCTGTTTTGTTCATAAAAAAGCCAGACGGAGAACATCTCCCATCTCTGCTTGAAGCATTATTCCCTTTGGTTTAATCTCGATTTTGCTGATGTTTGTAAAGCATTGCAAGAGGCAAGAGTTCAATGACTCCCATCTGAAATAGGACATTTCTCTTTATTCCCAGCTAGGAGTATTCCCAATGTCTTAGGAATGCAGCCTGCACACCAAGATAGCACATCTGATAACAAATCTCCTTCTCAGGAAGGCTGCCTCCTTTCCTGGTGCTCCAGAAGATTGCATTTCATCTGCAGGAGTGCTGGAAACAGCGCTTGGATATTACAGTAAACATCTCTGTGGGTGGAAAACAATCCAAGCAAAATTCTTCCCTCTCTGCAGTCAAGCAGGGACTGGATCCATTCATTTACCTCGAACTCCTCTGATTTTGTAATGCAGGTTTCACTGCAGGAAACCGATAAAATGATATCCACAAGGCACATAGGAGAGAAAAGTAATGTATCCATTTTCCATTTTCATGGATTTATTGCTATTTAAAGATGCTCTCAGGGCGCTGGTGTGGTGGGGAATTATGGTTTTGCTGGTTAGCAGCCAGGCACAGCAGTGAACTGGGATCAGCCTGGCTTACCAGGGAGGCAGACTTTTATATTATCCCAATTTTTCGTTCTGCATTCAGATATTTCCTGACACCGACTCATCAGACTGGGAAGATGTCCAGGACTCCAAACATCAAGGTCAGTAAAGCACGTGATGAAGATGCTTGTCAAGACCTCCTGCCTGAGCTGGATTTGGCCAGGAACCCCCTAAATAAAGCAGTGAGATCTCATGAAACCAGGATAATTTCTACCAGCTCAGGCCTGGCTCACACCTTGTAGAGTCAAAGTGGGTCCTGCTGATGGGCAAGGGGATAAGGGATGGGCAAAGCAAAATGTGGTCACTGCCATTACGGATCTTTAGACCTGAGGGAAAAAAGCTGGTTCCAAAGTTAACTGAGAGATCCATCCCTGACCTGACTTTCTCTCACCCCGAGAGATGTGATTCACTCTTCCCTTGGATGGAGCAGGGAGTGGCTCAGTTTTTATTAAAGTGAGACAGTAGGAAGGGACAACAGGTCTCAGGGGGCAGCAGGGACTGTTAAGCTGGTAACTCAAGGAGTTTTGAAAAGCCTGCAATTTAACCCTGGATGAATTCACATTTTCTGAGTAATCTTCAGAAGCAAAGCTCGTTGCCATGCAGCAGCAGTGCTCACAAATATCAGTCTTCCACAAGTGTCAGTGACTGCTGCCCAGCTCTGCCTCCAGCCAGACCCTCCAGGCTCCACCAAGGCAAGGAGCAGAGCCTTGTTTTGGGAGCAAATCTGGAAATCCACACAGCCTTGAAAATCCTGGGGGGAGAGGATCAGGCTCTGTTGCAATTTGCAGAAAATAACTATGGATTTCTACAGCAACACTGCTGATTTCTCTTGTTCAAATCCATGGGTTTAGAAGCTGCTGTGAAGGGAAAGGGAGCTGTGAAAACCTAAAGCTTTTTGCCTGCAGCAAATTTATCCAGAGGGAACACTATATCCAGGGTTTCTTCCTTCAGATAATTTGTTGGCAAAGCAAATGCAGCTTCAGCAACGTTGGACTTTTGTTCTCAGTAAAATAACTTGGCTGGTGGATCAGCCTTTGACTGTAAGTACTCCTGTCATCCCACAAAACATTTGAAATGAAGGGATGCTGGACTGTGCATTTAGAGTTGGATCCAACAGCCAGCTCCAAACCTGAGCAGTGTCTGAGCTCTCAAGGGAAGGCCTGGCTGGGTCACAGCTCAGATCTTTAAATCTTTCTGGGGCTGACTTGGTTTTCCCCTGGTTGCTCCATGAGCTGGTGCCAGCCACGGAATTGTATTTCTGTGAATGGTGATGTGCTTTTAGTTGTAGACCCCAATCCAGGGGAGTTTTTACTGCAACAAAACCTGTTCCCACAGTTAGTTTTCCCAGGGAAAGGAAAACCTTCTTACTTGAGCTCCAGATCAGGGAAATGACCAGTCAGTAACACGGACAAAGCCTGAAAAAGGTGAAACCACATTGTGTTAACAGGAATTGACAGTATTTTAAGAGGAGGATGGGAAAGCGTTATCTATTTTGATGAAGAGATGATAAAAATACCTGGAAAAAGAGAGAAAGTGTTTAATTGTATGTGTAGTGTATGCAAATGTGCATGTCACACCAGAAATCAGGTGAAGGAGAAACGGTACATTCTTGAAACTTGTAGAAATCCTGGTCTTGGAACTTCCCTGATCCACCTGAAAATAGACTGGGCTTGGAGGGGCACAGGAGAAAACAACACCCGCTGAAGTTCTGTGTCACTGATTTCTGACAGGCTCTGAAATGCATCAGCTGATCCACCACACCCTGATGCGGAAAAGGACTTGAACTGGTAACAGCTGAAAACCAAACCCAGTCATTTTGTATTTTGCTTAATAACAGGATTTCTGGAATAGACAGCCTTGAGAGGGGCAGGATTAGGAACCTGCCCCCATGTAATTAAGATGTAAAAAATCATTTTTGTCAGGACTGAAGGGAAGTTCCTTCCAAATCAACCTGCACTAAGATCCTCTACAGCCCATCCCTCCCTGTCCCATCCTGTTGGGATGCAATCCCAGATCCCCATTTGCTGCTGGGGCAAACTTTGCATCCTAACTGTTATGCTGTCAAACAATAATATTAATTAGTGCTCCTCATTCTCCTACCCCGTGTGCCTGGCAGATTTCTACCACTACTTTCAGCCCGTTGTGTGGTGAAGTACAAAATGCAGCTCTGAGACAGAGAACAAGTCCTGTTGTGCACAGATTACATCTGCTGTAGATTTTTCTTTCCCAAACTGTCAGGTATCCACAAACTGTTCATACTCAGGTTTTAATTAATAGTACAGGTCAGCTCTTAAAATGGCTGTGTGACGACTTCAACCTATTTAAGGTGGGATCCCCCTTAAAAATTGGCCCAAGTTTCTACTAATTTCTAAGAGCAACTTCCTTTCTGTAAGAAAAGAGAGCTATTTTTCTTCCAAACTCTTTCCATCAGTAGATATTGATCACTTAAGCAAGCCAGCCTTTCAGCTGTGAAAGGCCTTTGATTAAAATTTCCCTTGGCAGTGCCTTGGATTAGATATTTTATCATCATCATGAATACTAAACCCCCATAATGAAAAGAAAGGAAATGAAATGAGGAGCAGTAACCCGATGGAAGAAGTGGAAAATTGTGTATTAAGTGCCAGACACACTCTTAGATACTCCAGGCCCACTTTACATATTGTACAGTCAGTTAAAAGAAAATCTCAGGGCTAAAAAAATTCTTTTTAACTTAAGCATTCTGAGTAGCACCTGTAAATCTTACTGGGTTTGTAAAGAGGCTGCAGATTTTCTGCTGTGTTCTTGTGGTAATTGGAATTCTCTCTCTGCCTCAAAAAACTGAGATAGTTTTGAATAGCAAACAACCTGTCCACCACAAAATCTGCTCTGATACAGCTGAAGTGTCAGCCTTCTCCTTGTTTTTACCAGAAAACTCCCCACCACACAGGAGAGAGATGATATTCTGGATAAATGCCACTGCAGATGAGTCAGCTGCAGAGGAGGGGAGCACTGCTCAAGTAACTTTCTGTAGAAAGAAAAAAAAATCTCTTTCAAGATTCAACAAAAAGGCAGAAGGCAGCACTTTATGTAGCAGGGAGGCAGCAGTGATGATCAGAGCTGATATTTAGTGGTGAGGCAGCAGGGATGATCAAACATGACAAAGGGAGATGGGGGTTTTGTGTTATAACCAGGAAAAAATTGAATCTATTGCAAGTGATCCATTCTGGCCCTGATAATGTCCATCAGTGGCCGGTTTAACCCTTTCTTATGAGGTTCTTTAATCTGTTTCAGCAAGGAACTCTTTGGGGGACAATCCCACTAATACCACAGTGGGTTTGGTTGCGTTCTTCTCCAAAACAACACCCATATTTAAGTTAATGATGCAGAGTTGCAGCCAGTCATTCAGAGAAAATGAAAGAGGGAGAGCAGCAGTGCTGAGACCAAGTGGTTTCAAACCCACAAGATTTAATGCTGATTTATATGTCCCCCTGGGCAGCAGTAAGAAGCCAACAGCTGACTCAGAGTTTCTTGTTAAGCAGGATTTGAGTGTCTAATTCTCATATCTGTGGATAAAACTCTGTTGTAAAAGGAAGAGGTCAAGGGATGCACAAGCCAGAATTTCCTATTTAATTCCACTGTAAGGTAAGCTTTAATTAGAGCTGTGTCTGCAGAATGGCTGTGGCTAGGGTCAGGGTATTTTTGAGTCCCACTCTTAGCAGAATTACTCTCAGTGGGTTTTCGAGATAGATGGATGGAGAGCTGTGCTGGCAGAATTACACCCCTGAAAGGTTAAACCTGTCAGAATGCAACCTGAAATACAGAGCATTAACTCTGCCCTTTACTGAGGTAAATATTTATTGGCCCCTGCAACAGCAACCTGCCCAGGGTGCTCCCAAATTCCTGTAGAAGATGTGGAAGCAGCAACAACTGCAGGAGCAGAAGCTGCCCAGACTTTCATTTGTTCCTCTCCCCATTTCAGCTCCCAGCTTACAATGTCTTGATGATAGCCCAGCCACAAACAAGCTGGCTGTTCATCCAGCGTGAAATGATTTTTTGCATTTGTATCCATTATCTGAGGCAGAAAAGGCCCTGCTCTCCCTGTTTACTGTGCCAGCAAAGAGCTTCCAGTAACACCAGGATGATTGGAAAAGAAAGCTGGGTCTGGCTTTGTTTTGCTAACTCTGTGTAGCTGCTTTGCGGCTTCTTCAGGATGTTTGTTGGCCTCATTTTCTTTCAGCTAATTACTTGGGTATCATGGTCTCGCCTAAAGCATCAGATAAAAGAGTATAGTCGTTTAGAACTCGTTAACGACTGACATTCAACTGGATTGTGATTCCTTAGCAGGAAAACCAGAGGTGCTGTAGGAAACACGCTTTGCAGACCTTAATATTCTTTGAGGCAGCAGAAGATGCAATTCCTGCAGCCACATTCCAGCTGAAGGCGCAACTGGCAGGCACTTCTGTTTTCCCAAGCTTATATCTGAATGGATGAGGTCGGAAGGGACCACTGGTGGTTTGTAGTCCAACCCCTCTGCTCAAAATCACATTTCTCAGGATTGTGGCACAGGACTGTGGCACAGGACAAAGCCTGGGTAATGATGTCACACTGGTAGTGTCCACCTCAGATAAAAGAAGTCTTTAGCAGAGGAATTGACCTTTTAAAGTTCTTCAGGTCTATTCTCTTCCATTTAATTGCTGCTTGTACACAGATGAACTTTTGGTTAATTCTTAGTCCTGATGGTGGCAGTTGAATACTTGCCCCCCCTTGGAGTGTGGGTGGAGACTTGTCCTTTGAGGTTAAAGCATATCAGTGAGGCAACTATAACTAATTCTGTTTTAGTGGTTATTTTCAATTGTAAATGTAAAAAACCCTCTTCTTTTATTGATAAATCACTTAATGGCAAGCCATAGGCAAACCCATTAATATGTAATGTAAATGAAAATAACTGTTGGATTTCCTTCGTTGGAAAAGATTGATCTAAATATGGCATTTTAATCTTATTTGGAACTATGGATGCCTTGATCCTGCAACGAAATCTTCTTACAACCTCGTAATCCATCAGTGTTGACTTGCTATAGACTGGGAAACACTGCACAGTGCCAGATGTTTGTGAAGCTGCCAGAATCAGAAGGGATTATGAGTCTTTAACAACAGAAGTCAGGGAATCCCAGAATGGTTGGGATGAGAAGGGATTTTAAAGCTCATCCAGTGCCACACCCTGCCATGGGCAGGGACACCTTCCACTATCCCAGGCTGCTCCAAGTCCTGTCCAGCCCAGCCTTGGATGGGGCAGCCACAACCTGTTCCAGTAGTTCCATGTAGTGGTTTTGTTCACATTTCTTACCTTCTGTGAGATAAGGGATTTGGAGAAATGCAAAGCAGGCTTAAAACTTTAAAGAATATGAAGAAGTTTATTACTAACAGAATTAAAAGTGAATCAGCCCAAACCAGGCCAGGAGACACTTCAGAGACAGAGTCAGAGAAGTGGGTATTTGCTTTATTCAGCGCGCTGGGTGTGGGGGAATCGCTCCTCCAAAAACACGCACACCGGTGCTCCCTACAACACAGTATAATGGGTTAAATCATGAATATTCATCACATTCCTTGGGACAGGTGGAATTAAAATTATACAAATTATTTCTCAGAAGTCATTAATACCATTAGCATACGTGCCACGCATGCACTGTGTGTCCTGGTGGTCGCACTGAGGAAGGTTTCTCCTCTTCCTCGGGGGTCTTTCTGATGAAGATAAGTGGTCTTCCTCACAATGCACTTTTCACCTTTCTCCCCGGGGCATGCGTAGTCTCTTGGGGAATGATTCAGCGGTTTCTGAGATGATCCTTGTCCCCTCTATCTTGACAAGATTAGGGCGAATCCGGCTTCTTAGGTTTTGTAATTTACCTTTGCTGTCAGAATTAACATTTGCTGTCTCCTAATAGTTAACTGTGCTTACATGAGTTAGCAATTGACCGCCCCTTCTTCAATCCCCCCTTTTTCTTTGGTCATTTGTAATTCTTTACAAATCTTGCATGTCTTGAAAGTAAGTACCCTTCTCTATCTTATTTCTAAGTTTGTGCTTGTTCTACTGAGCATAAGCATCGTGATTCTAAGTACACTATTATCATACAACAATAACTACTAATACAAATACTAAGTAACAGTGCAATAACACAAATAGCTATTACAAACAATTGTTTAAGCCAGGCTATGTTGGGTAACCATGATTTAAGTTTGTCTTTAAACCCCCAAGGAGCGTCATCTAAGGTGATCTGATGCAATGTCCGTGTTTTATCTAGAATTGTCTGCAAATCTGTTCCTATTCGTTTGTCTAAATCTACGTAGCTGCAACAGCTTGTATTTATAACTGTACATACTCCTCCTTCTTTGGCATAGAGCAAATCTAATGCAAGTCTATTTTGTACGGCTAATTGTGAGATGCTCTTAACCTCGATTTGCTGGGCTCCTATGGCATCTGCACTGGCATTCATTATGGTTTCTACAGTAGCAGAAAGGTTCACTATTGCTTTCTCTAGTTCACTTACTCTGAGTCCGTACTCAGAGATAGTTTATACTATCTGGCAAAGTTGTGAAATCTAGTGGGTCTATTAAGGGGTTTGATGTCCTTTTGGTCTTCCGTATAAAAGTTCAGAGTAAGTTTTGTAGTTGAGAAACCACAGTAATGTGGGGAAATACTGGTCCTATGGCACAACGGCCTTGCCATCCTAAGGGTAAAACTTTACAGGCGTTGTGACCACATATACAGTACTAATTCTGCCCTTTGGGCAGTGGCCAACCCTTGGGCTTTGGTTTGCGTTTTGATTCTTATTCTACATGTTAGTTCTCTCAGAGGTTTAGAATTTCGAGCAGTTGGGATAGTTCTCTATAAATGTTAAATTCCCGCATCTGGGGTTTGTTTTATTTCCTCCT
>VXAZ01008948.1:0-10538 GCA_013399875.1 Gymnorhina tibicen | reverse complement strand
CAGGTGGCCAAGAAGGCCAATGTTATCCTGGCCTGCATCAANGTGTGCCCAGGTGGCCAAGAAGGCCAATGTTATCCTGGCCTGCATCAAAAAGAGTGTGGCCAGCAGGACTAGGAAAGTGATTGTCCCTCAGTATTTGGCACTGGTGAGGCCCCACTTTAAGTACTGTGTTCAGTTCTGAGTTCCTCACTACAAGATGGATGTTGAGGTGCTGGAGCATGTCCAAAGAAGGTCAATGAAGCTGGTGAAGGGTCTAGAGCATGTCTTATGAGGAGTAGCTGAGGGAGCTAGGGTTGTTTAGTCTGAAGCAAAGGAGGCTCAGGAATGACTTTATCACTCTACAAGTACCTGAAAGGAGGTTGTAGCGAGGTGGGGGTCAGTCTTTTCTCCCGAGTAACAAGTAAGAGGACAAGAGGAAGTGGCCTCAAGTTACATCAGAGGAGGTTTAGATTGGATATTAGGAAAAATTTCTTCACTGAAAGGGTGGTCAGGCATTGGAATAGGCTGCCCAGGGAAGTGGTGGAATCACCATCCCCAAAAGTGTTGAAAAGGCACGTGGGTGTGGCATTTGGGGATATGGTTTAGTGGTAAACACGGAGGTGCTGGTTTAACGGTTGGACTTGATTATCTTAGAGGACTTTTCCAACCTTAATGATTCTACAATTCTATGATTCTGTTTTGTACCACAGTAATGCCAAGGTACAGAAAACAGGAAGCTTCCTTTCCTCTTAGAGCAGCACACACCCATAAGCTTGGAATCTTGGCAGACCAAGAGATGCTGACAGAGCTCCTGACTCCAGAGAGGACATTACCAAGTGGGACAGAACACTGGATGATTTTTTGCAAAACAATTTAGCAAAACAGTGCAAGGATAGTATCAACTACTTTTCAAGTTCTTCTGCAGGCTACTTCCATAGATGCGTGCCATCTAGTAAGCATACATCCATATGATTAAACACCACAAGACTAACAATAAGTGGAAACATTAGAGCAAGTGTTGGTAGGCCATACATTTTCCTTGACCTATATAGACAGTTTTAATCAATTTGCAATATTTTATTTGAATAAAGGCCATATATAAATGTTTTACTTCTTGCTTTCTCATGCATATTCATTTTATTTTTGGCATTATGGAGAATCACAGATGAACTTAAATTTTGCTTTAGAAGTATATAGACTCTGCTATTTACCTGAAAATCAGTATGAGGATAAAGTTAACCTTACTACCCCCATGCATACTGAACAACAATCAAATAATCAGCACTTCACTGGCAGGACAACACTGTATAGTGATATAACTATACAAAGTTTCATTATTGTAAAATATAAGCCCCCAAACTCCTATGAGACTTCTAATTATACCCTTCACTCTCTTCTCCCTCCTTTTTTTAGTTTGCACTAAAAAAACCAACCAAACAAAAAAAACCCTAAGCAAACAAACAAAAAACCAAACCAACCCTAAACAAAATCAAAAGCAAAAAACAACAAACTCTCTACACTTACTTTCATTAGGTTCAGTACAGGAGAAGCAAAAAGCCATTTAGTGCATTGGACTGCTGAACTGCATAGAAAGAAATTTTTAAATTGTCCTGATTATTTATGCCGTAATTAATAACTAATTATTTTTCCTTCTTATTTCTAGAACATTTTTTCATAACTCCTTAAGCACTACAAGTTATGCATGCTATATCTGACAATCTTGATATGTAATGTCATATACATTAGTGTAGCTTTTTAAAAAAAATTGAACCAGAATTAGGTTCTAAGTTTATTTTTATTGTTGGTTTTCTCAAATAGCACACAGAGCTGAAGGCATGCATTCTCTATGGTTTTAACTGATATCATCTGAGATGCTGAATTTTTTTTATTAAAATAGTGAAACACAACCAACTTGACATAAAATTATTTTAACACAGATAATTTAGGATTGTCATAATTTTATCCAGTTTGTTCCAAAATTTCTTTAACCACAAATATTGAAAGCATTCTTCATGAATTTTTATGTGAATAATCCGGTATTAATTTGAGCAAGTGCTTATCAACTTGATTAAGATGACAACCACTGAACTCATAATCAACACTGAATCATGAATGCCCTTGGGGGAGAAAAAAATATGGGCCAAATCAAGTTCGACTTGCACTGTAAAGTTTAAAGATTTCTTCAAATATTTGTTCAAATAAATTTTACAAAAAGGTTTTTAACCAAGGCTTCCACTAGAAGCGTGCTTGAAGGGACATATTTCAAGAGGGACTGACTGCAGAGTGAACACATGGCAAGAGCTCTCATATTTTTAGTTACAATTTCAGCTACATATTTCATCTTTATTGCTTTGCTGAGGTAAATAGTAGGAGAGTGTTTAACCATTCTTTATCTTCTAATCTGAAATACAGGTACTGGGGGTCCAGGATGAGTACTTTTTAACTGCAAAGAGTAACTCACAACAGATAATCTTCATAAAAATCAAAGGGTTCCTATGTGAGAAAGAGCTCTGGGGTAAACAATCCCTTCCTGTTAACTGTATGCAATTCACACAGATCAATCATGGACAGCTGATCTGGAGTGGTAGTGGGATGTTGTTGTAAAAAAAACAACCAAGGAAATAACTGCAAAATAAATATGTAGAAATTGGGTGATTGAACTGTGTTTTTCCTAGCAAGAATCAGCTTACTGTGCTTGCCCTGTAGACCCCACCCTGTCAGTACATCCAACTGAACTGACCTACCTATGCACTAAAGATTACATTTGTGAGTGTACTATCTGTATGGAAGTCACATGCACTATCAATACATATTGTCCACCAACACTGAAAACACAAATGGGGTGGAGGAAAATACTGGTTAGCTGAGTCAGTCCCTTTCTACCTGTGTTAGGCAGATGGTACAATTAAAAAGAGGAATCTTCTCAGTACATTCATTGCACTCCTATTGTCCATCCACTAGGCAAAAACCTATTTCTGGCTAACAGCCATCAATTAAAAGAGCTGGAAGATGATGAAAGGGAGTTTTCTAACAGTTGCATCTTATTTCTATTCAGTTGCAAAATCTATCATTTTTTTATTCATATAATTGAAAATGTGATACTGGAAAGTTAAAAAGGAAGTGCATTAGAGGAGGGAGAAATGTAAGATGGGGGGAAAAAAGGATGATGAGGGAAAGCATAAACATTTATTTATTACAAATTGACTATGCACATTCCTGCAATTTCCAAAATTAGGATTCATTTATGAAAGCTGAACCAGCTCCTGTAATATGCAGAGCATGTATTTCTGTATTCCTGCATAGTGGCACAAGGCACTGAGCCAAAAATACACGATTCCAACATTCACTTCTACAATCAGACAGGTTTTGCGGCAACCCCAAGTTAGTATGATGAACACTTTAGTACAATAAAGTTATAAAGAGAGGAAACAACTTCGTGAACACAGAGGTGAAAAGAGAGGGAAAAAAGAGACAATTATAATATTCCAATTTATTTGTTTAAAGTTTTACAGCATTAAAGTAAAAAACATTAATGTGAATTTAAATACTTTAGGATCTAATCCAAGATCTATATTTAGGTTATTAGCTGTCAAAAAGTACATCAATTTCAATAGCTAGCATATGCTGCACTAAGCATGTAAAGCAAGTAAAATAAATTAAGGCATTATTATAGAATATTTAGATTGAATTGCCCAAAATTAACAAGCATATTCAACACTTCTGGCAAAATTGACTTTCTTGTGGCCTTGTAATGAGTTGCTGAGAGACAGGGATCGAAGATGGAAGGATCCCTACAGCTCACCATGTATTATTTAGACAAAGAGGACATAGTTACAGTGAGATTTTTTACCTCATGGTAATCCAAGGAAGCATGTGCTAGGCATGCTAGTGCTGCTTTCCATTCATGACTGCATAGTAAATCAAATGTTAGGTTATTCTGGGGCTACTCCTTATAAGTGTGCAAGTAGGGCAAGGGATGCAGAGGCTGAGGCAGTGGATAGTACCACAGTTCAGCATTCAGTGGGAAGAAGAGGTCTACATTCAAATCAAGGGAAGCCAGTTGATGTCATCTTTTTGGATTTCAGTAAAGCTTTCGATATGGTCTCTCACACATCCTTCTGGACAAAATGTCCAGCATACAGCTGGATAAACACATCATGTGATGGGTGAGCAACTGGCTCATGGGTTGGGCACAAAGTGTATATAATAAATGGGGTGACATCAGACTGGTGACCTGTCACTAGTGGGGTTCCACAGGGCACCATTTTAGGGCCAGTTCTCTTCAACATCTTCATAAATGACTTGGACATGACATAAAGGGATACTAGGCAAGTTTGCTGACAATTCAAAATTGAGAGGAGCTGTTGACTCCCTTGAAGGCAGAGAGGCCCTGCAGAGAGACCTTGACAAATGAGAGGACTGGGCAATCACCAACTGTATGAAGTTTAACAAGGGCAAGTTCCAGATTCTGTACCTGGGATGGGGCAACCCTGGATATACAGACAGACTGGGGAACAAGAGGCTGGAAAGCAGTGCCATGGAAAGNGGCTGAGGTCACTTGGTCTGTTCAGCCTGGAGGAGACTGAGGGGAGACCTCATCGCAGTCTACAGCTTGCTTGTGAGGGGAAGAGGAAGGGCAGACACTGATCTCTTGCCTGTGATGACCAGTGACAGGACCCAAGGGAAGGGCCTGAAGTTGTGTCAGGGGAGGTTTAGGTTGGATATTAGGAAAAGGTTCTTCACACAGAGGGTTGTTGGGCACTGGAACAGGCTCCCCATGGAAGTGGACAAAGCACCAAGCCTGCCACAGTTCAAGAAGCATTTGGACAATGCTCTCAGGCACATGGTGGGATTCTTGGGGTGTCCTGCACAGGGCCAGGAGTTGGGCTCAGTGATCCTTGTGGAAGAGTTGGACTTGGTGATCCTTGTGGGTCCCTTCCAACTCAGTATTCTGTGATTCTGTGAAGTAGTCTTTGGATAAAAGCTTTGAATACTTTTCCAGCACTCTTCTTCATTTTAAAGTCTATTATATTAATATTTCAGTCCAACCCATTGGCCTCTAACAGCACTGGGCTGCTGAATAGCAAGATGCTGTAAAAGCAGGAAGTATAGCACAGACTAACACTCAAAATAGCAAGATTCCAATAAAACAGAAGAAACATTTTGAAGAAGACAAGCCTGTCTGTTATTCTATAATTGGTTATGATGAAGAAAAAGTTCTAAACAGTGCAGAAAAAAATGCTTTCCTCAGTTACTGATTTTCTTTATGAACTATAACAGTGCTGGTACCAGTAACATATAATACAGAAGACTTATTCTTGTTACTCATTGCATTCATCTGCTGATGCACTGAGACATAATTAGGAAATGATGATAAATATAGATGTCTGAATTTTGAGTGTGATATAGTTCTGGTTAAGCACATTTTATTCAGCCTATCAAGTATCTATAAACTCAATTTTCTGAGACAAAATTAATTAATGGTAAAAGTATGCATTATATTTTTGCTCTTCATAAGGAAAAGATACTGTTGCTTCTTTACACATAGCTTATAAAAGGAATGTGTTGTATTTTGTACAATACCATCAACTGTAAAGCCTAAAATTATGACACTTTTCTGTTTCGTTCCACAGTCACTTAGCATACTTATTTTAACAAACACTGTATTGAAATTCTCTAAAACTCGGAAGCTAATATAACCCCAAACCACCACACACACACACAACCCTAATGTGATCAAAGAGATCTAATCACCAAATCCAGAATAGGCAAAACAGGTTGTCATGGCTAAACCTCATCCAGCACCTAAGCACCACACAGATGCTCACTGTCCCCTAGTGGAATGGGGGAGAGAACTGCAAGAGTAAGTGAGAAAACTCATGAGCTGGTATAAAGACAATTTAATAGGGAAAGCAAAAGCTGTTCATGCAGAAAACAAGGAATTCATTCACCACTTCAAATTGGAAGACATGTTCAGCCATCTCCAGGAAAGCAGGGCTCCATCACATGTAACAGTTACTTGGGGAGACAAAATGCCATAACTGAGAATCCCCCTCTTCCTTCTTCTTCCCCCAGCTTTATATACTGAGCATGACCCCATATGGTATGGAATATCCCCCTTTGGTCATGTCTTGGGGTGACTTTATGCTGTTGCATCCCCTATCACTGCTCTATGCCCAGACATGATTCCTGAGCCTTTCTATGCCTTTAAAACNAGAACACGCTGGGAAAATTTCCACCTTAGGCCCGGAGGGGAGGCCCATGCCGACCCAGCTCCGAGGAGGAGGAGAGAGACCACACCCACAGGACTCTAAAATCTTTCAGGTTTTCTCTCCACAGCGAGAGGTTTTGTTATTTAGCATTATTATTATTATTCTTTTCCTGTGTGTTTGTTAAATAAATAGTTTTTATTTTCTCCTTCACTTTCCTCCGAGGAAATTCTTTCTTTTCCGAACCTGGTGGGGGAGGGGTGGCTGTAACCTGCCTTTCTTTGAGGTGATGTTCCTTTTGGACGTTTCCCTGAATTTGGCCCAAACCACCACAGGTCAGTTTTCCCAGCTGTGTCCCTTCCCACCTTGTTGTGCACCCCCAGCCTACTGGCAGGTGGGGTGGGGTGAGAAGCAAAAAAGGCCTTGACACTGTGCAAGTGCTGCTCATCAGTAACTATAACATCTCTGTATTATCAACACTTTTTCCGCACAAATCCAAAACACAGCCCCATATTAGCTACTGTGAAGAAAATGAACTCTATCTCAGCCAAAACCAGCAAAGGTGTTTAGTGAAAAAACCTTAATTTGATACCCTGCTGAGAAATAACTGTCATTCTTAAGGAATAATGACTTAATGAGACTATCTGAACACTGGAGAAACATTACTGAGTACACTTAGTCAGGCATTAACCCTGACCTTAAAAGTAGGTTTGACATTTCAACCTGCATCTCAACTATATCACTACTTTTATACTATCAAATCCTCTCCAAAGCATATTTATATATATTTCCTCTCATTGGGATAGCTTTATATGAGCAATCTAATTTTTATTCCTTTCCCAAGGGGAAAGAATTCATACAATCCAGTTCTCATGTAGGTCGACCCAGCAATGCACGACACAAAGAAAACTTACATTACAATGTGAAACAGCCATGATTTGATTTTATGTAGAAAAGGCTTCTATATATGGCACCTGTTTCAGCACACCCAGATGGTTGTACCATCTGCTTGGGATGCATTCATAAAAGGCTGTTTTCTACTGCTTATCCTAGCTAGTAAATGACAGAAATTAAAAAAGACCTACTGGAATACATAAATTAATTGCAGTGCAACTTAAAGCAGTTATCTTAATAGAGCCAATCTCAATGAAGAATATTAAAAATATTGTTGCTGCAGTTTTATTTGTCAGATTGGTAAAACACCACACACACTGCTGATTCATATGGTATCCAAGAACAGCACACAGAAAGCTCTGCATAAAGACCACAAAAGATGATAAACATCCAAGAAGGGACAGATAGGGTTCTTAGAAACTTCCTGAAGGTAGTTTAGAAACTACCTGAATGCTTTGTTCTCCCTTGCAGACATCCCATTGTGCAAGAGACTCCTTTGCAACCCCTGAAAAATCTGTCCATTCACATATTCCTCAATTTCTTCATGCATATCCTTAAAAACCTTTTCCCATGAGCAAATTTGAAACAGAGAAGTAACTCAAATTTTCTTTTAGAAAAATCCATTTTATACAGTCAGCCACAGTACAAACATATACTAGTCAAATGGTGTCCATCTTTTAGTGATCTCTCAGTTCAATACTGTTAGCACCTGCATTACCACAGAACCAGTTGATCTTTTCGCTACAGATAAGGGTTTAAAAAACACATGCTAGTTATGAAATGGCGGGGAGCTGAAAAAACTTTTAAAAAAAGAGAGTAAATATGGAAATTATTTTCTTCCCCAAATTGTTATTGTACATCTAAATTAAATGTTCAACAAACTAGTTTTGAAAAATATTAAAACATTTCCTTTCAGACTGACTGCAAGAGAATTTATAAAATTGTATTGGGTTTTCACAGCAAGGTTTTGGTAGCAGAGGCAGTACAGTAGTGGCTTCTGTGAGAAGCTGCCAGAAGCTTCCCCTATGTCCAATAGAGCCAATGCCAGGTGGCTCAGATAGACCCACTGCTGGCCAAGGCCAGGCCAATCAGCAACAGTGGTAATGACTCTGGGATATCATATTTTAAAAGTAGGAAAAACCTGCTGCACACAGCAGCCAGAAGAGAGGAGTGAGAATATGTGAGAACAACTCTGCAGGCCCCAAGGTCAGTGAAGGAGGGGCAGGAGGTGCTCCAGGCACTGGAGCTGAGATTCCCCTGCAGCCTGTGGTGAAGACCATGGTAAGGCAGCTGTGCCCCTGCAGCCCATGGAGGTTCACGGCAGAGCAGAGATCCTCCTGCAGCCCATGGAGGAGACCCATGCCACAGCAGGTGGATGCCCAAAGGAGGATGTGACCCTGTGGCAAGTCCATGCTGGAGCAGGGTCCTGACAAGGACCTATGGACCCGTATAGAGAGGAGCCCATGCTGGAGCAGTTTGCTGGCAGGACTTGCGACCCTGCTGGGGACCCATGTTGGAGCAGGCTGTGCCTGAAGGACGGCACCCTGCGGAAGGGGCTCATGCTGGAGCCGTTTGTGAAGAACTGCAGCCTGTGGGAAGGACTCATGTTGGAGAAGTTCATGGAGGATTGTCTCCTGTGGGAAGGACCCCACGCTAGAGCAGAAGAATGGGAGGATGAAGGAACAGAGAAACATGTGATGAACTGACCACAAACCCAAACCTCCTGCTGCTGCTCAGGGGGGAGGAGGAAGAGAAAACTGGGAATGAAGTTGAACCTGGGAGGAATGGAGGGTTGGGGGTAAGGTGTTTTAAAATTTGGTTTTATTTCTTATTATCCTACTGTGATTTGATTGGTAATAAAGTAAAGTAATTTCCAGAGCCAAGTCTGTTTTGCCCATGATGGTAATCGGTGAGTGATCTCTGCCTGTCCTTATCTCAACTCATGAGCTGTTGGAATCTGTCTGCATCCATCTTGCCACTTCACCCCAAGAAACTGAATTTCCTGGGCAGGCCCCTTGACTTTACTTTGTGTGATGGCAAAACCCACTTTCAGGAGAATCTGGACGATTTTCTCTCCTTTCTCAAACAATTCTGCTGCTGTGTTCCCCCATACAATTATGTCATCAATGTATTGCAAGTGTTCTGGAGCCTCACCCTTTTCCAGTACAGGCTGGATCAGTCCATGGCAAATGATAGGACTGTGCTTCCACCCCTGGGGCAGTCGGTTCCAAGTATACTACACGCCCCTCCAGGTGAAAGAAAACTGTGTCCTGCACTCTGGTGCTAGAGGAATGGAGAAAAATGCATTAGCAATGTCAATAGTGGCACCACTTTGCTGCCTTGGACTCCAGTTCATACTGAAGTTCAAGCATGTCTGTCATGGCAGCACTCAGTGATAGTGTGACTTGATTCAGGCCACAATAGTCCAGTTAGTCTCCATTCCCCATTAGATTTACGCACAGGCCAAATGGAACTGTTGAAGGGTGAGTGATTTGCTGACAAGTCCCTGGGTCTCCAGTTCACAGATCATCTTATGGATGGGAATCACAGTCGGTTTGTGTGGTATTGCTGACAATGCACTGTTCTGATGGCAATTGGTACATGATGTTCTTCAACCAACAGGAGTCCTGCAGAAGGTTCCTCTGAGAGACCAGGCAAGGTCTTCAACTGTCTAATGCCTTTTGTCTCCACAGCAGCTATCCCAAAAGCCCACCAGAGTCCTTTTGGGTCTTTGAAATAAGCACTCCGGAGGTAATCTATACCAAGGATACACAGAGCCTCTGGATCAGTCACAGTAGGGTGTTTTTTTTCCCTCCTTCCCAGTCAAGCTCACCTCAGCTTCCAACTAAGTAAAGTGCTGTGACCCCTCTGTCACCCCAGTAATAGAAACAGGTTCTGCCCCCACATGTCCCGATGGTATTGGAGTACATTGTGTGCCAGTGTCAAACAAAGTCTTGTATTTTTGTGGTTCTGATGTGCCAGGCCATTGGATCCACACAGTCCAATAGACTCGATTTTCCCTGGTCTCTACACGGCTAGAGGCAGGGCCCCGCTAGTTCTGGCTATTGTTCCCTCCCTGGGCATACACTCTGGAGGTTCCTTCAAGGGGATCTGACATGTCATCCTGCCTTCTGTTATGTCTAGCATCTCGGTCACAAGACTCTGGAGATACATTCATTCTTGTAGGACTCCCTCTGTTAGTTTCCTCATTTACCTTATGCATCTGTGCTGTAAGGACAGACCCCATCTTCTCCTGTCTTCCCCATTTTCACACAGGAAGAACCATGGGTTGGCTCATGGAGTGCACCTCCCCTCCCTAGCTAGGCGATGTCTGCTTCTGATAACAGGGGCTCTGGTCTGTACTGATGAGACTTGGAGAAGGCCCTCTTTAAGCTCCTTGCTGAGTTTCTGATAGGTCTCTTCAATCCTGTCCTCCTGTTGGGGTTTTGGGAGTTC
>VXAZ01008947.1:0-12841 GCA_013399875.1 Gymnorhina tibicen | reverse complement strand
CAGCCTGAAGGGAAGAGCTCCCATGGTCGCCTATGGGATCAAAAGCACTGCTGGACCTGAGGATGCAAACCCTTTTCGGGATCACTGCTGTTTGTGCCCAAAGCCAAAGCCTGTCTTGGGGAAGAGAAGGTGGCATGTAACCCCATAGCTGAAGGACCAGCAGCCCGTGAAGGGTATCCTGGAAATCTCGCTGGGCACGGGGCAGTTTTGCCCCTCACGGAATGATTTAACAAGAAAGTGGGTGCATTTATCAGCCGAAACTTGAATCCGTGTCCCTTTGCCAGTGTGGGCTTGTGCCACAGCTCCTGCAGCAGTTTTCAGCTCAGCCAGGACACAAGCTCATCCACATACTGAGAGCCAAAAGTAACCCCTGCTGGCCTGGCCATGGCACAAAATGCCCTGAGGAAATGCGGCCAGGACCCCACCCTGCAGATCTGAAAGGGAGCACATGGATCACTGACGGGGTAATTGAGGACAGAACTTATTGGACCTCTCTTCAGCTCAAATCACTAGTATGACTTCTTGTATCTTCTTTGTATATACAATATTGAGCAAAAAATGGTTTAAACCTTACTTGGTTTTACCCTGAGCTGTGTTCCACTTCCAAAGGTGAGTTTGTTGCCATAGCTATTTACACAGTGTTTGCCTTCATAACAAAAACCCTTTTTTCCTCCAGTACCTAATTAGGTCCCACCTGACATTGTTTTTAACTTAGTCTACCCAAGTAAATTCCTTGGCAACTTTAACTTATATTTCCTGTAAAGATTTTCCTAATTTATGGTCTCATTCAGGCTGGACAGAGATGGCCACTGACTGAAAGTTTTCTCCTTCATTCACGCAAAGAAATCCCACAGCAAAATTCCTCCTTCAGCATTGGATCAGCATTAAAAGCAGAGATCTCCTCCTGGACCTTCCTGCACGGCTTCAAAACACATTTCTTGATTCCCCAAACAAAAGATTCCCTGCCTGTTCCAACCTCTTTCCATGACAGCCCAGCTTTTTTCTTTTTGTTGTTGTCAAGGAGTGCAAACCTGGATGGAAACCTCTCTGTAGCCAGAAGCAGGAGCAACAGAGCAAAGGCTAAGACAGTTTTCCCAGCCGAGAAGGAACTGCAGCTTTCTGGGAATTAATGAGGACCTTGCCTGGGTTCTGGACTATGGAAATAAAAGGACAGCGAGAGGCCTGCAGGTCTGGGAGGTTTCTGGGAACAGGCAGCAGTGAAGAAAACCACTCACAAATGTCACAGCTCTCAATGACACATATGGCACAGGAAAATCCAGCCCCCCGGGTCGGTATTTAGCTTTATAATTTTTTTTTTCCCTCTGATGCAAGGTCAACCTGTGACCTTCAGTTGCTCTGAGAAAGAACAATGGAATTTTAATGGCTGTTTCAATGCTTTCCTGGAAAGAGGAATTAGGCTTTCCTACCCTTAACTGCCTTCAGGCTTTCACCTACCTGGCTTCACTCTCAGCTGTGTCCCACTTCCAAAGGTCGCTTTCCAGCCAGCTCCTGAATTCACACAGTGACACACTCACTAACAAAAACCACACACAGCTTTGGGGCCACACAAACGTGTTTTTCAAGAGAGATCAAGGGGCAAAACAGATGTCACCCTTGTCACATACATTCGAGTCTAAATTAGGATGATTTGCCAGCTGCATATCTCTGATCTTCCCAGACAGGAACAATTCTGAATGCAGTAGAAACCCAAACCCTTCAACGTAGTTGAAGTTCTCAGACAGTTTTTAAGTTGGACAATTTTTGTAATGCTTAGGAGAGAGGAGAATCTCAGCCTTGCACTTACAATGTGAAACAACTCTTTGTTTTCAGATGTACCTGATTTCAGAATTAGTTTTGTGCCTCTCCCAAAGGTGAGTTTCCAGGAAGACTCAGTTATCCCACAGTAACCAACCTTTATACAAAAATGCTAAAGGCGAGAAGCCTCAGCCTTTAGCAGCCAGAACACACTGTCTGACATTTCAAAAGGGGATGAAATTTCCACCACTTTTTAAAACAACTAACAGAGCTGTTTCTAAAACTTCTCATGGTCTAAAGAAGGAGTCAGGCAGATCAGGAGCTAGTCAATCTCAGAAGATAAGCAAGGGACCAGACCCATAAGAGAAAGAAGCAAAGAAAAATTAAACAGAAACTTACAGAGAAAACCAATCTAAAGGTCCCAATTTTTCCTATTTGTTTAGCTGACAATGAATCCAGTAAGGGATCCAAACCCAAGTCCTAGAAACCAGCTCTATCTAATCTTCTGAGCAAACAAAGGCTTTTCATGTGTGCTAATCTCAAATACATTGCCCTGAGGGGTTCCTCTAACTGAGGTGCTCCACAACACAAACACATTCACTGATTTTCAGCACAGGAGCAGTTTCTGAGCTGTTCCACTCACAGCAACGTGGCAAAGCAGAAGCTAATTGTTCAGAATGTGCTCTCCTCCCCCATGCCATCTTTCCTTCATGTTAAAAAGCTTTTCCCTCTGTATTTAAGGAAGATCTAACAGAAAACCTAAAAGATTCAGCCTGTTCTTGGTGAGGAGATACCTACTGGGCTTTACCAGCAGCCTGGTTCCGCTTCCAAAGGTCAGTCTGTCTGTTCCTCCTGAATACACACAGTCAAACACTCCCTTACAAAAACCCCCACGCTCTTCTGCACATTTCAGCTTCCAGGGCAGAGACTCTGTTTGTCATCCCAATAAAACTGCGTGTGCAAAGTGCCTGTTAGAGATCCCCACAAAATGAACCTGCGTTGTCTCTTCTCTGTCTCCTTGCAGGTTATGTTTCAATACCTTTTGCAGATCACAAAAGATGGCGTGCCCTGATCATGGGAGGCTTTGGCACAGCCAGGAATCAACTCAGGCCCTCGCTACAGGAATCACAGAGCTGACATCTATTTCCAAAGCTGTGCTTTGGAAAGACAGACATTCCCAGGAGCACTGCACTCCCCAGCCCTGAGCAGTTTTGCAGGGGAAGATGAGACTGGGGACAATATCTGGCAAGGACACGTGGCCCAGTATTTCACATAAGCAGAACTTCTGCAGGCTCTTCTATAGCTGTTAATACACATGAAATCACTTTTTTATGGGACAGAGACTTGCCAGTTCTCTGAAGAGCCATCTTCTCCTTTCTTGCTCATTTAATTCCACACTTGGGCAGACCTTGTGATGCTCTTCAAAAGGGATAAATGTGAAAAGCACAAGGAAAATCCATTCTTTTACACTGTCTACAGCATCTCCTTCTACCAAGGAATACCATGAAGGTCAAGCAGCTTGAGGAATGAGACAGCTCTGTAGTTTGGGGAAAGATTTGTCATCTCTCTGGCACTCCACACTGATTTACATGGTTTCCATTTTTCTGTGAATTTACTCCTTGCATCCATTGTGTGAGTAGAAATTTACTGTAATTCCTGGAAGGACTCTTCTCCTAACAGCTGCTCCCCATGAACTCTGAGACCTTTCAAAAAACCCCTGACTTCTTCTTGCTGCTCTGTTTCCACCAAATGTTCCAGCCCCACTCTCACTGCAGCCCTAGAAGCGGTAGATATGGAAGGAGATTCCCCTCCCAGGGTAATTACATACTGCCAATTCCAAGCATCTGATCCTCCAGTACTTCTCAAAACACTCTTGTTCAGATCATGCACTTACTTGGTTTAACACTGAGCCTCGTTCCTTCGCCAAACTGCAGCTTTCCAAAGCTGTTTCCTGAATTCACACACCATTTAACTCCTTTGCAAAAACCCTTCCTGCTCTGCAAATGCACACAAAACAGGAAAACTCCTGCTCTCTGATGATTTCTGGACAGGAGTGAACTCAGATAATCCCATCCCAGACTTACTGAACCTGGCAAACAAAATCTAGGCATATATTTGGCATCTCAATAAAATGTTTCCATTCTGTAAGCAACCCTGACAGGAAAATGCCTCCATCCTGACTGCAAGCCTCCGTTCCTTGTTCCTCACTAAGAATTCAGACAATATCTGCTCACTGAAATATAAAGGAGAGAAAGAGAACTTGCCCTTGCAGTCAGGTAATTAACCATCCTCCTAATGAGTTTCTGTGATGGATGTGCCCATTGCAGCTCTTCCCTGCATATCCTGTGTGGTTCCACACATTTTGAAGTGGATGACTTGCTTCTGGGAGGTTTTCAGAAATGCAGTAATGAAGATGTCCTGAATGCAACCCCAGGCAGTTCTCCTTCCTGCACCCAGTCAGGGCACACATCACTCACTGCACCCGGAATAAGATCCGGATCAAACCAAGCCTGTAGCTGAATTAACCCACACATTGTGGTGCTCACTTGGGTGAGCCTTGGGTTTCCTCCTGCCATTTTCTACGTACCACTTTGCATTACCAGCATTGCCCCCTCCTCCAGTATGTCCTGACATTTGGAAAAGAGGAATGCTTATCACAGAATTCAGCAAACCCACAGTTTCTCACCTGTGAATCTAAGGCAAAATCTGCCAGAAACCCCATTCTGATCATAAGTCAGGAATCAGGACTCACTAAGCTATTTAGCCTGACCTCCACATAACACAGGCAGGAAAAGTGAGTGTAAGACTGCTGCAGTATTTGAGATTGTCACAACTGAAGAAGAATTGCACTCTGTGGAACTGCATGGTGGACCAGTAATTTGAGCTGAGTACTTTTGCAAAATACCAGGCAGAGCAGGAAGGTAAACAATAAAAAAAGCTGCTTCCTTAACCACACTACACTTACTTGTCACAACTGTCCATGTTCCCTGTCCAAATATCTGCCTTCTTCCTCCTGCAGTTGCACTGAGAGTCCTCTACAAAAATAATCTCAGAAGTTTGAACTTTTTAATTTCTCAGCTAAAAGCATGCTGGTGAGTCACAGGACCTGCCTATAAAGAAAAAGTTGTGCCTTTCACAATTCAAAATGGGAAAAACCCCAGAACCAACCAGTCAGATCAACATAAATATTTTATGGGAAATGCTGTCTGGACTGCTTTTCTTCCTTCCTTCCTCAGGTATTTTATTTAAAGTTTGACTGCAAATTGGAGATTTTCCTATGAACAAAGGTTTGTTCTGATTTCTTTCTAGAAAGTGATAAGAAAGTTAGTTTTACTTCACTGATTTCTGTTTCTCAGGTATATCTGCCTCACAAGTGCCCATTTTATCCCGGATATTCAACAGACAATGAAGCCATTCAACCTGGTAGAACGAGATGACTTTTAAGTAGCTCGAATATCTAAGCCTCAGAGGGAGGTCCATTAGACTTCCAATTCTTGATTGTTGAACTTGCCCAAACAATTCAGCAGTTTTGAACTAGCACTGCCAAAACCTGTGGAATGGGTAGGAAAGGAGGAGCTACGTGTGCCATAGCCCCTGAAAAAGTCTGTGCACTTTGTCAGATATTAGCTTGGGCTTGAAAACCTGGCGCTGAAAACTCGAATACAAACTGCTTTATGAAAAGCACCTCATTGAAACTGCAAGGGCAGGACAGAATTTAACAGACCCTTGCAGTTATCCTGTCTGCTTATACCTCCTCAAGGCTCTAGGAGGAATCTGAATTCACCATTCCACCTGAATCTCTGGAGAAGGTCCCAAGGACCAGAGCACAAGAACATTTCAGCTCTGCTGGGTGCTCAGGAGTCGCATGGAGCTGCTCTCACTGGGCCTGGGATGTGCCCAAACACAATTCTTGAGTGAAAGCAAATGCTGAAACACTGCTTTTCCTGGAAGACTTACTTGGAAGCACAAAGAGACGAGTTCCTCCACCAATAATGAGCTTCCTGGCAGCACCAGACACACGGTGACAAGGGACTTTGCAGAAACCGCTGCCGGGGGAACTGGACGGATTCCCAGTCGCTGCTGACTGACAGAGCTAACAACTCTCCCAAACCCGTGGGAGCCCGTGTGGAGCAAAATCTTTTGCTGTGCTGGTGATGGTATCCACAGAAATTTACTTCTGCTGCTTAAGATTTTGCTAAACTAAATCTTACCATAAGTGTCAGTATTGAACACTTTTCTGTCCGCATCACTACATATTTGGGGTCTGTAAAAGCAAACAAGGTTTCTATTCCACTTTTTCCCCCCATTTAAGGTATTTCAGATGAAGCATGAGTATAAAAAGACAGTATTTAGTATTGCAGCGTTTCTGTGCAACCATTACTGTGTCAACATATCGATTATAAAAGAGCAAAAAAAGATTTGTCTGAATAATTCCATGCCACTGCCCTTGCAACACAGTACATTAGAGAAGGGATGAGAAAGGTTAAGAAAAATCAGTAATGAAAAGGTTTTCAGTCTTGTGGATGCTCACCAGAACAGAGACAAGATTTCCTAAACCTAAACATTCAAACAACTTGAATACTTAGGAAAAAAGAACACAAAAGTGCAATTATTAAATGATCCCTCTTCACTTACTTGGTTTTATAGTAAGTCTTGTTCCTTGTCCAAAAGTTAATTTCCCTACGTTTCCTGTATTCACACAGCCAGAAGGTGCTTTGCAAAAACCATTCAAAGAAATACACTTGCCTTTTTAACTCCTCCTTTCCTAGAAGAGAAGACACCTAAACAAAATTGGGAGTAGTAAATGATAATATCCATAGTTTATTATGGAATGAGACTCATGGCTTAACTAAAGACATCCCCATCCACCTGTTACACCTGATTGTATGCATCCCTTCCTTTTCCTTCTCCTTTAAACTGGAAACTGCTTTTTTTCACCAAGGGGTAATTATCACTCCATCTTAACTGTATGTCTACTTTCAGCCATAAAACAATTACAAGGTAATCCTTCACTAGGAAAAAACCCCAACCATCCATAGATTTCAGTGAGCAGGGTCAGGTAAGGACATGAAAAATTCTTCACAGAATTCTTCTTTGCTATCCCAGTGATTTTAAAGCCTATGTTATATATAAATTAAACATCCAATTTCTTGGAATATTGGAATGTAAGCATTCACATAGCGTCCCCCGCTTCAGTTCTGGAAACTTAGAATAAGAAAGTTCCCCAAATCATCAGTCAAACTCCACGGGGAACTAGCACTGGACATCTTTGCCTGGATCTTCCTGCATGCAGTCCTCAGAACCACAGGCACTTGCTTCCTAAAGCCTCTCACGATTCTTTCTGGCTTTACTTTTACGTGCATTCCTCATTCCCATTTAAGCTCTTGATTTTCACCTCCCAAGTTACACCTGGCAGACCTTTACAAAATCCTGGCCACGGAAACTTCTGATCCATGACAGACTTTCTTCCTGCTTATTAAAAAAGGAATAATTATTAAATGCTTTTTCAATTTCGAAAAGTAAAACTTGTAAAAACCTTAATTTAAAAAGAAACTGACACTCTGGACTGCGTGCTCAGGGAAATGAGGTATCTTGAGAGACCAGAAACGTGTCCTACACACGTGAGCTGTCTGAACTTACTACAGTCCTGGTGTCCCTCATAACCAATAGGAAAACATGGACATTTTTCAAGTACAGTTCTCATCTTGGGGATATTGACCCTGAAAGAAACACCTCAGAAAGCACTGAAGAAGATGGAAGCAAAATCCCCTTGGGTTGGCAGATTTGACCTTGAATGTTTTGCGTGAAAGAAAATAAACTGGACTCCCAAGTCTGACAATTTCAAGATGAATATTCACTTATTCTATATCTGAAAGGTGACATATCCACTAACTCTTGGTAGTTGGAAAGACTATCATTTAGGGAAAAAATTATCTTTAAACCTGTGGATCACAGATACATAACATGGTTTGGGTTGAAATGGACCTTAGAGGTCATCTTGCCCCAGCCCCCTGCCTGGGCAGGGGTCACTCACTGGGTCAGGTTCTCAGGGCCCCACCCAACTCGGCCTTGAACACTTCCAGGGATGGGCCAAAGCTCACCTCAGTATCACAAAGCTCAGGTTTTGATAGGTTTGTTTCTGGCACTTACTTGGATAAACAGAGAGTTTTGTCCCTTTTCCAAAAGTCGGCTTGGCGTAGCTGCCCCCGGAGTGTCACGGTGACAAAGAGCTTTACCAAAACTGCTCGCAGTCGCTTTTGAGTAAAAGGAGATTTTTAACTTTGATGTGTGCTCACAGATCTCTCAGGGTGTTTCTTCTCAAGCTTCCTAGGTCAAAACTGAGCAACCTGATCCGGAGAAGGTGACCTGGTCTAGAGGAAGGTGTTGGAATGAGGTGATCTTTAAGGTCCCTTCCAACCCAAACTATTCTGTGATTAAAATGCTTGAAAAAATTCTCATGACAATTCTGTACTGCGAACCCCAGAGCTGTGGGATCCCATCTCACCAGCCCAGCTCACATCTATCACAGAGCAGATTGTGGCCCATCCTCCTGTGATACCAGCAACTGTAGAAAGCAGAATAATTAACTGTGGGCATGAAGATGAACAAGGAAAAGCAAGACAGGAGTGAAGTTTTCCTACAGCACTTTGTCCATCCACCTCCGTTAGTGCTTATCTTATCCCAACTTACACCAGCCTGCAGCATCAGGCATCTCACATCAAAACTGTCTGAACTCCTCATCCAAGTGTCCCCCACCCCCTGAACAGCACCAAAATGATGCTGAAGCTTTAAGGATTTATTCCTCTCTAAGGATTTAGAGAGGAATTTGCCTTTGTTCTTACATTTCCAGTTTTGGGGGGAAAAAGCCCCAAACCCAAACAATGAAACAACAGCTAAACCCCAAAACCAAACCAAACCAAACCAAACCAAACCAAAGCAAACCAAACCAAACCACAACAAAACCACAAACACTTCTGTAATCTTCTTATATAACTAAAATTATAGACAGACAATCTACAGAACAACTCAGTCCCACTTTCTGCCTCTATTTTTATTCCAGCAGATGCACAGAGATTTCTAGAAACTGGCATTGCAGCCCCCAAATTCAGTATTTTCTCTTTCTGGCCTGCACAAGACCAGCTACACATCAGTAACTCTGACAACTTACATGCAAACAGAGGATTGAAATATACTCAGACAATTCCTTTTCCTTCACGTATTATTTTCCTTATTCTTCTTCCATTGTACTCACTTGGATTTACCTTCAGAGGAGGTGAAGCTCGTCCCAAAGCTGAGTGCATTGCCATTTCCAGCATTCCCACTGCTATGGAAGTTACCACAAGACCACCTCAAAATGCCACTCTGAACTCTGATTTAAAACCCCTTTAAAAAGTGGAAGCCATCCAATTCCAGGAACTTTTTACTGTTGCTTTGTAGCTGCTCTGGAATGATCAGGTTCTTTACTGTTCTTCAGAATTCCTTGAATTTATTATTAAGCTCTTCCTTGACCAAAAATTATTTTGTCAAAACTAGTGTATCACAACTGTAAGAAACTTCACAGAAATCTAAGAAACTTTACAAAAACGTTGAACTTGAAACTTGCTGAGTTCTCACAACTAAAACATGGACTATCCACTTGTTTCAGCCTGGTGTAAAACGCCCTGTTCTTTAAGGCACTTCCGAGTATTAACTCCAAGATCTCCATGCAGAGCAGCTGTTTGAGAAATCCTCATCCTTCTGCTCCAACCACTTTCTCTCTCAGAATTCTCCATTAGAGTTTCACTGTGAAACTCCAAAAGCACGTGTTTTTCACCTGGCCGGGCTGTAGGGGCTGCTCTAGTGCTGCTGAGAGACAAACCACTAACCTGGGCTAAAAGCAGTGTAAATTGGTCACGTTGGCTTCAGGGACACCGGATTCTTGCTGATGATTTGCTGAGGACAAGAACTGGTTGGCTCCTGTCCAGTTTAGCTGTAAACCAAGAGATTTCGTGGAGATGTTTCCCCCATTTGGGCTTGGTCCGTGTATTCCTTGTATTTAAGGAGAAATAACCTTTTAGACAAAAAAAACCCCAACCCAAAACAGGGTAAAACAAGCCCAGAAGTTTTTATTTCGAGTGGTTTTTAGCGTGAGAGATAATCCCTTGAAAAAAGTGAGCTGGTATTTGCCACACGTGTTTTCAGTACCACAGAAAGGTTTGTAAAAAAAAAAAAGAGTTAAAAAAGAAGCAAAGCAAAGCAGACTGATGCAGGTCATTCATTTTTCATCTCATGCGCTGCTTCTAGATTTTTTTCAAATTGCTGATGCACAGAAAAAAGAAGCATCATAGGATTTTAATCCCAATTTTCCTTTCTCACGTGTAATTTCAAACCCTTCCACACAGGACAAACCATTCTGTGTGGTGTCTCTGTCTCTGAACAGGCTGTAGCTTCCCAGCCCCTTCTCATGTGACACTGGGCTGGCAACCACCACCAGTTTGTCCAGTCAGAAACAGGCCTGAATTTGCAGAATTACATCAAACTGAAAACATACGATTGAGTAGCAAGGATCTCAGTTGGTACTGGCCCTCGAAAGTTAAATGAACTTGAATTAAAGTAAAATGTAAATAATTAAAGGAAAGAGACATTTAAAAATTAATAAAAACTAAAGTAATATAAACCCAAAGTATTTATAATTAAATTACATTGGCCATCTCTGTGTATTAGGTTCATTTAAATGCACAGGGAATAATATGATATAATTCGCTCATATCCATCCATTTGCAGTGGTTTTTTCCACTCTTTCTTACTCAGCTGCATTTTTTGTTCTGAATGGCATCCCTGGGGAGACGCCTCACGGCTGTATTACACTGAAGCTTTGAAAGCAGCTGCTGTAAGCAGAATTTTACTGATTATCTTCCTTTTACTCCCCCTGCTGTAGCTGGCAGGGAAGGGATTTGTGCTTCTGTCATTTTTTTTCCCCATTTTGGAATTGTAAATGGGAGTAAGGCCCTTGGAAATCTCATCCCCCAGCCAAAGAGGAGCAGCTCACCTGAGAGCACTGTCAGCTGAACTCCAGACAGAAACTGCAGCTTCTCAATGATCGAGCCCACAGCAGCTCAGCCCTTTACAAAAACACCCCCCCCCATCCTCTCCTGGAATTTAAGATGTTTCCATGGCACATTATAATTTTTAACTGCTCCTTATCACACAGAAGTATTGATAATGTTAATTTTGAAGAGATTTGATAATTATATGTGGGGATTAAATATTCAAAGCCATGAAAGAGCCATTAAAGTATCAGCACCTCTAAAACCAATCACACCTTTCTTGGTACAGTAACTGTGCTAACTGACATGATTGTGATGAAATCAATAATTCTATACCGGTTTCTAAAATAACTGAATATGTGCAGATTTTCCTTAGAGCAAAAAGAAAATTTATTCAAAACTTTTACTTTTCCCAGGAATGCAATCTCTCTTTCTGTGCCCCACTCTATACAGAAGAAAAACATTCTGAAAGATATTCAGGATCACATGAAAAAAAATCTGGGCATCCCTTCCAGAACAGCTTAATCCATCACTTCCACTCCAGTCAAGCAGTCTCAAGCACATTTACTTGCAGCAAACAAGAAAAAGGAAACAATTACAACCAGCAGCTGATGATATTTCCTTCTTGGCTGCCAAGAACAGCCAGGATTTTGTCTTTACCCGGGGTTACCGTGGCTAAATGGAAGTGTTTGTGGTTCCTGCACAGCAGTAACTCCCAGTGTCAGTGTAACAGCACTGCACAAGATAATCCCTTCTTACCACATCCAGGAGAGTTTTTCTCTGTAGGTCAGCACAGCACAACTGGCATTCGGAATTTTCCCGAGTGCCATTCCTGAAATCACTGCACAGCACAGCAAGGAAGGAAGTAAAGGAGGGGAGGGGGAGGAATGATTATTGTTCAAATTATTAATTAAGCAATGAGAAACCTTTGTGCCTGCCCATACAGAAGTGATTTCTATACAAATTCATTACCCTTCCAAGCTAATTGTACTGTATGTGCAATCCCTACCAATATTTTCAACTAAAAGCTGGCTGAGATGAGGGAGGAACAACTGCTGAAAAGCAGCAGATCACATCACAGAACAGTTTTAAACAGTTTGAAACATCTCACCCAGATTTCCAAATTCACAGACTTGTTCAACAAATGGAAACTCTCCCACTGATGTTACTATAACATATATAATTGGAAAACTTTATATATTTCTATAAAATAGATATAAAAAATTCTATTAATTCAAATTAATTTAAAAACAAGAACAGGCCAATTCTGTGTACTGAAATCATTCCATCGTCTTCCAAGTCCCTGTTGCATTTTGGTACAGAACAAGACTTAAGGAATTTGATTTCTCTCCCCTATTTCACAGAGTGAATTGCCCACCAAAGGAGAAGGCATTTTCCCAGAGTGCCACAGCGAGTGACCATGTCCAAGGCTGGTCCTTTGAGACCCCCCCCCCTCGCTGCCCGTTCCATCAGACCCCTGAATGCTCAAAGCACACCCTCGCTATCCTGATGCCTGAAGGAGACGACTCCAAAGCACAGCCCCCTGAATTCCCAGCTGGATTAAGTTAAACAAGTATTATATCCACAGGCTTGTGCCATGCAAACAGACTCACCTGCTGGCAGACAGAGCCAGGTGCGCAGGCAGAACCTGATGTGAGAAACCCCGGTGAGAAACCCCTCTGCAGGCACCTCACGGCTCCCAGGACTGGAGCTGCTGAGGGCACCTCAGCCGCAGCCTTCCTGCAGGGAACAGCTTCCTCGCAGTATCCTTGTCCCGGGGCACCAGGCACTCTGGCACTTGCGTTGGCTCATTCTCTTATCAGCCTCTTCACTGCCTGCAGCCACAAGGCTGGGGCTGCGTTCCCTGCTGGTTCAGACTTGCTGCTTGCTCAGCTGGATATCCACACCTTTGGAAGACCTGACTTAGGCATAACAGCTTTGTGGGGCACAAACGCACCTCTTAATCCCATCAAGACGTCTTCCCTCCAACCCAGAACGTTCTGACCACCGAGTTTCCTGAATAACTCACAGTTTAAAACTCCTTTAGAAATCCTAAGGAA
>VXAZ01008934.1:0-11917 GCA_013399875.1 Gymnorhina tibicen | reverse complement strand
CCAACCTGGGTTATTCTGTGATTCCATGATTTGCTCACAGCAATGGTGTCCAGTCTGTAAGAGTGTGGGAAAGGATTGTTCTGCCTCCTTGTCTGCTTGCTCTTCCCACCTCCCATTCCTATATGTGCCCCATCACCAGGCGAGCACCCTCGGATGGGGGCCCTGGATGTCTGCCCCTTTGTGCCAGTGAGGAACGTCAGCATGGAGGAGTGCGTCACCTGCGCCCACATCTTCGGGCAGCGCTTGGCAGCAGAGCTGGGGGTGCCTGGTGAGTGGGTCAGGAACCTCTCCGCATTGCATGCCACCCTGCAGGATTCCAGCTGTTGGAGAAAGTGCCAGCCCCTGCCTGGCGGTGCTCACCCCTGGCTGTGTCTTGCAGTTTACCTGTACGGAGCGGCGGCACGGGACGACAGCAGGAAAGCCCTGCCCTCCATCCGTGCCGGGGAATACGAGGCGCTCCCCCAGAAGGTGAGCCTGCCGGTGGCACAGGCCGGGCAGACCTCACCTGTACTTCCCTGGCTTCAGGGAGCGTGCTGAGGGCTGGCATAGTCCCTCTGCACCAAGAGGAGCTGGTGACACAGGCGGTCATGGCAGATTCCAGCTGGAGAGGGAGATGCCCTCCTTGGGTGCTGCTGGGTGATGCCACCCACACGCTCTCCTCCCTCCTCCCCAGCTTGCAAAACCAGAGTGGGCTCCTGATTTTGGACCCCCAACCTTTGTCCCCCGGTGGGGGGCCACAGTGACGGGCGCCCGGACCTTCCTCATCGCGTACAACATCAACCTGCTGTGCACCAAGGAGCTGGCTCACCGCATCGCCCTCAACATCCGCGAGCAGGGCCGCGGCCCCGACCAGGTACCCCAGGAGCACGGGCACGCCAGGAGCACGCCCGCCTGTCCCCACACCTCCTGGGCCGCGCCCTGAATGTGGCAGTTGTTGGCAGCCTGGGCGCTTGAAGAAGGTGCAGGGCATCGGCTGGTATTTGGAGGAGGAGAACATGGCCCAGGTTTCGACAAACCTGCTGGACTTTGAGACCACGCCGCTCCACACCGTCTATGAGGAGATCTGCCGAGATGCACAGGTGCGTGGCCTGGGGTGCTTGTTCCAAAGGGGGCTTCCCAGAGGATGTCTCCCACCAAGGTTTCTTCCCCACCCCCAGGTCAGGCTCTGCTTTCTCTCACGCTTAGCTCAGCCAAAATGCTGAATGGCACAGAACCCCCAAAAGCTCAGCAACTTGCTGTGAGCCCCCAGCTCCTCTGTTGAAAGCTTTTCCGTGAATTTCCCATGTCCTGGGAAGGGATGAGGACCACCAGGCTGGGGTAGTAGTGGCAGCAGGGCTCTGGGAATAATCACATTTCTGATGGCCTTCACAGGAATTGAATCTCCCTGTGGTGGGGTCTCAGCTGGTGGGGCTCGTTCCCAAGAAGGCCATGCTGGACGCAGCTGAGTTTTACATCAAGAAGGAAAAACTCTTCATCCTGGAGGAGGAACAGAAGATCAGGCTGGTAATGTGGCTCCTTCTGGTACCAGCACAAGGGTGGGATCATAAGAGAGACACATCCACCCCGCACCAAAGTGGCACCGAGCAGAGATTTGGGACTGCTCAGGCCCCAGGCGTGACACTTGTCTCCAGGGTGGATTTTGTGGGGGGACAGAAAGCAGGACAAGTTACTTTATTGTGCTGAGGATGCTGAGATGCACAGGGAGCAGGGACCACAAGCCATGAGGATTGAGTGTGGGCAGCAGCTGCCTGTCTTGTCTGCATGGAGGCCAGGAGGGGAAGGAGGTGTCCCCAGAGCTCAAGGACAGTGTGTGGCATTATGGGAGGCTGTCCCAGGATGGGGAGTAAGCTGGAAATTAGGAGAAAGGCTCTGCTTTTCTACTGCAGGAGGGAGGGACTTTTCCAGCCAGTGGGGAACGTGCTAGATAAGAGCAAGCTAATGATTTATCGGTACAGTTCCCAGTCATTTGCAGGTGACCGCACACCGCCCCCAATCTGGGATGGGATGGGCTGGTGGTGCCAGCTGTCCTCTCCCTGGCTAGTGGCCCAGTCCCAGTGCTGACTCACCCATGGCTAATGAGCAGTGGGGAATGAGGATGCAGCAGGACTTACCGTGACAGGGCTGACGCTGTGGCGCTGCTCCTTGCAGGTGGTCAATCGGCTGGGCCTGGACTCCCTGTCTCCGTTTCACCCCCGGGAGCGCATCATTGAGTAGGGACCCACATCCTACTTCTTGTCATGGTGCCCATCCCTGCCCGGATAGGGGGATCCTGCTGCCTGCATCGTGCACTCAGCTTGTTTTGGGAGCAGTGGCTGCTCCTGGCTCCTCTTCACAGCCCAGAGACATCTCTGCTGGGTGTTGTGCAGGAGCAGGGTGGTCCCTGCTCCCAAATGCTGATGGTTTTGAATGTAGAGTGGGGGAACTCCACTCCAGGTCACTTGAGCAGGTGGTGGGAGCAGGTTTCGTGGCCAGATTTGAATGTTAAATTCCTTACTCTATCCCCATGCAAAATTTCACTGCTTCTGGCTCACATGCTGCAGCACCTGGTGTGAAACATGAGTCTGTGGAGAGAAAGGAAGGGAAATCCACCCACGAGGTGAAGTCCTTGTCACCCCTCCTGGGACATGGCTGCAGGGGCGTTTCTGTCCCACCAAATGCCATTTGTATCAGCCCAACCTGCCTAATGCAGAGCAATCCCCACCTGTGTTCCCGAGCTGTACCCATGGGGTTCCCAGTCCTTACCCTGATCCTCAGGCTGGGTATTTTTGGTTAGTCCCCTACTCATTCACGGGGTCGATGCTGGAGAGGGCAGTGCTGGGTGAGAAGGGTCTGGGTGGTGGTGGTGTCCCTGCACCTGGGGGGCTCTACACCACCTGTGCTGCAGGTACCTGGTGGAGGCAGGAGAGGTGGACGGGGGGCTGGTGGCCAAGCCACTGGGTGCCTTCGTGCGAGCAGTCGGAGCGAGGTCGGCAGCGCCGGGAGGAGGCTCCGTGTCTGCAGCTGCTGGAGCCCTGGTACGTGCCCCACACCGAGATGGAGGCCTGGGGGTCCTGGGTGTGCCAAGGGGAGCTGGCATGCTGGTAGCAGTGGGCACTGTGTCCTACTGGAGGATTTACCCTGGCAGGGAGCAGCGCTGGGCAGCATGGTGGGGCTGATGAGCTACGGGAAGCGGCAGTTTGAGGACCTGGACCCCATCATGAGGCAGCTGATCCCCCCTTTCCACCAGGCCATGGAGGAGCTGGTGGCGATGGTGGATGCCGACTCTCGCGCCTTCAGCAGCTACATGGTGAGGTCCCACCAGAGGCATTCTGCAGGGAAACGGGGGCTTTCCAGCTGGGAGGAGGGCTGGGATTGCTGTGCTCTGGATTCCTTAGGAGCAGGGCTCTGACCTTAGATTTATAGAATCATTAAGGTTGGAAAAGACCTCCAAGATGATATCAAGTCCAACCTTCTGCTGAGTACACCCATGCCCATTAAACCATATGGCAAAGTGCCACGTCTGCTTGCTTTTTGAACACTTCCAGGGGTGCTAAAGCCAAGGCCAGGGGAAAGGACATTGTCATATAAGGGAGGTTTGCAAGAGCATGGGAGCTATGGGGTCTGCCCCGACCCCCAATGCAAGGCACGGTCTGGGTGACGGCAGGAAACCTGCTTTTCTTTGCCTGCAGGAAGCCATGAAGCTGCCCAAGAACACCCCTGAAGAGCGGGAGAGGTGAGCTGGGCTGGTGGGGACCGGCTCACCGTGGGGGCACAGCCAGCCAGCACTCACGCCAGGGCTGTCCCCCCTCCCAGGCGCACGGCTGCCATGCAGCAGGGGCTGAAGACGGCCGTGGGGGTGCCCTATGGCCTGGCAGAGAAGGTGAGCGGGCTCTGGCCTGCTCTGAAGGAGCTGGCACGACACTGCAACCTGGCCTGCAAATCTGATATCCAGGTACGGCCTCAGCTCACACACTGCCCTGGAAGGCATTCCCTCATGTCCTGACCTCCAGGACGCATCTCTCGCTGGAAAGCGCTATGTGCTGTGCTGGGCGGTGGAGGGTGGGAGTCCTGCAGCGTAAGGGCCTGACCTGCTTCAGCGCTGTGCGGTGGAGCTGGTTCACCTGGAGAGCTTCTCGCAAGCCCGACTTTTCCCAGGTGGGAGCCAAAATGCTGGAAGCGGCTGTGTTCGGAGCTTACTTCAACGTCATGATCAACCTCAAGGACATCGCGGACGAGAAGTTCAAGCTTGTGGTGAGCAGGGCTGCGCGGGCGCCCCCTGGCGGGGCGGCTGAGGGGGGCGGAGATGGCGGCGAGGCCCCGGGACCGCCGGTGCCCCTCTGCCGCCGGCGGGGCGCTGGGGCGCGGGGTGGATGGCTCTCGTGTCCTGCCGAGTGGCAAATGACACTGATCTTGTCCCCACGCAGATGTCACAGAAGGTCTCCGGGCTGCTGGAAGAGGCAAAGCAAGGCTCGGCGGTCGTGCTGGCACTGCTGGACAAGCGGGGGGCCTGAGAAGGGCTCGGGAGTGCTCTGGGGGTGCTGCGGTGGCAAATACAGCTGGGAAATACTCTTGTCCCTGCCTAGGCTCTGTTGGTATCCGCCTCTGGAGAGCTGCTCTGCTCAGGCACATCCAGCGTCGTATCCCCTGGCCTTTCCCTGGGCAAGGGGGATTTTTGCTGTCTGGGGCTTGGACCCCGGGCTCCATCCTCCAGTCCCTGGGGCAGAAGTAGAAAGCTGGGGTGGCAGTGCCTGGGACCACAGTGATCCCAGCAGAAGGAAGGGCAGGATCCCTGTGGCACTGCCTGCAAGGAGATCCCGGTGCACGGGCACCTCCTGACCCTGCACAGTCCCCGTGTCCAGAGAACTGCACGAACACCCTCCTGCCCTAGATCTGGGACAAGACCTGGCACAGTCCCTTTCTGCCAAGGTGTCTTTCAAGCTATGTGTGACAATTCCAGCCTGTTGCATTGCCTGGGAAGGGAGCACTGCAAAGCATGAGGCACCATCAGGGGTGTTAGCAGGGAGTTGGGGTGGGTTGGGATGGGATGGGATGGGGTGGGATGGGAGAAGCCCTGCAGCCTCCTCCAAGAGGAGCCTTCCTTCAAGAGGAAAACCTGAAAATCAAGGCATCCAGCCCTGCCTCCTGTCCCTGCTGACCGGGTGTGACAGCAGATATTNGGCTGGTGGCCAAGCCACTGGGTGCCTTCGTGCGAGCAGTCGGAGCGAGGTCGGCAGCGCCGGGAGGAGGCTCCGTGTCTGCAGCTGCTGGAGCCCTGGTACGTGCCCCACACCGAGACGGAGGCCTGGGGGTCCTGGGTGTGCCAAGGGGAGCTGGCATGCTGGTAGCAGTGGGCACTGTGTCCTACTGGAGGATTTACCCTGGCAGGGAGCAGCGCTGGGCAGCATGGTGGGGCTGATGAGCTACGGGAAGCGGCAGTTTGAGGACCTGGACCCCATCATGAGGCAGCTGATCCCCCCTTTCCACCAGGCCATGGAGGAGCTGGTGGCGATGGTGGATGCCGACTCTCGCGCCTTCAGCAGCTACATGGTGAGGTCCCACCAGAGGCATTCTGCAGGGAAACGGGGGCTTTCCAGCTGGGAGGAGGGCTGGGATTGCTGTGCTCTGGATTCCTTAGGAGCAGGGCTCTGACCTTAGATTTATAGAATCATTAAGGTTGGAAAAGACCTCCAAGATGATATCAAGTCCAACCTTCTGCTGAGTACACCCATGCCCATTAAACCATATGGCAAAGTGCCACGTCTGCTTGCTTTTTGAACACTTCCAGGGGTGCTAAAGCCAAGGCCAGGGGAAAGGACATTGTCATATAAGGGAGGTTTGCAAGAGCATGGGAGCTATGGGGTCTGCCCCGACCCCCAATGCAAGGCACGGTCTGGGTGACGGCAGGAAACCTGCTTTTCTTTGCCTGCAGGAAGCCATGAAGCTGCCCAAGAACACCCCTGAAGAGCGGGAGAGGTGAGCTGGGCTGGTGGGGACCGGCTCACCGTGGGGGCACAGCCAGCCAGCACTCACGCCAGGGCTGTCCCCCCTCCCAGGCGCACGGCTGCCATGCAGCAGGGGCTGAAGACGGCCGTGGGGGTGCCCTATGGCCTGGCAGAGAAGGTGAGCGGGCTCTGGCCTGCTCTGAAGGAGCTGGCACGACACTGCAACCTGGCCTGCAAATCTGATATCCAGGTACGGCCTCAGCTCACACACTGCCCTGGAAGGCATTCCCTCATGTCCTGACCTCCAGGACGCATCTCTCGCTGGAAAGCGCTATGTGCTGTTGGGCGGTGGAGGGTGGGAGTCCTGCAGCGTAAGGGCCTGACCTGCTTCAGCGCTGTGCGGTGGAGCTGGTTCACCTGGAGAGCTTCTCGCAAGCCCGACTTTTCCCAGGTGGGAGCCAAAATGCTGGAAGCGGCTGTGTTCGGAGCTTACTTCAACGTCATGATCAACCTCAAGGACATCGCGGACGAGAAGTTCAAGCTTGTGGTGAGCAGGGCTGCGCGGGCGCCCCCTGGCGGGGCGGCTGAGGGGGGCGGAGATGGCGGCGAGGCCCCGGGACCGCCGGTGCCCCTCTGCCGCCGGCGGGGCGCTGGGGCGCGGGGTGGATGGCTCTCGTGTCCTGCCGAGTGGCAAATGACACTGATCTTGTCCCCACGCAGATGTCACAGAAGGTCTCCGGGCTGCTGGAAGAGGCAAAGCAAGGCTCGGCGGTCGTGCTGGCACTGCTGGACAAGCGGGGGGCCTGAGAAGGGCTCGGGAGTGCTCTGGGGGTGCTGCGGTGGCAAATACAGCTGGGAAATACTCTTGTCCCTGCCTAGGCTCTGTTGGTATCCGCCTCTGGAGAGCTGCTCTGCTCAGGCACATCCAGCGTCGTATCCCCTGGCCTTTCCCTGGGCGGATTTTTGCTGTCTGGGGCTTGGACCCCGGGCTCCATCCTCCAGTCCCTGGGGCAGAAGTAGACAGCTGGGTTGGCAGTGCCTGGGACCACAGTGATCCCAGCAGAAGGAAGGGCAGGATCCCTGTGGCACTGCCTGCAAGGAGATCCCGGTGCACGGGCACCTCCTGACCCTGCACAGTCCCCGTGTCCAGAGAACTGCACGAACACCCTCCTGCCCTAGATCTGGGACAAGACCTGGCACAGTCCCTTTCTGCCAAGGTGTCTTTCAAGCTATGTGTGACAATTCCAGCCTGTTGCATTGCCTGGGAAGGGAGCACTGCAAAGCATGAGGCACCATCAGGGGTGTTAGCAGGGAGATGGGGTGGGTTGGGATGGGATGGGGTGGGATGGGAGAAGCCCTGCAGCCTCCTCCAAGAGGAGCCTTCCTTCAAGAGGAAAACCTGAAAATCAAGGCATCCAGCCCTGCCTCCTGTCCCTGCTGACCGGGTGTGACAGCAGATATTGTGTCCTCCACCCACACACCGAGGCAGCACCTTGAGCAGTGTGTGGCCCCTGCACCCCGCTGTCCCACAGCCCCCCCCGTCTGTGGGAAGGTCACCCCTGTTCCTGGGCGCTGTGCCTGAGCTGGGAGCACATGGCCAGGGTTCATGGTGGGGTCAGCTGAGTCACTCCATCCATCCCTCGATGCCGGGAGCTGGAATCACCGCCCTCCATGGCCTGTGTTTATTATCCCTGTGGGACCTTTGTCCCTCCTGGGAGCGGCGCGGTGACGTTTCTCGCGTGTCCATGGTGACGGGGCGGTGTCACCGCTCCGGTGTCACCCCTGCCCGCCGCACCCCTGCTCACCGGGGCAGGGCCCCAGTATTTAACGGGTGCCCGAGAGCCGGGAGAGCAGTGCCAAGGGCGGGGATCCCGAGTGCTGCCGGCATTGCCTCCTCTGGGAACTTTTCCGCAGGTTTGGTGAGTGCAGGGCAGCGGCGCAGCACGGGGGCAGCGGGAACGTGGGCACCCGTGGGCCACGGTGCACTGTCTCCGTGGCTGGCACTGCACCCAGACTCGTGTCCCCAGTCCCTTGTGGCCCACGAGGACACGAGCTTGGCACCCAGGCTGGGCCAGCGTGGGTTTATATCCATTAAAAATGGAAACCACATGCCTGGGCTTTGAGGGTGCATGGAGGGGGAAACAGTTGCTCTGGGGGTTGGCGCTATCACCAGAGGGACAGGACGGCTGTCGGGGTCCGTGGGGGGATGGCACTCCTGGGGAAGCAAGTGTGGTGTCTGTGCCGGGGGCAGATATGTGGGACAGAGGAGTCAGGTCCCAGCTGCTGGCCGGGCGATGTCCCATGGCAGGAGGTGACTGATGGTGCCTGTCCTTCCCTTTCAGCTCAGAGACCACTGAGGATGTGTGACCCCAACCAAGGTGAGGGGCTGTGGGGCCGGGCAGGGCTGCAGGTACCACACAGCCATCAGGGCTCAGAGAGGAGCTCTGTGCCATGGCCACAGGCACCTGGGGGTTTGCATGCATCCCAAAGGTGTGCGGGGTGTCCTTTGTGAGGAAGAGGTAGACCGGGATGGGCCCTTTGGGTGGAAGGGTACAGCAGCTGCTTGCACTGTCTGTCAGAGGAGAGCCTGTCTCTGCCCACTAACAGCCCCCTCTTCTTCCTAGGCCCGCCACAGCCGTACCTCGCTGTGTGCCCTCCTGCCCCGCCGGGATACCCCGGCCCTGGCACAGGTCCCTACCCTGGTGGCATTGCAGTGTGCCCTCCTGCCCCGCCGACATACCCTGGTTGCATTCCAGTGTGCCCTCCTGCCCCACCGACGTACCCTGGTTGCATTCCAGTGTGCCCTGCTCCTGCCCCAGTGGGATACCCTGGTCCTGGTATGGGTACCTACCCTGGTTACATTCCAGGGTGCCCGCCTGCCCCGATGGGATACCCTGGTCCTGGCACAGGCGGCATGGCAGTCTGCCCCCCGTGCCCTGGTCTGCCTGGCCAGCAGCCCTACAGGCACTAGAATCACCATAAGAAGAAGCACTGCAAGCACCATGGAGACAAGGTAAGAGTGGGACAGCTGTGAACCCTTCCCTAATTCTGCTGTGGTCCTTTGGACCCCCTCCCCATTCCGCAGCATCTGGCCTGAGTAGCTGGGACTCTCCTCTCCTATCCTGTAGTGGCTGGAGCAAGCTGCCAAAACTTCAGTGGCTTTTTTTAGATGTGGAAACTCCTGTTAGATTAATAAATAGGCAAGAATGAGTCATATTAAGTGAGTAATTTGAAAAGCAATCCATGAAATTCCTTGAAGCCATTTAAAGTGGTGACATGGCTCGGGGTGCACCGTGCAGTGCATTAAATCCCAGGACTCTATCCTGCTCACCTGAGTGCAAGTCGTGCCTCCAGAAGGGACATTCACTCAGTGTCTTGCAGCAGAGGAGCTGTTCAGTTGCCCCTTAAAAACAAAAGAAAACCTCACAAGAAAAGCAAAAAAGGAGAAGCAATTCCCTGTGCTTGGAGTAGATTCTGCAGAAAATGCCATTCCAGGGATGGGCACTGTCTTGAGCAGGTCTGAATGAGGAACTGCTGCACGAGGCCCCATTTCCAACCCTGGAGGTGGGAGCATTTCCCAGACAAATCAACCCAGCAGCTCCTCTCACTGGGAAACAGCTCTGGAAGTGATCTGCTGTGATGTTGGTCCTTGCTGGCAGAGAGCAAGACCTTTCTGGAATTTCCTTTATTGACCTTAAGAGCCTTGTAAAAAAATCATAAAAATCCTCCAGCCCTCCCACAGTATGAGGCAGCCACCCCAGGGTCACTAACCCCTCTCAGGAATGCTGTGCCAGAGGCTCGTTTCCCTGCTGCCCTGAAGTTGTTTTCTCTTCCCCAGCCCTCCGGTGGCTCGTGCAGCTCAAGCAGCAGCTCTGACTCTGACTGAGCGTCTGGCACGTCCCACCTGCTCCGCGCTGATCAGCAGAACATGAGGCCAAACTCCTCGTGGGAACCCCCTGCATGTTGCTCCCCTCCCTCCCCTTTCCCTTGGAGCAGCGTTTGGCCTGCTGGGTGATTTTTCTTGTGTGTAGCTTGTAAATCTTTTGACGTGGAATCTCAGAATCAATGGACAGCATTTCCAGCCTGTGTCTTCCGAGGGAGCCCGCTGAAACTCATCACGTGCTGTTTTCCAGTCTGCTGGTGTCCGTGTGTTTTTTCCTGGGCAATGACACTGGCTGCTAACAGGGATGCCATGAAACTCCTTACACTTCGTGTGAGCTTTCCCAGGTGTAGCAGAGGGGGTGGCTGGGGGATGCAGTAATTATGTGGGCTGCCATCCTCCTCACCAGGGGAATAATTTATAGGAAAAAGATCACCACGGCAGAGGGAATCTCCCATGAAACAGATGAGGAACATGAACAAGGCCAGCGCGTGGAGCAATCTGTGTCCCTGCCCATGGCAGGAGAAGTGGAATGAGATGGTTTTTCAGTTCCCTCCCAACCCAAACCATGCTGTGATTCCATGATTATCTGGACTTACCAGCTTGAAACCAGGAGAACGAGCTGCTCACAGAAAGTAATTTTTAAAATCTCCAAAACTCCAAAAAAAAGAGGATTTTTCAGGATAGGGTGAAAAAGGTATGTTTATTTTTGCAGACAGAACAATTCAAGTTCAAATCTGGGCATTGCTCAGCAGATCCCGGTGGGAGGAAGGTACCATGGATGCTTTGAGCACACTGGGGTGAGTGGGAGGCAGTTCTGGTGGCTGTCCAGTATTGTGTCAATGCTGGGAGTCATGCTGCCCCTCTCAGCTGAAATTTGGAGTGCAGAAATAGATGAGCAGGTTCTGATGAAGGGCAGAATGACAGAAGGAATAAAGGGAGGCATGGCCCACGGGAAAATAAGGATCTTAGAGATGATTTGCGAAATTTAAGATAGATACACCCCCCAAAGGAGCATCTGTGGAAGGCAGCAAAACCTCTCACACCATCCTGCTGTTCCCTGGAAGGAGGAGCAAGACGCACTGAGAGATACTGAAAGTTTTTGAAAACTAGAGTTGTTCATCGGTCCTGCTACACTGGAAAGGTTTCTTGCATCTCTGATAGGCCCTCCTATCTGATAGGATTACAGTACGTACACAGGTCATGGCTTGGTGTGTGCAAAGCTTTACAGAAGAACATCATATGGCTCTGTATCCTGCTTTGATCTGGGTTTTAATTAGCACCATAAATGTAAGATACATGGCTCTTCATCATGAAAATCAATAAAGAGCTCTGGGTTTTGGCTAGAAAGGAGGGCCCAGAGGGCAGCTCTTCTGGGCTAGCAACCATACAGGGGGAAGAAAATACAACAGGTAATATCAGGGGTGCGTATATTGGTGAGAGAAGGATTGTGCGTGCGCCCTTCCTTTAACAAATCCACCGAATGAACCTGTCGAAGAAGCTGGGCTGGGAGAGGCTGTCATAGTCCTTCTCCCGGAAGATGGCTGCCCGGTCCCCCAGGCCAAGCTTCAGCAGGACATCCATGTCCACGTCACTCCCCAGAGCCACCACCGTGGGCATGACGTCTTGCTTCTTCATGGAGTTGATGGCCTCCTCCAGGTTCTTGCTTCCTGTGATGCCATCGGTGATGAAGACGAAGGAGAGCTCGGCGTTGCGCCGGGCGAGTCGCTGCCCGTTGCCCGGGCTGAGCACGATGTTGTTGATGGCGTAGATGATGGCTGACCCGATGTTGGAGGACGAGTCCAGGTACTTGATCTGCGCCAGGGCGTCGGAGATCTCGGTCAGGTTGTGGGTGAGCGGGAAGACCACGTTCTGGTCCCGCTCGCTGCCGTACTGCAGCAGCGCGATCCGGGCGTTCATCTGGTCACTGCTGCTCCGGGCCAGCGTCAGCTGCTGCGCCACGTCCTCCACGAAGCGGTGGGCGCTCTGGAAGTTCTGCTCCCCGATCCTTTCCGAGCCGTCCAGCAAGAAGACGACGTCAACGGGGCGCTGGGTGCACTGGGCCACGGCAAGCTCTGCAGGGGGAAGAAGAAGACAGGAGCTGGGAGGATAAGAA
>VXAZ01008894.1:0-18261 GCA_013399875.1 Gymnorhina tibicen | reverse complement strand
CCCCGCTGCCCACCCCGGGCAGCCCTGAGGGGCTGCAATAAAAGCTTTTCCCCATCCTGGCTGAGTTCCCGGGTTCTGTTCAGGCTTTTCCCCATCCTGGCTGAGTTTTGGGGGTTCTGTTCAGGCTTTTCCCCAATCCTGGCTGAGTTTTGGGGGTTCTGTTCAGGCTTTTCCCCAATCCTGGCTGAGTTCTGGGGGTTCTGTTCAGGCTTTTCCCCAATCCTGGCTCAGTTCTGGGGGTTCTGTTCAGGCTTTTCCCCAATCCTGGCTGAGTTTTGGGGGTTCTGCTCATTCTTTCCCCAACCCTGGCTGTGTTCCGGGGGTTCCGTGGCCGCAGGCAGCAGACTCAGGGTGACTCACGCCTTCCTCCAGCTCCGTGGGATTTTCCACGGCGCGGCTCAGCCCCGGGAGGCATTTTTTTGGAGAAATCTGAGCAAAACAGCCCTGGGATGTCCCCCCCCCCAATCGTCCTGGCTGGCTCGGGGAGGGTTCAGGGCACTTTAGGTCAGAACAGAGGGCATTTGCTGAGCCCAGCGTGGGGCGTGGGTGGGCACGAGGTGCCCCGGGTGACACCAGGGTTGGGGGGACACCAAGTCTGGGCAAGGCACAAAAGCCAGAGCGTGTTCCCGGTGCCCACCCGGCGACCCTCAGCCCCCCTGGGATGTGGGCGAGCCCGTGCTGGGGGGGGCTGCTCTGCAGAGCTCAACCCGAGCCCCCCCAGGATCCCCACGGAGCCCTGGGGCCGCGGACAGGCGGTGATTCCCTGGGCACGCCACCCTGGGGTGGGGCTGGGATTTGGGAATCACGGAGCTCCCCCACTCCGGGCAGGTCGGGGCTGGTTTGGGAAAAGTCCCTCAGCTGCTCTCCGGCTTTCCAGAGAAATAATCCCGGGCGTAAAAACCCCCACAAAGCAGGGCAGAGCTGGCGGACCCCAAGACCCCAGGTCCTCCCCGAGCTCCCTCAGGTCCTTGCAGCATCTCCAAACTTTTCTCTGCCCCTTCTCAGACCCTTTACCGAGAGCCCCCGGCTCTTCTGCCCCTCCCGGTAATTCCCACCGCTTTGCACTCGCCAGCGGGGCGACGAGGTTCGGGCTTGGGGGTTTCTTCTGCCTAAATGTAAAGAGCCCCCCGACCTGGGGAGACGCCGAGAAGGGTTTGGGGAGGTTTCGCATCCCCCTGAGCGTCGGAACAACCGGAGCTTCGTCCCCTGTGTTCGTCACTCTGGTCCCTGCAGCAGCTGAGGGACTGAGGGGGCTGGGGGACACTCGGGGGCTTCGTCAGGCCTCGCCCCGGGGCTGGGGGGGTTGGAAACTGTTCCTGGTGTTCGCCACAGCTCCAGGACACGTGCCCGGGCCACGCAGCCACCAAAATAGCTCCGTTACACAACGGCGCGTTGGGACGCGCCGCCCTCGCCGTTAGGAAACAGAAATCGCTGCCAGGCGGCTGCGAAGCAGAAAAAACCCTCGGCACAACCCCGGCGCGACGCCACCCCCGTGGCCAAACCCCGCTCGGCCCCAGACACCCCCTCGGGGGGCTGCCAGACACACCGCGGGTGGCACCTGGCACCGGCACCACCTGCCCGGCGGGGTGCGGTGCCCACCGGGACATCCCGAATCCCGAGGGATTCTCCCGGGCCGGGTGGTCCCTGTCCGGCCCCAGGGGCGCGTTTTGTTCTTCCTAACCCAAACCAGCCCCCTGGGCGGGCTGCGGGGGGGGGCTGGGGCAGCTCCCGGGGTTTCCTTTCTCCTCCTTTTCTCCTTTTCCGGCCGTGTCCGGGCAGGCTCGGGATCGTCGGTGCCTCCCCGGCCGGGTGTGGCCCAGGCGGGGCTATAAATGCCAGGGCCTGACTCCGGTTCCCCTCCCGCCCTGCCCGTCCTTCTCTGTCCCATCCGAACTCTTGGTGAGTTGCTTTTTTTCCCCTCTGTTCCCTCTCCAGATGCTCTCCAGATGTTGCCCGGGCACGGCTGCCCCATCCCACAGCGCGGTGCCCTGGCAGCGGCTTTCCCCCGGGGCGGAGTGGGCGGTTCCCGCTGCAGGTGCCGAGCTGGGAATCTGGATTTCACCCGGAAAAGCGCCTGAGCCACCTCCCTGCCCGGCCTGGGCAGGAGGGGGCTGCGGCACCCCCCATTTTCCCTCTGTTTTGGAGGCCGCCCAGCCCGGCCGGGAGCGGGAGGGTGGAATTAGGGAGGGAACGGCGCATCCCGGGATACGCTGGGGGCTGGGAGCGGCTCTGGGGGGGGTGTCTGGGGATGCCAAACTCCTCCGTCCGCTCCTTGTGTCCCCAGGCTTGCCGCTGTCCCCATGGCGTGTCCCCTGGAGCAGGCGCTGGCCGTGATGGTCGCCACCTTCCACAAGTACTCGGGCAAGGAGGGGGACAAGTACAAGCTCAGCAAGACCGAGCTCAAGGAGCTGCTCGTGAAGGAGCTGCCGAGCTTCAGCGTGAGTGGCCGCATCCCGAGGGAAACTCCGGGATCCGGGGACGTGCAAACCCCGATTTTAACTCCCCCCCCCCGCCCCCCACCTTTNCCTTTTCCCCCGGGCAGAAGGAAACCAGCGAGGCGAGTTTACAGAAGCTCATGAGCAACCTGGACTGCAACAGCGACAGCGAGGTGGACTTCCAGGAGTACGTGACCTTCCTGGCCTGCATGGCCATGATGTGCAACGACTTCTTCCAGGACCTCCCGGACAAGATGCCGCGCAGGAAGTGAGGGCAGGGCGCTGCCACCGCCCCGGGACCCTCCCGTTGTCCTCCCGATGCCATTTCAATAAATCTTGATTTAAACGAAGCGTTTTTGCCCCCGGGGGTCTCCCTCCCCGCGCCGGGGGCGTTGTCGCTCGGGGGAAGCCCCCGTTCCCACTCGGCGGGCGCCGGGCCGGCAGCGATTCCAGGCTGGATCCGGCTCCGGCCCGGGGTGGATGCTGCGTTCCCCGGGGCCGCTCCCCGGGCTGAGTCAGCCGCGCCCGGCCGCTCCTGCCCTGCCTTCCCGGGAGCCGTTCACATCCGCGCGGGGCGAGGCGGAGCTCCCGCGGGGATTAACGGCGCAGCAGCCGCGGGGACGGCTCCGAGCCGGAGCTGCGACCCTCGCGCAGGGTCGGGGTCTGTCCCTCACCGCGGGGCGGGACCTGTGGCCCTTGTCCCCTCCCCACCCCCGGTCCCGCGGGGTTTCGGCCGCGTTCCTGCCCGGGGTGCGGCTGTGCGGAGCGGCCGCTTCCCGGTGCTCCGGGCCAGCCTTGCCGTGATCGCCGAGCCCGTCCCGCCTGCGGCTCCGCGGCTCCGCGGCTCCGTTCCTCCCCCGGTCCCTTTCCCCCCTCCCCCCCCAGTGAAAAGCTTCGCCGTCCTGCGGGCTCCAGATGTGCGACACGCCCCTTCCAGATGTGGCTGTGCCCCCTCCGCCGCCTTCATCCTCAGCGCGGGGATGCTCCCAGCGGCACCGGCGATGCCACGAAGGGACAGGACAAGAGGGAACGGCCTCAGGCTGTGTCAGGGGAGGCTCAGGTTGGACATCAGGAGGAATTTCCTCCTGGAAGGGGCGGCCAGGCCTTGGAAGGGGCTGCCCAGGGAGGTTTGGAGTGGCCACCCCTGGAGATGTCCGAGGAATACCTGGATGTTGGTCTGGGTGACCAGGTGGGGATGGGTCCCAGGTTGGACTCGATGCTCTTGGAGGGCTTTTCCAGCCTCAGTGATCCTGGAATCTGCATCCCTCCCCACTCCAGGGATCCACCCCGAATCCATCCCCACTCACAGGAATCCATCCCCACTCACAGGGACCCACCCTTCATCCCTCCCCGAGCCCTGGAGCTGCACCCGGGGCACTCCCAGCCCTCCCCCAAGGCAGCTCCTGCCCCCAGGCCCCAAGGCAGGGCTCTCCCGGTGTTTGGACACGTGCTTTCGGGGACTTTTGGGCAGCAAATGGCAGCAGGAAGCCCCACGGTGAGCGCCTGTCCCTCCCTCCCTCCCCACGTGGCCCAGCCGTGCCCTCACCCGTCCCCAGGCCTGTCCCAACCCGTCTCCCTGACGGGTCACCCGTGTCCCTCTGCCCAGCCCACGCGTGTCCCCTTCCCGGCGAGGACGCGCCCGTCCCCATCCCAAAACCTGTCCCTTTGTCTCCCTCTTTTGCAATTTTCTGTTTCTCTGGCACCGGTCCCTCGTGCTCCGGGATGATGGGGCTGGCGGGAGATGTTTCACCATCGCTGCCCTTCCCATTTCCCAAAAGTCTTAATGACCATCACCGGGCCGGACTCGGGGCGGAGGCTCCTCACCAGCCCCTTCCGGACACGCAGGGTTTTGCAGCTCGTTCTGGGAACACTGGGAACACTGGGAACACCGGGGGGACAGCTGGGAGTGGGCAGCGTTTGCCAATGACCTGGGTTATCATCGGGCAGCAATTCTGGCTGCCGGGAAGTGCCACCTCCCGGGACCAGCTGGCGGAATTCCCGACACACCAGCATGCCTGGATTTGTACCCGGGACTGACTCCCTGGCGCAGTGATTCAGGGGGAACGTCCTCATGGAGGGGTGGGATGTGCTGGCCATCCCTGGCACCTGTCCAGCTGCCAAATCCACCGAAACCTCAGTGACAAACCACGTCCCCCGCTGGGTAAAACCAGCGTCATCCCACTGGAGACCCTCACCCAGAGAAGCTCCTCTTCCATCATCTCCATCAAACACTGCGGGAACGTTCCAGAAAAGCCCCTGTGCCATCCCCGACCCCCGAAGCCGCCTCCTCGCAAATGTCACTTTTGGTGTTTCCTTGTTTTGCCTGGCGAGTTCGGGGCTTCCCCTCCCTCGATAACAGTTCCTGGAGCCGGGTGAGAAATCCGCGCCTGGGCGTGCTGCGCGGCCTTGCACAATTCCCGGGGTTCTTGCCCCGGAGGGAGCTGAGGCTGTCACAGACGGGAGCTCAGGGAGGGTATAAAAGGTGCCGTCCCCACCTCGGCATCACCCGATCCTCCCGCTCCGCTCCCGCCGTGCGCGCTCCGCAGAGCCCAGAACTCCTCCGAGGTGAGCGGCTCCTCCCAGCCGGCGCTGGGCGAGCGGCCGGTCCCTCTCCTCGGGTTCCGTTTAACGTCGCGCCGTTTGTCCCTTCCGTCCCAGCAGGATGAAAACCGACCTGGAGCTGGCCCTGGAATGCGCCGTCAACGTCTACCACCAGTACGCGATGCGGAAGCCCATCGACGACTACCTGAGCAAGAATGAGTTCTCCAAGCTGCTCAAGGAGACGGCCGAGCCTTTCCTCCGGGACACGCTGCCGGTGAGATCCCGGGGCCGTGGAGTGGGATGGGCGGGAAGAGAACCTGGGAGATCCTCTCGTTCCGGGGACGCTGGGCAGGGCTGCTCGGAGCTCATCCAACCCGGCCTCGGACGCTTCCCGGGGTGGAAGAGCCGAGCGCTGAGGGAGCCTTGGGGATGGGGGCGGCTGGGAGCTTCCCAAAGGGAGGGGGGGTTTTTTGGGGTTCAGCCCTGCTGGGTGAGCTTTGTGCCGCAGCTGGGGATGGGAATGGGTGACCCCGAGTGACTCTGCTGCCCGCTTATCCCCCCGCAGCCCAAAACGACCGTGGACAGCTACATCAACCAACTCTTCACCAAAGCCGACGGCAACCACGACGGCCGCCTCAAGTTCACCGAGTTCCTGACCACGCTGAGCCTCATGGCCATCGATGCCCACAACAGGTCCCATGAGGCCCCTGGCGATGACCATGGGCATGGCCACGGGCATGACCATGGCCACGGGCATGGCCATGGGCATGGCCACAGCCACCGTCACTGAAACTGGAGCATCTCCCAGGGTGGCTGAGCCACGGGACTCTGTCCCCAGGAGCCTCAGCCCGTGCCTGTAACCAAACCTTTGTCACCCGCTTCTACTTTGTGGCACTGAAATAAAATCTCTTCCTTCGAGCACCAAATCCATCTGTGTTCCGTGTCCCGGGGTCTCTGGGCAGGGGGTGATGCCCACCCAGTCCGTGGTTAAGCAGATTGGACTGGGAAGCCATGGAAGGGGAGGGTGGCACTGGGGGATCCTGCTCTGGGCAGAGGAGGGGGGTCAGGACAAGGTACTGGGGGTCCCTGCTGAGCAGCACAGGCTGCGTGGGCTCCTGGAGGGTGTCACACCCCAGGGTGATCCCAGTGCTTTCCCAGAGCTCGGCACAAGGGTGGGGCAGCACCCCGTGAGTCTGGGGGGGTCCTGGGTGGGGGCTGCACAGGAGCATTCCCAGCCCCGCTTGTCCCAGTCCCTCTTGGGACCAGCTCCAGGATGTGCCGGGGGGGAGCAGAGCTGGGGGGTCCTTCCAGAGGTCTCTGCCAAGACCCAACCCTGGACCTGGGGGTGTCACATTCTGGGGGTGCCGCATCCCGAGGGCACCACGTCCCAGGCACGTCGCATCCCGAGGGTGTCCCATTCTGGGGGTGCCACATCCCGGGGGTGCCACACCCCGGGGACACGTGAGATGTTTTTGTAACCCCCCCAAAACAACCCAGCAGCTCCAGCAGAGCAAAGAACGAGGGCCGAGGGGCTCCGGGGGCTCCATCCCGGGAGTTGCTCAGAGGAGCGGCTGCTCTGAGGAATGAGTCAAACATTTCATGGTGTGGGGACACCTCTCCCAGTTCACGACACCTCCCCCAGTTCACGACACCTCCCCCAGGTCACGACACCTCCCCCAAGTCACGACACACCTAAAGGCCACCGTGGGCTCCTGGGGACAGAAACAGGAGTGGGAAAGAGCTCCTGGACCCGCCGGTGAGGGGACACCGAGCGGGAAACCCCCAGGGCTCGGGAGGCTCCGGCATTTCCAACATCAGCCGAAACCAGGAGCCCGTCCTGGGTGAAACCAGAGGGGTTTTGGGCGGTTACTCGGTGACACAGGACACCTCTGACTTTGGGGAGCAGCCCTTGTCCCCCGAGGCAAATGCCACTCGCTGTCACCCCAGTGCCACTCGAGCATCTCTCCCCTTGCAGGGCTGGGCATCGCGAGCTGCCTCCCCCACCATAGGTTTTAGGGAAAAACTGGGAAAGTTGGGAAAGAGGCTGCGTGTGGGGGCTGCACAAGTGCACCAGACGCTTCCCCCGCCAGCTGGAGCTGGAACGAGGATGCAGTTTGGGATGGGTGACATTCCGAAAGGGAGCGGGGGCCGGGGGAAACAAAAGAAGCAAGGAATGAGTCAGGGATACCCGGAATCCAACCCCGTGCGATGCCCTGGGGACACGCGGGAGCATCCTCGGAACAGGAATGGGCGCCCCCGGTTTGGCTGCTCCTCCCTCCCCTCTTCCTCGTACCCATTGTCTGATTTTGAACCTTCCCATTGTCTCCTCGTTGTTGTCGTCCCTAACGCAAGTGACAACTGCAAAACACGTGGTAGATCCTGCGCCGGCCAGAAAAGACCCCCGGCCTTGGGTTTTCTCCTGGTTTTGTGCCCAGTTTCCTCCAGAAAAAAAATCTCCGGAGCGAGGGCAGAGGTCTGGTGCAAACGGCGAACAATGGAAAACATTCCGGAAAATATTTTAAAACGAGTTGTAAAATGCGGCTGCTGCGTTGTCTTGGGTGGCGTCCAACCCAGTTGGGGCTGTGGAGAACAGATCCCATCGAGAACACATCCAGGGGACAAAGCTTTCCCTGTTTTCCCATGAAACAGCCCAATTTGCTCCCACGGCAGGAGGAAAATGCGCAGAACTCCCCAAGTTTCGGCAACTTCTGCCCCAACGGCCTTGCCCTCGACGCTGAGGTTGTGACAAACCCAGGGTTTTTCCCTTCCCTGAGCCCTGTCAGAGGTGATGGAGGGGACAAGGAGAACATTTCCAAAGCCTGGTGGGTGCAACCAGGAACTGAGAGCGCAGGAATGAGCCTGGGAGGGGCTCAGGGGTTCCCACCTGGCAATTTCCAGGTGCGGGAAACGCGAACTCAAGCTGATGCTTGAGGCAGGTGTGTCACCAGCTCTGATGAAAGAGGACCTCAGACAGGTATAAAAGGGCTGGTCCAGGCTCCCGGGGCCGCACCGACGGATCCATTCCCCGCCAACCCTCCTCGGAGACCAGGGTGAGTAGGACGGCGATGGTCCTCGCAGGGGGAAGCGATGAGGGAGAAGCAGTTTGGGATGTGGCCTGGGCTCAGGGCGATGGATTCCACTCGGGGTAGAGCAGGAGGCCGGTTTGGGTTGGAAAACGAGCGCGAATTAACGGCGTTTCGGTGCCATCTTTGCCACGAATTCCGTGCCCCCCCTGCCCTAAACCCCCTCGCTGGCGGTGCCACGGCGGCCCGACCCTGCCTTGCTCACCTGAGGAACGCCTCCAGGTGTGTCGGGACGAAGCCAAAAGTGGCGCTGGAACCCGGCACCGTCCCGAAACCCCCTCGTCTCCTGCTCTGCACCACGGAGCTGAGCGTGACCGCCCGGGCAGGCGCGGCTCCCGCTGATTTTTCGGCTCCTGTCGCAGCTTCGAGGTTTGTCCCCAGTTGCTGCAGGTACCCCCGGGAGCTCAGCCATGTCCGCCAGCGCCCACAGCCACGCCGGGAGCCGGCAATTCCCCGGGAACTGCACCATGGAGAAGGCCCTGAAGACCGTGGTGGACGTTTTCCACCGCTACAGCATCCGCCAGGGCGAGCTCGACCTCCTCAGCTTCAAGGACTTCGAGACGCTGCTGAAGGAGCAGGCGCCGTCCTTCCTGAAGGCCTGCGTGAGTCCCGGAGGGACGATCCCGGAGGGATGGGGCTCAGGAGGCCTCTGGGGAACGGGGAACAGCCCCGCCGTGGCTGTGGGGCCAGGAGGGGGTTTCTGGTCACACCGAGCTCGGGGTCACCCACACTCGTCCTCCTGCCGTGGGCAACGGGGCGGCCACCGGGGTTTGGGACAAAATCCTGTCCCCTGTGGGGTTTAACTTGGGGCTAAGGGCGGGGTAGGGGAGGGTCAGGGCATCCTGCAGCTTCCAAACCCTTCCCAGGGCAGGGGAGGATCCGCCCGACTCAGTTCCCACGGGTGGGAGTGGACCTGGGGGAGGGACGTGACCCCCCCCGTCCTGTCCCCAATTTCAGGACAGGAACCGACCCGGCTACTTGGCCCAGCTCTTCCAAGAGACCGACCTGAACAAGGACAGCGAGCTGAGCTTTGAGGAGTTCACCACCGTGCTGAGCAAGGTGGCCGACGACGCCCATCGCATCAGCCACGACTCTGACCGCTGCGGGCCAGACCAGGACTGAGCCCGGGAAAACCGGGAGAGGGAAGCTTTAGGAATCGGGCTCTGGCTGCTCTCTGCCTGCTTGGGACAGCCCCACGCATGAGACAATAAAGCATCGCTTGAAATTCTCCGAGCCTTTCCCGTCTCCGCATCCGTCCCGTGGGTGGGAGGGTGGGCACCGCCTGTGGGGTCACCCCACGGGGGGGGCAGAGCTGCTGCTCCCTCTGCCCACATCAGCCGCTCTCCTGCCCCCAAAAGCGTGTTTTGAAAGAGTTTTGCAACTCCAACCTCGGGGTGTCCCCGCAGGTCCTCGGGGGCAGCCAGCCCCGGGCACCTCCCAGCAGCTCCTGGGCTGCTCCTGCTCTGGCTCGTGGATCCCTGCCCGAGCCTGGGCCTTGGGGACAGGGCTGTGGCATGGCTGGACAGGGAGTTTCCCCTTCAAGGGCACCTGCAGAGCTGCCAAAGTGGTGCCAGCACCTGTCCCTGTGACCCTCAGCACTGCCCCTTGTCCCCGGGCGCCTCGGTGCCCGCACTGACCGCTCACAGCCTGGGGGCTCATCCCTGGCTCCTGTCCCACCTTGGGAACCCCTGGGCACCCCCTGCGCCCCATCCTCACCCCCCTTCCATCTCCAGGGTGAGAAAAGTGACCCAAGGAGGTTTCCTGGAATTGCACCAAAACCCTGCAACGCCGCGGCCGGTCCCGGACGCGCCGTTGTGAAACGGCCCCGGCGTCTCCAGAAGTTCTGTGCACCAGAACCCTCCTGTTGTGAAACCAGAGCACCCCCGCCAGCGAGGCCTGGGGGCCGGGGGGGACCGCTGGGAGCGGAATCACAGGATCCCGGGATCATTTCAGCTGGGAAAGACCTCCAGGATCGAGTCCAACCTGTGCCCGGTCCCCGCCTGGTCACCCAGACCAACGCCCGGTCATTCCTTGGACACCTCCAGGGATGGAGACTCCAAACCTCCCTGGCCTGACCGCCCTTTCCGTGAGGAAATTCCCGCTCTGAAAGACCAGGGCTGCAGCTCCTTGCCTGGTGGTGCCCCACGCCAACTCCTCCGGAGCTCCCGAGCTCGCCCCAGGCCCGTTTCGGGCTCCACTCCGTGTCCGACACCAGCCCGAGGCTGGGCAGGTTGGACAAACCCCGTGCTGAGTCACCAGGCGGCTCACTTTAACAAGGGAACACCGGAAAATCTCGTTTTGCTCCCAAACTTGGCAGCTCCGAGCTGCCAGGCCCGCGCCGAGGAACAACAGCACCAAAAAAGCCACGGAGTGAGGCGGGAGCCCTGGAAAGCTGGGGAAATAAAACGCACCTTTCAGCCACACCTGGGCTCTGCAGCTCCGGGCGCACCCGGGGGTGGGGAGAAGCCACCCTTGGCACAGGTGAAATGGAGCTCCTGGAGCTCTGCCAGGCTGGGAACGCGCCCGGATCGTCTTTCACGGCGAGCCGGTGGCTGCAGGCAGGGGACGGTGCCTCCGTGCCACCTCTGTCCCCGGTGTCACGCAGACAGCCCCGCCCGCGCTGCCAGGGTGGCACGCGGTGCTCTGGCCTGGAGAGGGGTCAAAGGTCGGGCTCGGTGATTTTTTTGGAGGTCTTCTCCGACCTCAGGGATCCTGGGAAGCCGTGGGACAGGGGTGGGGATGTCTCCGGGACGAGCAGCGCTGGCTCGACGGAGCAGGGCGGGAACGGTGCCCTGGGCGCCCCTCACCCCCCGGCACCACAAAACACCCCGGAAAGGAGGAAAACCGGGCGGTACGGAAGAACCCCGTGGGAAGGGGGCTTCTGCCAAGAGCTGGCCGAGGATCACGGCCCCAGAAACAGGCGAGGGGACGGGGCCACCCCCACCTGAGCCCGTGACGCCCCCGAGCTTGCGGGAAAAGCCGCAGCGCCCCTTTTTAGGGAACTTCCCCGGAGCCTTGAGCAACGCCAGGGGTGTCGCGGGGACAGGCTGGAACGGGATGAAACGGGGCCGGGGGCATTTCACAACGGGCCGTGGCCGGGCTATAAGAGACGCCGGGGTGGCACAGGCCCCGCGCCCGCCCCAGGGGACATCGCTGCGGTGACAAGATGAGCAAGGCAAGTCCGGCGGGCGCTGAAGGTCTCCGCGCTCTTTTCCAGGTCCTCGGAGGTGCGAGGATCCTCCGGGAGCATCTCCTCACCGCCGCCCGCAGAGCAAAACCATCTCCGCCGGGGCTCGGCCCGTGGGGAGAGAGGTTTTCTCCTGGAAGGGGTTCCCGACCACCAAAGAGGCTCCTGGATGTCGGATCTCGTGCTCTGAATCTCTCCGGAGGGTTTTGGGGTGTTGTCACCTGCTCTGGTTGGTTTATCAGCAGTGCCAGGCTTAGACAAGGCTCGTTTTGGGGCCAAATCAGCTCTCAGCTCTCATTTGCAGGTGCATAGGGCAGGGGCTGCGACGTCCTTCGGTCTCCTTGGAGGAAACTCCAACATTTCCAATTCATCCCCAGAAAGGAACGGCTGGAACCCGCCCCGGCTGTGCCCCGGTCCCGTGCCAGGCCGGGGTGGTTATCCCAGATTTTCCTGACCTTTTTTTTTTTTTTTTTTTTTTTTTTTTTTTTTTTTTTTTTTTTTTTTTTTTTTGGGTTGCGACCGTTTCCTCTTCCAGGCCTCGCAGACCCAGGAGCCGCTCTCGGAGCTGGAGAAGTCCATGGACGTCATCATCGACGTCTTCCACCAGTACTCCAGGCGCGAGGGGGACAGGGACACCCTGACCAAGCAGGAGCTCAAGCTGATGATCGAGAAGCAGCTGGCGAATTACCTGAAGGTGAGGGGAGCCAGGGCTGGGTTCTCCACGCGGGCTGGGTGCCGGTGCCTGGATGTCCCCAGGGTTTGGGTTCCACCCCTTTCCCGCTCTGCTCTCCTGCCCAGCCACCCCACCCCAAACGTTCTCCGTGAAGGAAACCCTCCCAGATCCGGGTGAACCTGCAGGCTCTCGTCCCCTTCTCTGCAAAAATCAGCATCGTGCTGCCCAAAATCCCCTTTTTCCCTCCTTGGAAACCACACCAGAAACTCACCCCCCCAAAACCCTTTATTTATTTATTTATTTTTTTTGGAACCCGCTTTCCTAAAGCCCAGGGAAAGTTTTTTTTCCCACCCAGGGGGGGAATTTCGAGCCACGAACGAGGGGGGCTCTGCCCTCACCTTGTCCCCCCTCCTCCTCCTCCCTCGCAGCACGTGAAGAGCAAGGCCACCATCGACCAGATCATGAAGGACCTGGACGTCAACAAGGACGCCCAGATCAGCTTCGGGGAGATGATGCTGCTGGTCACCCGCGTCACCTGTGCCACCCACGAGCACCTGCACGAGGTGGAGGACCAGCAGCACCAGCACCACCACCAGCACCAGCACCACCACTGAAGGCACCCGGGCAGCGCTGCGGCCCCGGGATTCCTCCCCTCCGAGGAATCTTTGAGCTCGGAGAAGGCTCCAGGGTCGAATCCAGCCTTAAACCGCCCCTCCCCGCCCACCTCCCTCCTCCTCCTCTTCCTCCGAACGCCGCGGTTTTGCTGCCAAATAAAAGAGTTGCCCCGAGGCTGCCGAAGCTCTCCCTGTGTCTTCTCTCTGGGTTTCCCTGGGCTTTTTCTCTCTCCTTCAGCCGGGCAAATCCACCTTCGGGACGGATTCCCAGGGGTAGGGGTGGACGCCTGGGAGCTTGGGATTCGCTGCAGCAGCTGCTCGTGACTCATAACGTGCTCCGGAGGTTGGGACTGCAGCAGGATTTTGACAGATTTTTGCATTTCCAACAGGAAAAAAAAAAACCAAAAAACCCCGTATTTTGGCCTGAAAACATTCCCCAGTCTCCTAAGCCCGAGTCGTGGTGGTGGGCAGGAGCTGGGAGGAAGGATGGGGAGCGATGAGCACGATTTTCTGGAGGAAAACCCTTTTTAGGGCGTTTTTGCTCCATAGGTGGGGGTGGAAGTTTTGGGCAGCCGCGTTCTGCGTGGACAAGAACAGGAAACAACCCCAATTCTTCACTCAAAACACCCCAAATTTGCACCAGAAAGGTTAATTCGTTATTAACCAGCTCCTTTCCAGAGGGAAAAGGCGGCTGGAAACACCGATGCAGCTGCTGAGGAGCCCCCCTCAGGGGCTCCTGATTTCCAAACCCTTTTTGGGGCAGGAAAAGGACGAATGGTGATTTCCCAAGGGTGACTCAGAGCCCTGCAATCGCCCAGCTCCGGGAAGGAACCTTCCAGAAGCTTCCCCAAAGCAGCAGAGCTGAAGCAAGACCACCCTCCCCCCCAAAAGTTAACACAAGACCACCACAAGTTTGCTTCACCCCTCCCAGGTTGCTTCAGCTTCCTCTGGAGCCGGTTTTGTCACCCAAAATGTCAAATTCCTCTTAATGAGGTCAAATCTGCTGCGGGAGCGGGGTGCCCTCAGCTCCGCACCCCAAAATGGGCCCGGAGCCCCATCCCGCAGCATTTTGGGGTCTCTGGAGCAGGAGGAGCCCCCACATCCCACGGGGAGTGGAGGGGGCTCGGTGCCGCCACCGTGCCGGGACAAAGCTCAGCACCCCCAGGGAACCAGGGCTGGCTCTAAGGACACGCCAGGTTTGGGGATTTGCAGCAGATCGGGATTTTTGGGGGGCTCTGGGTGGGGTGGGGGGGGGGTCCAGCCCTTCCTCCACCCCCAGGATGGGGGCAGGAACCAGCCCGAGGCTCCGGGTGTGGCTGTAACCGGATATTTGTCAACTCAGGACCTGCAACCTGGGCTGGGGGGGTCGGGGGGGGGCTCCTCTTGTGTCACCCTGGGGCTGTTGGGCAGGAGGGGACAGAGAGTGACCCCACCCCACACCCCGAGTGGTCCCCAGATCCACGGGGATCCTTTTATCCCCGCCACAGCTCCCAAAAAAGAGGTGTCGGGTACCCCACAACAGCACCCGAGGGGACAGAGGTGACACCGACTTTGCTGCCCTGGGGTGCAGCCCCCATCCCACATCTCTCCGGTCCCAGGCGGATTCCCCGCCCCTGGAGGTGTCCAGGGAAGGCCTGGAAGTGTCACTCGGTGCTCCTGAGGTGACAGCTGGGGGATGTGTCACAGGCTGGACTCGGTGATCCCTCGGAGGAGTTTTCCAGCCTAAAAAAGGTTCCGGGACTGGGAGCCGAGGACCGGGCTCCTGCTGCCACCTGGTGGGATGGGGCAGCGCGGGGATGCGACACTCGGAGAGGCCACCGGGTCCCGCCGGAGGTCCCCAGGGACGCTGCGACCGCCCCGACCCCGGGCACAGCCCCGTCCTGGCCGCCCCTCCTCCAGCGCTGAGATAAATCGGATTATTCGGATTTATGTGTCGGAGTCAAACCCTGGATTTTTGGGCCGAGCTGTCGGTGCGAGGCCACCCTGCGATCTTCAGACATCCCGAACTCCTCTCTCCTCATCCCGTCCCCCCCAAAATATCCTCGGGGTGGCCCCGGCAGCTCCTCACACCCCTGATCCCCCTCCCACAGCTCTGTCAGGCTGGAGGTTGTGGCCGCAGGGCTGGGATTTATGGAGAACTCGGCAGCGAGGGGTTGTGAGCCGGCTGTGCCCCCCCCAGCCCCCCCCCCTGCACCCCCAGGGCCNGCTCGGTCCTGGGGAGGTTTGGGGCCAAAAACCAGGCTGGCTTTGCCGGGGACACGCCAGCGACGTGGCCGGGGACGTGGTGGCAGCGGGCTGGGAGGGAGCAGCCGGCGGAAGGAACTGGCTGCGGGTGATTCAGAGCAATTTTGCTCCTAATTCCCCTCATTTCCCGGGCGGGCAGGCGCTAATTGGGGCGGAGGGAGGAGGCTGCAGGTGCCCGTTCCCGTGCGCTGCCCTCCATCCACCCCCGCCAGGGCTTCCTGTGGCTCCGGTCGCCCCACGGCCACCGCGGGCCTCGGCTCCTTCCCGCTGACCCCAGGGTTGTTCGCACACGGACACCCACAAACGCGAACCCTTAAACCCCCAGTGCTCGGCCACGGGGTGACTCCAGCCCTGGGGACAACGCCCCTTCCCCTGGGTCTCCATCGAGGCCTGGAGCAGCAGGAATTTGGGGATCGTGGAAGAGGGAGGCATCACAGGGATGTCCATTGTCTCCGTGGGTTTCGTGCTCGGCAATCTGCCAAGGCCGTACCCCAAAAGTCTGCGGGGTAAAAGGCGCTGCTGCCTGTGCCCGACCACCCCGAATCCAGCCCTGAAGGGAATCCCCCGGGCTGGGACTCTCCCAAAAGCTCCAGGGGTCCCTAAAAGAGAGAGAGCAGCCCCTGGGCTGGTACAGCTTCCCCCAAAGCAGCCCCTGGGCTGGTGCAGCTTCCCCCAAAGCAGCCCCTGGGCTGGTGCAGCTTCCCCCAAAGCAGCCCCTGGGCTGGTGCAGCTTCCCCCAAAGCAGCCCCTGGGCTGGTGCAGCTTCCCCCAAAGCAGCCCCTGGGCTGGTGCAGCTTCCCCCAAAGCAGCCCCTGGGCTGGTGCAGCTTCCCCCAAAGCAGCCCCTGGGCTGCAGGGCCTGCCTGGACTCGCTGCCTCTTTCCTCACCCTGCTGGGGGAAGGAGAATCGAGCTCCAGCCCGTGCCCTGCGCCTCATTTCCAGCCCACTCCGCGGCCGAGGCGCCGTGTGCCGCGCTGGCGGCGGCGGCGGGGGGACGTGGGTGGCTCTGCAGCCCCTCCTGCCCCGACCGGCGCCGCCGGGAAGACGCCGAGCGAGATCTGCCCCCGGCCTGGGCCGTATCTGGAGATCTTGGGCCGGTGCCGGAGCGCTGATGAAAGCTGGCACACCCTGGGGAGGGCTCCCCGCACCCGCTGCCAGCCGCGCTCGGCGACTCCTCCGGGACCGCACAGGGGATGGGGGGCCCCGAGCCAAATGTCCTTGTCCCGGGAGCGGCCTCGGCGCCTGAGTGGGGTCTTTTCCCGGAGTCCCGGGGCCGGATCCCAATCTGGCCCTGGCCACGGCTCCACTTGGGTCGGATCCCGGGGCTGAACCCCATGGTTGAACCCTGTCCCTGTCCCCCATCGGGACGTGCAAGGAGGGACTCTCCCGTGGGAGGGAGATCATCACCCCCACGGCCACCCGGGTGTCCCCACCGTGCCACCACTGCCCTGCCAGCTCGGGGCTCCTGGTCCTTTTTCTCACCGGAGAGGCCCCAGCTCTGCTGTCATTGCCTGAGATGGGCCCAGAGGCAGCTCAGTGACCTTTTGGACAGCCTCAAAAATAAGATTAAACCCCCTTTTCCTGCAGGAATTTTTCCGGTCTGTGACATTTTCTAAACTTTGCCCAGTTCGATTGTAGAGGAGGAAAAAAAAACCCATTTAGGGGATGTCAAACACAGAGTTTTACAGGGGAAAGGGAACCTCTGGCTGGCTTTTTTTGGGAGATCCAAGGAGGCGCAGAGCCCTTTGTCCCTGACCTACATACACCTCTCCCAGGAGTGCTGGTAAACATCCTCCGAGCAGCAGGATAATGAGGGAGGCTCCCTGGGAAGAGGCAGCCAGAGAACAGGACTGACCGGAAGGAATCCTCTCCCTCCTCCCACTCCCGGGAGCCTGCCAGGAGCCGCTCCGAGCTGCTCCCACCAGTCCCGTTCCCGGCCCTGGTTGGTGCCAGGTGAGTCTCCGCCGTTTCTTTTCGGGGTTTGGGATGAGCTTTTGTGTTCGCGGGGTTGGTTCGGGACTGGTTTTACCCAGCGGGGCTCGGGTCTGGCGGCACCGGGACGGGATCAGCTCCCAGGCAGGAGTTCGGACACACTTTCCTCACCTGCAGGAGCTGATTCATTCGCCCCGCGAGTGCCTGGATGGTTACGGGGAACAGCTTCCCTTTAATTTAACCAGGGAAAGTGGAGGGATGAAGGGAATTAAGGCGAAAGTCCTCAGAGAAGCTGGGAAAGGAAAGCTTCTTTTTACCCCCTGGTGAAATAAAATGCAGGAAGGCTGAAGCCGAGCGGGATATTTGGACTTTTTGGAAGGGAACACGGGGATTTTCCTGCTGCCCCTGACAGGCACCCGTGGCCTCAGTTTCTGCTCCTCTCAGGACTGGGAGCCATGTCCAAGCTCATCAAAGCCATCACGGACATGATGCAGAGCTCCCAGGGCAGTGCCAGGAAGAGCAAGAAGCCGGAGCCCTTCAGCAGGAGCGAGTTCAAGAAGCTGATCCAGCAGGAATTCGCTCCTGTCAAGGTACCAGCACAGGCTGGAGGGGGGGAAGGATGGCGGGGAAGGTGCTGGGGGGATGTTTAGGGGTGGTCAGGGAGGATGGGGGGGATCTGCAACAGCCACCCCACATCCAGGGCTGGGCTGGGATCTCTCCACTCTTGGATTTTCCGTGGGTTTGTCCTGCAAAGCTCCTGTGTCCCCTCTCGGTCCCGCTGTCCCCGTTTTCCTGCAGGGAACGGGAGGGCATGGAAGGGGCAGATCCGGGTGTGACCCCTGGCACCGGGATTTGGGCATCCCCCACCCCTGGCTGCTCCTCGGGCCGAGGGGTCCCAGCCCGTCCCCGCTTTGGGGAGGGGCTGACGGGCTCCTGTCCCCTCAGAGGTCCCCGAGCAGCAGGTACAGATCCGTCCCCCGGGCCTCGGACCCCGACACGGAGCCCATGAACAAGGAGAGGGGTCCTGCCAAGTCCTGCGTGTACTGAGGGGGTCTCCGCCGCTCCCGGGATGCAGAGAGCAGGTAAGGGGCAGCCCAGGGAGCACCCAGAGCTCCTGGGGGACACCTCCTGAGGTGGGGACAGAAGTCCCCGGCCCGGTGTCACCCCAAGGCTTCACCTCTGTGGTCGTCCCAGTGAGCCCAGTCCACCGGGGAGGGTGGGGTGGAGCAGCAGCTGAGCTCTGCAGGGGATTTAATCAGCTCCAATTAAAACTGAGCAGTAATTGGGCACAAATCAGTGCAAAGCAGAGGGGGTTGGAGGGAGGGACTTGGCTCCTGCCGGGTTTTGGGGGGTGGCTGTGGTGAACCCCCCCCATGGGTTTTCCTCCCTTTCCGTAGGATCCCTGGATTGCTCCGTGGGCACCGGCAACGGCGGGATCTCCTCCCAGGCTCTCCCTGCTCCTCCAGGCCAGGCACATCCTGGGAGAAGCGAGGACCATGCCCAGCCCCACCGATTTACCTCCATGAGGCAGAAATATCCCCAGGTCTCCTTT
>VXAZ01008885.1:40789-52226 GCA_013399875.1 Gymnorhina tibicen | reverse complement strand
TTGACCTGGGGAGCAGAAGAAGCTCGCTCCTGGCGGCGCGCGCCGCTCGCTGGCTCCGCCGGCGGCGCACGTGACCGGAAGCGGGCCGCGGCGGCGGCGGGATGGCGGCCGAGGGCGATGTGGAGCTGGAGCTGGAGACGGAGCCGAACGGCTCTGGCGGCGGTAGCGATGGGGCGGGCGGTCGCGCGGCCGAGAAGCCGCGGAAGCACGATAGCGGCGCGGCGGACCTGGAGCGCGTCACGGATTACGCGGAGGAGAAGGAGATCCAGAGCTCCAACCTGGAGACGGTGCGGCGGCGGGACGGGACCGGGCCAGGGTGGGAGGCCGGGCGTTGCCTGCAGCGGGGCTGAGCCGGGCGCTGACCACCGCGCCTGCACGCCCCTCCCGGTGCCCGTGCCGCCGGCGGGCGCTAACCCGCCCGGTGCCGCGCAGCGGGGTGACCGCGCTCGTTCTGGCAGGCTATGTCGGTGATCGGAGACCGGAGGTCCCGGGAGCAGAAAGCGAAGCAGGAGAGGTAACCGCGCTCGCTCCGGGGCAGTGCCTGTCTTGCGACTATCACCACTCGGGACACGACCCAGGCACCTGCTTTGCGGTCTGACATCCCGGCCCTTCCCTGCCCCCCTCCCAGCACACATCCCCCCCTGCTGCGAGGGGTCGCTCCTGCCCGCCGCACGGCCGAGGGAGCACCGGCGCAGTGGCCAGCGGAGGATGTTGGTCACCGGAGATTTGTCCGTCTCTTGTCGTAGGGAGAAAGAACTGGCAAAAGTGACCATCAAGAAGGAGGACCTAGAGCTGATTGTGAGTAGGGGCGGGACCCCAGGCAGGCTGTGACGTGTCCCAGATCTTGGGTGTGAAACTGCACCTACGGAGGAGGCCTGTGCATGCCTGCCCTGAGGCTAGTCAGGTGTCCCCATGGGTGGGTGTCCCCCACTGTGCCCCACCGGGCCCATGGGGCCCTGCGGCTGCTGTACGGGGCTGTGGCTGTTTTTCTGCAGATGACGGAGATGGAAATATCACGGGCCGCAGCGGAGCGTAGCCTGCGTGAGCACATGGGCAACGTGGTGGAGGCTCTTATCACTCTCACCAACTGAGCTGGGTGGCCATGGGCTGTCAGGCATGGGCCTCTTGCCATACCAATAAAGGCACTGGTGGGACTGGGCTGTCTTTGTGATCTATGCCGTGCTGAGCACATGGCCCTGGCTCTGGGTGCATGGCACCCACAAGTGGAACCCAGCCCTGTGGCATTGTGTTGGCAGTGCCAGCTGGGCACCCCTGTGACTGGAGCAGGACAAAGTGACCTGCCTGAGCACTGAGACATGCTGCTCTCCTGTCTTTTAATCTCTGCCCCCGGGGCAGCACAGGCTGGACAGGCCCAGGCCACAGGCCTGAGGCAGTGGTGAGGGTTGCTCATGCATGCCCTGCCCAGGCTGGTGCCTCCTGTGCTGCCCCAGCTCACCATGGCTCACAATGAAGGCACAGAACAGGACGGCCACATCTGTAAGAACAATGGGGCCAGAGTGTGTAAGAAAATCAAATCTTTAATCAAACCCTCCCACCCCACACAGGTAGAAAAGCCAAGCCCTGCAGGAGCAGGGTGAGGAGATGGGGTCACTGCTGACCACCCCAAAACAGGGCCCAGACTGACACCAGGGACAGTACAAGCAAGGGGTTGTAGACCAGATGGATGCAAAAGTCCTGTAATTCCTCCAGAAGTGGATGTGCTGGAGGCAGGAGTGCTGCTGCAACGTGCCGGGCACTGCCAAGGCTCCAGGATGGCCGTTGCTGGGACATAGTGTGGCCACCAGCCTGGCCAGCACCACAGGCCATCATCCTCCACAGTGCATGGGCAAGGAGCCCATTGGGTCTGCTCAGCACAGGGAGTGGGACACTGCATCAGGGTAGGCGCGGTACAGGCAGGAGAAGGGCTTGCCACCACAGGAGTCCTGGAACATGTCCCTTCTGGCCCTGCCCAGGCTCTGGCAGCTGGCAGAGCAGTGCCCTCCTGCCAGCATCAGCCACACCAGACCCTCCTGCCCATGCCCTTAGGTCGTTTTTCGTTTCTTGGCTGAGGGTCTCTCAAAGACATCCCGCACACCCGCTGCCTTCTGCTTAAAGAACTTGGTGTTCTGTGCACTCTCCTGGCCCCAGGCAGAGTCAAAGGAGGTGGTATCCTGGTCCACCAAGTGCGTGTACTTTGTCCGCCCTGAGCGCCCAAAGTTCTTGACCTGGGGAGCAGAAGAACTTGTGAGCAGCTGTTTAGGAGGGATGCAGGACCTGCTGCTCCCCCCTGCCCGGAACTCCCACCCCATGGCACATGAGCTGGGCACCTTCTGCCAGCACACTCACCTGCATGACTTTGGGCAGGATGGTCTTGTTGAAGTGGTCCTCGAGGGTCGGAGCACTGAAGTCCCTCTTGTACACCTCCTCATCCTCATCCTGCAGGAGAAGGACACACCTGCTCAGCCTAACAAGTCTTGGCAGCAGTGGGGGAAAGCTGCCTGAAGGTTATATTGCTGCTCTGCCAGGGCTGCCATAGTACTTGCAGCCCTATTAACTCCTGCTGGAGTGGGGGACATGAGCATTGTTCCCCAGGCTGCTTCTCCAGTGGCCCTTGCAGAGCTGACTTGGTTCTGGCTGGGTCTGTCAGCCCAAACAGCAGCACAGGGACAGCTCTGCAGCTTCAGCTCCATTTCAACTGGGAACCCCTAACCTGACATGCTCTGGTGAGGTCACTCTGGGCCAGCTTCAGCCCCATGCTGCCTCTGAAGGTTGGCTCTTGTCCCAGGGGCACCCGCAGCCACAGGGCACCGTGGGAGAGGGGAGACTCCCCACAGAGAAAAGGTGGCCCTGCGGTCTCACACCTGCAGCCAGTGCAGGCATGCCTGGCCCTCAGCACACTCACCATGAAGAAGGCGCCGCGGTGGTAGTACTTCTGCAGGAATTTGTATTTGCCCTTTACTGCCTTGTTGGTGATGACTTTGCCATTGGCCCGGAGCTCGGCCCGGCGCTCCTCCTCCGTCAGGTTCCGCATACGCTCGATCTCTGCCTTCTCCTTCTCCATGCTGGGTGGGAGAGAAGCCCCTGAGACCCTGTGTCCCCACAGCACCTCCAGGGAGAGAGGCTGTCACCAGCTACCGCCTGAGAGTTTACACATTTACTGCTGGGGAGCAAAGGCACCCCAAGGGTAGGCAGGAGGGGCTCTGGGCATTCGGTCCAGCTGGGACCCTGCTGCCAAAGGGCAGCCTGAGGAAAAGGTGCTTCAACTGCCTGTGGGCCCTCAGCCTCATGTCTGCCAGACAATACTCACGCTTCTCGTTCTTCACGGTCTCGCTTGATACGCTTCAGCTCACGGACTTTCCAGGCCTCGTACTCCTCCTCATCGTTCTCATCATCTGTATCGAGTGCGTCCAGTGCTGCCAGTGAGCGCTTGTTCTCCTCCAGCTCCTTCTTTGCTTCCTCTTCTACGATCTGCAGTGAGGCCCAAGTTAAGCTTGCTGCAGTGACTGCCCCTCCCGGCCTCCAGCCCACCCCTCCGCACCTTAAGCGTGTACTTGCGCCTCTCCTCTGCCATCCTCTTTGCCTCCTGCTCCAGCTCCTTCTGCTTCAGGGCTTCTGCTTCTCTCTCCTGAACTGTGATCCGGTCCTTCCTGAGAGCAGGGCCACAACAGCCTTCAGCCCTTCCATGAGCCAGTGCAGCCACTCAGCCTCTTGCTGGCTCCCACACCGCAGCTGCTTTCAGCCTTTGCCCTCTCCAAGGACAGATAAAGTCCCGGGGCTCTCCCCTTTCTGGGGGCTAGCAGGTCCGTTTGTCACCATATGGCCCTTGCCCAAGGGCTCCAGTCACACTCCACAGCCTGATCCCAGAGCAACCCAATGCAACTGATATGGGGCTGTGGGTGCAGGGATTGCCCCTTGCTCCCTAGCTGTGCCCTGCCAGCCTGTGACCATCCCACCCCAAGCAGGTGAATGGCTTCCTCACAGTGAGAAGAGACCACGGCAGCAGGGTCTGCTTGGCCCCCAGCTTCTGACTCCCACGTCCCAGGGCCAGCCCGCGCAGTTCCATCACCTACTTGCGGATAAAGACCGGTTTGAGACGTGGCTCCATTTCATCTTCGCTGTCCGTGTACTCCTCATACTCGGACTCTGACTCGGACTCTTCTCCAGACCGACCCTCATCTTCCAACTCCATCACTTCCATCTCTTCAGTTTTCCTCTCCTGTGCTCGCTGACGCATCATCCCGCGCCGACGCTCAATCTCCTAATGGGGACAAGCAGAGAGCGGTCAGAGGCCAGCCCTGCTACCACTTCTCTCTCTCCTGTCAAACACATGTGATACCTTTGAGAAGATACACCTGCCTCTCTGGACGTGGGGTGGCCTCCCCCAGTGTCCTGTCCCATGCCAGAGGATGGTGACCCACAGTTAAGTCATGGCCAGGTGTGACACTTGTCCAGATACATCAGACAGTCCACATATCCATGCAAAGGGCAGTTCCCGCCTGTGCCCTTCCAGCTTTCCTAGACCAATTATGTGGCTCTGCAAACGCACCTCATCATCGATCTCTTCCTCTTCCTCTTCACTGGTGTCCTCCCGTTCCAGGCGCCAAGCTTCTCCTCCCTCCACTTCTGAATCGCTTTCTCCAACCACTTCAGGTTCCACGATTTTGCGGTGTCTTGCCAGCCTGCAAGAGACCCCAGTTAACCCATGGCACTTGGAACGTAAGGAGGCTGCAGGAAGGTGACTGTTCACAAATTGCTTCTAGCAAGGCCATGGTAAGTGCTGGGACTGACAAACAGGGCCACAACTACTATGTTCTCTCCCAGGAGAGTGCAGTGGCTGGGCACTGGCAGCTCCTCCCTGTCATACTCCAGTGAGAAGACTCCTTGTTACTGGAAACAAAACCAACAGCAGCTCCATGGGAAGCAAACAGCACTCAGTGCTCCCTGCCCAGAGTACATTTCATGAGACACCATCCCTCCTTCACTACCCTGAGTCTCAGCAGGCTGCACTTATTTCTATTTTGGAGCCTGTTTTTGCTACCATCCACCCAAATGCACCCGGACATGAGCTGCACCTGGCTGGCTCCTGGTTGGAAAGCAGCCCATGGCACAGCACAGTGTGGATATGAGAAGTCACAGAATCTCCTGCGCTGCCTGGATAATGTTCCCAGTTCCTGCCCTGTGCAGTTTCTCCCTGTACCATAGCAGAACAGAGTCCCAGCCCCAGACAGGCAAAGGGGGCTCAGCTCTTGCCTGATCCAGCACTCACCGCTCCTCCACGTCCTCGGCGATGCGGTTCTGGAGGCGCCGGAGCCGGGGGTCGTTGGCCAGTTCCTCCTCCTGTTCCTCGGGCTCGACCTCTTGCTCCTTCGCCTTCTTGATGAATTGGAACTCCTCGTCCTCCTCCTCCGAGGACTCCATGGGCGCGTAGTCGGGCCGCTTACCCGACACGTACCGCTTCACCTTCACCTTCTCCATGGACAGCTCGCCTGCGGGCGCCGGGCCGTCACCGGGGGTCTCGGCCCCGCGCCCCCGCCGCCCCAGTCCCAGCCCCGGCCCCGGCCCTGCGCCCCTCCGGCCATCCCGCTGAGCCCCGGCCTCCCAGCTCACCCTTCTCGTTGCGGACGGGCACGGCGCCCGCCGTGGACTGGATCGGCGGCTGCTTCATGAGGGCGCTGGGGACCGACATGGTGGCGGCGGGCGGAGGCCGGGCCGAGTCGAGTCGAGCGGTGCCGCTGACAACGGCGCCTCGAGCGCTCACCCGGAACCGGAACCTCTGTCTCCGCCGCCGCGACCGGGACCGTGCCGGGGGCCGGAAGTGACGTTTGGCCTGGGGTCACTGCCGAGGGGACTGGGACCGGGGCCGGGGCCGGGGCTCTTAACTCTGCTCCCATGCCTGCGTTTCGGCCTGGCCCGGGGTGCGCCGGACCCTAGGGCTGGGTGGCAGGGGGAGTCCCCGGTCGTTTCGGCATCTGCTTTCGGCCGGGAGAGGTTCCGTTCCCTCCCGCGCGGTGCGGGTTTTCCGCCATCCACGGGACGTCAGGGCGAGGCACTGGCCGAGCGGCCACCGGGCACCGGGCAGCGCCGCGACAGGGCTCTGCTGCTCGCCCGGGGTGCGACTCGCCTGGCGCCTCCGGCCGTGTCTGAACAGTACTGGGACCGCCCGGCCGTCCCTGATGCCGCCCACCCTCTCGAGCAGGGAGCGTTCCGTGCGGGGCTGGATCCTAGCCGGGCACTGCTGGAACACCGAGGGCTCAGGGTCACCCGTAACTCGCTGAGCTGCGGGAAACGTCCGGCGTCTGGCAAATTCCTGTGCCGAATTCCCCCGGCAAAGCCTGGGAAAACCGCTGCTCGGGGCAGACCGGGGGCTAGGTGGTTGTGGCTGCTGCTGAAACCGTGCAGTTCCTCCCTGCAGCGCGGCAGAGCAGGCCGTCCCGCTTTGCGCCCGACAGCCGGAGCCAGCCCTGGCCCCACTCTTCCTGCTCTGCTCGCTGCCAGCCAGCCCCACCAAGCCCCGGTGCTGGTGCCCGGCTCCCCGCCTCCCGGGCAGCCGCGTGTCCCCCATAGCCCTCGGCCTGGCCAGCGCCAGGAGGCGTGGCTGCTGCCGGTGAGGCGGGACCCTCCGCCGGGCTGCCGAGCGGGGCTGAGGGCGCTCCTGGGAACCCCGGTGGCACGGGTGTGGTAACGTGTCTGTGGGGAAAGGCTCCGGCCACGGGTGCTTTGTAGGGGGTTTTCCATAAGCAGCCGGGTGCTGCCTGTGTCAGCATGTCTCAGCTTCCGAGGGGTGCGAGGTTTCACAGTGTCGGAGCGAGTGGCTGGTGCGGGATGTCCCCGTGCGCGCATCCTGCCGCAGAAGATAATCGTTTCTCTTAAATTGGGTAAAACTGCGTCACAAGCCACTACGGCCACATCTGCCACCTTCTGCCTGCTACGTTCTGCCGGCTTCTACGAAGAAAGGAAGAGGTTTTAAGGAAGAGGTTTTATCTCTCATGAAATCTGCTTGCTGGCAGGGAAATATAGGAAGCAGGGCCGCAGAGCCATGCTTTAACAGTGCGCTGGCAGTAGCGGAGCGGGTGCTCTTTTACTTGTGTGGTAGAGGTCATGTTCGGTGAGGCCAGCACTGACAGCTAGGAAAGCCCAGTGCTCATGTGCTTTTCCAGTTGGTGGGTCAGCACTGGAGCATGATCCCTAAGGGAGTGCAGGGAAGTGTTTTTCTTTTAGTGTCCTTGGTCTGGGCTGGGAGACGTCCCTGTGGCAGCATCTTGTGCAGCCAGTCTAGGGGAGAGCAGACGCAATTCTTGGCAGCAGTACCACTTTGGTCTGGTCCCAGCAGTGGCTGCAGAGGTTCCAAGGCCACCATGGAGGCTGGCTCTCTCCTGGGGGACTCTCCTTGGCCTACAGAGATGCCAGGGCTGGGCAGATCCAGTTGGGTGACCACTTTCCGGCCAGGCTGCAGGCAGGGGTGGCTGCCCCAGGCATGGGGGCAGGTGGGCCCAGGCCCTTGCAGCACCAGCTGGCTGTGCCTGGCATCCCAACTCAGTCCCTGCTCTAGTTCTGGGGAAAGGTCTCCCTGCAGCACTGTCCATACAGACCCATTTCTGTTGCAAGCAGAAATAAGGGCTTTGTCCAGGGCTCTCCTGCTTCAGTGTGTCCCTTCATGGGACGGGGTTTTCAGGGCTCCCTTGATGCCCTGAAGCTAGTGATTTGCCTGAGCAACTGAGGCATCAGTGCCTTTATAATCCTACAGCACTTACAGCCTCTGCCAGGAATGAGCAAGAGTGGATCCGTGTGCTTCTTGGTGTGCTTCTGGCCTTTGTGCCCAGATGATAACCAGAGCACCCACTCTGTTTATGTTGTTAATGTTGAGGGTTGTCACAGTGTGTTCCCACCTGGTGAGTCCTGTGCCAAGTGGCAAGGAGTAAGCTTTAAAAAGGCTTGGAGAAACAGTTGGCCAAGTAGCCAAGGGGAAGCTTGGGGATTGCACACAAAGCAGATACTGTCCCATTCAGGTGAAGCAAAACTAAAGACCTGGGCAAACAGGGAAATGCCTTCAGTTCTGTGGCTGCAGGTGCTGGAGGCCATGGCAGGAAGACGCCCTTCACTGTGATGTCTCTTTGCCCCATGTTCCCTTTCCCCAGAGCAGCGGCTGCCAAGATCTTGGCCCTGCAGCACTTGGCAGTTGGCAGCTGGGCTGTGGTGGGGGGGGAGGCACTCAGTGGGGCTGAGCCCCGCATTCCTGGGGTGGTGTGAGGCCATGGAAGGCTGGCAGCCGCTCCATGAGTGAGCCTGGTGCATGGGCCAGTCTGCCCCTCAGTGCTGTGCCAGCCGCACCTGCTGGTCTTTGGGCTGGGTTTGTGTGTCTGTGCCTGCGAGCACCCCCCTGCCCCAGCCCACTGAAGTCCAGGGGCACACGGCATTCATACTGCTGGCCTGCAGGTGGGCTCCCGGCCTGGTGTTCCTTGCACATGTGTGCTTGTGTTCCTGTGCGTGTCACTTGTGTGGAACCCCCCAAGTGCCACAGGCACCTTATGGACTTGGGCTGGGCAAGGATATCCCTGCACCTGTACAGCAGGTGATGACAGGGTGCTGTCACAGGACAGGTGATGGAAGGGCACATCCCACAGCCCAAAGCAGGGGTAGAGCCAGACTAGGCTGTGGATCTATACCTTGGCAGCATTATGACTGCTGCTGACAAAGCCTAAGGCAGATAGTTACAAAACCCACCTTGAGCAGCTGCTGTTTGTGTCTGCAGCTGTACTGCAGGACAAGGTCAGGGTGTTTGGGCTGGGCCAAGGCCCTGCATGTGGCTACAGTGAGATGTTGTGTCTGGGAGCCAGCCATGAATAGAGCCGCTGGAGCCAGCAGGACCCTGTGGAGCACAGATCCTGCCTGGGCCATGGCAGCCCCAGTTCCCTGGGCACCAAAGGGCCTGATGGTAGGATCCAGTGTGGAGTGGAGGAGGTGGACTGGAGAGACTCCAGGGAAAGGGACTGCAGCCTCAGCTTCGGAAGAGTGTGAGGATGTGTGCAGGGAGAGGGCTGGACAGCAAAGCAGAGGGTCTGTGGGCTCACCTCTGCTGGCATGAGGGGCAGAGCAGGCTGCTCTGTGCTGGGTAAACCTTCAGGTATTGATTTGGTCTATCCAGATGTTTCTGCCTGCTGTTGCTGCCTGTTACTTGGTTTTCTCTGCTGGTTTCTCTGTGTGGGCTCTCTGCCCTTCCTCTGCTGTTGCCCACTCATATGCTGCTTTCACCTGCAATCCTGCAGGTCCCACAGGCTGGGGTGCCTGCAGGCAGGGGTGCAGCCCCATGCTGCTCTGCCTCCCAGGAAGCTTGGGCAGATAGGCAGTTGTATCACTGTTGGGCTTGTGCAGTCTCTGCAACCTGAAAGCTAAAAATGGACATGATTTTTCCATGAAGTGGGTTTCTACTGATTGTGTGTGCAGCCAAGCCACACCACAGTGTGCTCAGTGAAGGGGAGTGTGGGGGGCTCTTTCCCAGCTCTGGTGAGCAGTTTGGCCCCTGTGGCTGTAGTGAGAGCCCCAGGGGATCCTGGCAGAGCAGACCTTGCAGGATGGGACAGTATGGCTGGCTGGCAGTAGTGCTGCCAGTTTGCTGGGCACTGCCTCACAGAGCAGCTGTTCCTGCTGTCTCCTGGGGTGCGCTGGTGCCTCTGAGCCATGGTCCCCAAGTCTGAGAGGAGGGTTTGTGATCCTGGCAGATGTGCTGCAGCAGCTGCTTCACCCCCTTGCTGCATCATGGCTGGGGGTAGAGAGGGGTGCCTGGCAGCCCTGTAGGGTGAGTGGGGCACAGCAGCCACTCAGATCCATGCTGGTGCCCCCACTCGCTGCCTCTTTCTGCAGCTGGGCCCCAGGGGGCTGCTGGGACAGCGGGTCTCTTTCCCATCCATGGCATTGTCCCACCTGCAGCCAGGTGCTTCCCGACCCAGGCGTTTTCTTTGGCAGAGCTGTGGGGTCAGCGCGGGTCCCAGGCCAGTGGTTTACGTAAGAGCGCGGTACTTCCTGCCTGCCTGCCCCGCAGCACCACGATAAGCCCGTGGTGACAAGGGCCCTTTGTCAGCTCCTCTCCTCAGCACCACGTCACAGGGCCAGGTGCAGCAGCTCCTCACCTGCCTAGGCACGGCTGCCAGAGCCCAAAGGAGGCATCCAGAGATAAGATGTGTGGGTGGGGCAGGCAGCCCACCTCCCACCCTCCCTCCCACCACCTGTCCGGACTCCAGCTCCGGAACTGCCCCTGTCCATGTATCCTCCATATAACTCCATGGGGCACAGCCGGCTCCCTGTGCCCCGAAGGGCTGGCCTGGGCTTGCCAGCTGCAGGGACGACTCCTGAGCGTGCTACAGTGACACCAGGGTGAGTGCTACCTTTCTGGTGGGTGCCTTCTCCCCCCGGCAGGACCATGGCCCTGAAGGTGGGCCTGGGGCACCACAGCCCCAGGGTGCCAGGGTCAGCCCAGCCTAAATACCTGCGGCCAGGGTGCTGCCCTGCAGAACTAACCCAGTTTAGCACAGCAACCTGCCCTGTGCTAGATTTTCTGGGCTGTTCTCAGCATCTCGGTTACCAAGGTGACTGTTTCCTGTGCGATTGCTAATGCTTCACGATCTCAATCATGGTATCCGAGTGACTTCCTTTTCTCTGTAAGGAGCACTAGGACCTGCTCCTGCCCGGGGCTGCCAGACTCGTCGCAGGTGTGGAGGATTCAGGTCAGTTTGGGTTCAGGTCACTTTGGGTTCTGCTGCATTTGTGTTGCTAATGACACGGTCCTGTGCCCACAGCGCGTTGTTCTTTACAAATGACTGAAGCTGATGTTCACTTCTCACCTTTTCTCCTTGGTGGAAGTCTCTCTCCTGAAACGGGGCTGATAGATTTTCCTTCTGTTGCTCCTTTCCAGTTTTTTATCTGTCAGGCTGCTGCATACCGACCTGGGGTTGCAGCCCCACAATATGGACCTCATGGGAAGTGCCATTCCCGCAGCCTGGCTGGGAAACTCCCGGCTCCGGGGTCTGCCAGGGCTGGAACAGGCTAATCTGGCAGGGCTCATGTCCTGCCAGCCGCATGTCGCAGCATAACGCACCACTTGCTGCACCAGGTGGGAGACGGGGCGTCTTCTGCGTGCCCTTCACTGCAGGCACCCTTACACCCCTGGTCAGTGCCGCGGGCCCATGGGGGCTCTCACAGGGCAGATCGGGGTTTCCTGCCTGGGCTGGCACAGGTAGCCCCGGCTGGCAAGGACAACCCCATGCTCGGCTGCAGGAAAGGCCGTGCAGAGCCCCGGGCCGTGCCCGGTACTGGCGAGGGGGAACGACCCCGATTCTGGCGGTGCCCCGGCCGGGCGGCGCGGAGGGGTTGCCGGGGGTCCGTGCCGGACCCGGCGCTGCAGCACGGGACGGGAGGGGCGGGCGGCGGTGACGGCATCCGGCGG
>VXAZ01008885.1:0-40461 GCA_013399875.1 Gymnorhina tibicen | reverse complement strand
CATCCTAGTGTGCCGAGGGGGAGCCAGGCCGCGTACCGCTCCGGCCCCAGCCCGGCCGCCGCCGTCCGGAGCTCCGCCGCTGGAGCCGCCCCGCGGGTGCAGGCCCGGGCCCGCCGCTCAGCCCAGGGCCACTGGGTTGTTGCTGTGCGGAGCTGGGTCCTTGGGCAGCGGGCACCGGCCGGGCCGCGGTGCGGAGCCGGGAGCGCGGCTCCGGGCTGGGTGCGGCGGCGGGGCTGTCCCAGCACGAGGTGGTTCGCTGGCGGTGGGTCTGGCGGGGAGGCGCCGCGGGATCCGGGCTCTCCCCCGGGGCCGCACTGTCCCCCACGTGCAGCGGTCAGCGCCGGAGCGGGACCAGCCGGATCAGCGAGGTGGGGAAACTGCCGAGCCCGGGGGCCAGGTATTGGCACGGACACTGGTAGAGCATGGCAGATAGTGTTCCATTGTGCCGTGCAGTGCTGTGGGCCTTGGCAGTCTGGCACCCGGGGCTCCGGTACAGCCTCCACCGGGTGCTCGCGGCTCTGGGTCCTTCGAAGGGACGGTCCGGCCCGCGGCTGGCCGAGGTGTGGTCGATGATGGGGAAATCCCGTTGTGCCAGAGTCGCTGCACTGTCTGTGCCGGAGCCTACGGCGAGGTCTCCGGCGGCTGCTAGGAGCTCTCTCCTCCTCTGGCAGCGCCGCAGGCTGCCAGCTCGCTGTGGCCGCTTCTGGACAGAGGGGGATGTGGCTCCTCTGGGCACTGCCGGCTCTCACCTTTCCAGCTGTCTCTGAAGCATGACCAGATATTCCAGGGTCCCTCTGGAGCTCCAGTTGTGGAGCTCAACCTGGCACCATCATGTCGTGGGCTCCCTTACACTGGGTGGGTCGCTTCCTGTTCTTTCCCTACAAGCTTCTTGAGTTTGCCCTCCCACAAGGTGTGAGCTGTTCCTGGGCATCCCTGGGTTCATGCTGGAGGTGACGGTGTGCCCCTTTTCCTGGTCCTGGTTTCCACCCGGTTGCGGGGATGAGTCACACCGGTGTCACCATGTTGTGCTCCAGAGGAAGGGCAGAGCTGAGCTGCTGCTGGTGACAGGCAGCACAGCGTTTGCCATGGCTGCCAAGCGCTGTCTGGTCGATGGCTGTGGAGATGTGAGTCTGGGGCTGTGCTAGCTAGAGATCAGGAACCCTCCTTGACTTTCTTCCTTCCAGTCTCTCGTTTTGCTGGGATTCCTTGCACAGCACCTGGGGACAAGTCTCCCCTTGGGACTGGAGAGGCAGGCCTCCCATGCCAGTTGCTCCCAGCTCTGTACCCAGATAGTCCCATCCCAGCTGGAGGAGGGGTAGCAGCAGCAGGAGGAACAGTGTCCCTTGCCTCGCCTCTCCCCTCCTTTGGTGCCCTCCTCCCCTCCTGGTTGGTTCCCTGTGTTTATAAGCAAACATTGGGTAACAGGCAAGGTAAACAGCATCTCCATGCAGGAGCAGACATGCAGGCACACCGCCAAGGCAGGCGGCTCCTTGGCTGTCAGTGTGCCATTGTGGCCAGCAGGTGCTGTGTGCCAGGGCTCCCTTGCCCCAGTGCCTGACCCACATCTCAGCATTGTGCAGCCTGCCCTCCCTAGGTCTGAAGAAAGGTGCCCTGGGCCTGACCACTGTCCTGTCTCTCTGCAGATCGTGCTTCTGTCCTGGACGGTCTGTTCCTGTGCTTTTGTGGGCTTGGCCCCATGTGGGCTTGGGCTGAGCTGGGACCAGCAGGGCAGAGAGGCCAGTGTGCCTCGGGGTGCTGACGCTGGGAGGCTGCTGGACTTGCTGCTTCCAGGACCCTCCTGCTCCCGGGACCCTCCTGCTCCCCAGCTCGAGGAACGCCGATACTCTGATGGATCTGAGGCCCTGCTCGCTGCTGTTGCTCTGGACTCTGGTGGTTGCCCTCACTCTCCTGGCCCAGGAGGTGCTGGCCCAGCATATATACACCAACACCTGGGCTGTGCTCGTCCCTGCAGGACCCCAGGAGGCTGACAGGCTGGCCAGGAAGCATGGATTCCTCAACCTGGGCCCGGTAAGTCTCCTGCTTCCCTCTTCTCATGGAACTAGTGTTGTCTGCCATGGTCTGGGCAGGTGCTGAGCTTAGTCCCAGAGCTGGCTTGGGGGCTGCTCTTTAGGGCAGCAGGGCCACTGTGTTTGTGCCCGTTTGCTGTGGCCTTCCTGCATCTGCTGCCTTGACTTGATGGTGGCAATTAACTGTATGGAGCCAGGGCCTCCCTCCTGTCACTGGGACTTTCTGGTGACATGGCATGGCACAACATGGCGTGGCACACTGCCTGCTGGATGGGGAAGGAGGAAAAGCCCATCCTAGTGTGAAGGAACTGGACTGGGAGTGCTGTGTGATGATGGATGGGAGGGTTTGCAGATTCCTCTGTTGCTCCCCATGGCAAGCTGCCCAGTGCAGCATGGCCTTGGCTCAGCAGGACAGCAGCAGCGTCTCTGAGCTATCCAGAGGGGGTCTGACAGCAGCTGTGTATCCTTACCCCTAAGCTGCCCTTGACAGAAGGTGTGTCAGCAAGTCCCCACCACACTCAGCTTTCCCTGCCATCAGCCAGGGACCAGGCAGTGTGCGTGGCTGTGCTGGGAGTGAGCTGTCTCTCCAGGAAGGAAGTGCAGGGTGAAATCCCAGAGGAAATTGCATAACTGGTGGCTGTGGTGTCAGGACCTCGCTGTGAGCAGCTGCTGGGAGCGGTGGCAGTGGGAAGGTGGCTGCTGCAGAAGCCAGCAGGACCTTGTCCTGCCACCCAGAAGGAGCCCTGCATGGGCACTGGGTACTCAGGGCCCTCTGGGTCAGGGAGCTGCAAGTCCTCTGGGACTTGTGCCAGAGACGGAAACTGTGGCTAGGCCCCACTGAGGGTGTCTGTGCTGTGGTGGGCCATGGTCTGGCCTTACACAGGTGCTGTCAGCATGGAAGTGGCTCAGAACAGATCTCAGGAGAAAGAACTTGTCAGGCCAGGGCAGCTGCCATGCATAGGGGACTGAGAGAATGGCATGTCCCACAGGACTGGATCTCTGATGAGACCCCTCGGAGTGGGGATGGGACTGAGGTGCCATCAGCCTGATCCTGGCAGTGCTTCCCATCATGCTGTGGTGCCAGGTCCCAGGCCTGGCTGCCAGGGCCAAGGGGCACTGGCTCTGTGGCTTCGTCTCCACAGTGCAGGGCCTTGTGCTTCAGTTGAGAGCCCAGGCCTGTCATGAGTTCCATCCCTGTGAGCCACAGAGGCTCTGTGCCAGCTCTGCCCTTGTCTTCTCCCCACACCGTGGTTCTGTGGCTGGAGGCTGGCACCTCTTCCCAGCTCTCTGTCCCCTCGCAGCAGTGAGCCTGCCCTTGCAAGCAGAGCCCCACATGCTGCAGCAGCCCAGGCTGTGGCAGGAGCTTCTGGTCTGGGCATGTTTTCTCCTGATGTGGAGCCTGTCCCAGTGTCTGTGCTGCGGGACGAGGTTTGGCTGGCCAGGACTTTGCAGAGGGGTCATGGCGGTCCAGTGGGAAGAGCATGGCTGGAAAGAGCCTGGCTTTCCCTCCCAGGTTTCTGGACTGCTGCTCCTGGGGGTATGTGCCACTGGGACAGGATGTGCAGCCAGGCTGGGAGGGGGGGACTGGGTGCATCTGGCAGTGCCCCAGTGAGAGGGTCCTTATCTGAGAGGATCCTGGCCTCAGCCTGGGGTCTGGGCACTGTCCCCAAAGCTGTGCTGTCCTGGCATACTCCTGGCTCCCCTGATGCCTGTGGAGTGGGAGCTAGTGGCACCTCGGGCAGAAGGCCCATGACTGGTGCCAGTGGCCTTGAGGAGGGCTTGAGGGAGGACCCAGGGGGCTCGAGGAGGACACAGGGGATGGTGGGGGGTCGTGGGTCAGAGGTGGGGGCTGGGTGTGGCAGTGAGGTGGGTGTGTGGGGGTTTGCACTGCTGGGATTATGCAGAGAAGGGGGTACAGGCATTGCCCCCTGCTGCTGGGGTTGGGATCACTGGGGGAGGGCACTGCTGGTGCCATCCCTGGGCTGTGCTGGCAGGACAGTGCCATCCTGGGAGGGGGTGCTCCTGCCTCCCACACCGCTGGGCTGCAGGTCCAGCATGTTGCTCCACTCCCGGGGCAGTGGTCAGGCATACAGGCAGCCTTCTAGCCCTGGGAATGGCCAGGGTAGTTGCGAACTGTGGCAAGGGGTTGGGCAGCAGCACTGAACTGGCACCAGGGACATGTGGTGCCGGGGGTTGGCTTTGCCCTTGCTGAGGACAGGGACGGTGGGGATTAGGGTGGAAGTGTGTGGGCTGGCCAGCTCCTGGCTGCCACCACAGTGTCAGTGCAGACCTAATCCATTTGGATGACCAGTCAGAGCCGTGATCTGTGTGCAGGAACAATCTGGGCTCTGTCTGTACCCCCGGCGGGGGTGAGGGATGCTAGGGGAGGACAACCATCCTGCAGCTTCCATTCCCCCACCAGCCCTGTGTAGAGGCTTTGTACCTTGACACCTCCTCAAGGGCTCTGAACTGACAGGCATCCTGGGCTGTCCTGGGGGAACACGGTGTGCCAGAGGAACAGGCCTGGGGTATTTGGTGAAGTGCATACGTGGGAGAGCCAGCTGCTGCCCTGGGCCTGAAGGTGCTGCTCAGCTGGGTGCACCTTGCTCGGCCCAGTCTGTCCAAACTGGCAGCACATCTGCAGAGCTCTAATAAGCTGGGGAGGTTTGTTAGCCCCAAACAAAATGTTTTGGGGCAGCTTGAGATGGAGGAGGTCCTCATATTCCTACAGCCCTTGCAGCCCAGTCCCACCAGCCCTGGCACAGCCTGGGCAGCTGGATCCTGCCTGTGGCTGCTGCCTGGGCTCTGTGACTCCCAGGGGGCTGGGTGGGTGCTTGGCCCCTTCTCCCAAGTTAGGGCAAGCTGCTGGACTGGGAGGCCCTGGGCGGCCAGGGTGGGGTCACTGTGTCCATCAGCCCCAGGGTGTGCGGGAGTGGATACGGAAATGACAGCACTGGAGAGGGTTTGGGGTTTAAAAATAACCATCTGGGTGGTGGCATGGCCTCCTGGCCCCACCAGCTGTGCTGGGTTCCCGTCCTGCCCCAGGTGGGCTGTGCTGGAGTCCCAGGCTGGGCTGTCCCCACCTAGGAGTGGAGCTGGGGTGAGCATAGCACGGCTGCTTGGCAGTGGAAGTTGGACCCCGCTGGGGTTGGATGCCTGCATGCCCCCTGCTCTGCCCCACTGGAACTGGCTGTGCTCCAGGTAGAGGCTGGCACTGAGTGGGTTTTCCAGTGGGGCACTTGGGGAGAAGACAGCAGCCTGTCCAGAGGTGCAGAGGCTGGTGCAGACCCTGCTCTGGCTGGCACCACCTGGGGTGCGGGGCCTGGAGCCCCTGGGGCCTTCCTCCAGGAGGAGCTGGTTGGCACTGGGAGAGAAGCGGTGCGTTTGTCTCCCAAGTCTGGTGTCTACCCCAGGCTGACTCTGAAAGGCCTGTCCCTGTCTGCCACTGATTGCCTGGGGCCTTCCTGCCAGGGCAGCAGCTTTTTTGGACAATGTCAGACTTGCTGCCATGTGGGGACCTGCGGGAGGGTGAGGTGTGCAGCGGCTGCATTTCTGCTGCTCCAGGGTCTTCCCAGCTGCCTTGTCACCAGCTGCCACAGCCTCTCACAGGAGGTCCTGCCCAGTGTACTGGACATAAAGCCTCACCAGCCACTCTGGAGTGGGGGGCCCAGCCTGTGCATGGCAGCTCTGGAGCTCGGGATTGCAGATGTGGGATGTAGAGAATCGGGGAGACCAGGCTCTCATGTCTGTCCCATGAGCAGCATTTCTCTGTTGCAGATCTTTGGTGACTATTACCACTTTCGGCACCGCGGCGTGGTGAAGCGTTCCCTCTCACCCCACCAGCCCTGGCACAGCCGCTTGGCCAGGGAACCGCAGGTACGAGTGAGGAGGGCCTGGCTTTGGTCCCGGGCACTTCACAAGGGCTCGTGAGCCAGCGCTGGGCACAAGACAGGGCTGAGCTGCTTTAACCATTCCTTGGCAGAAGCAGGTGGGAGCCCACTGCATGTCTGGCAAGGGCAGGGGGTTGGTGGAGCCGGTGTCATCGGCCTGTGGGTTGTTGCAGTCCCAGGGCCCAGGAGAGCTCTGTGTCCTTGTACGCAGGACAAGGCGTGCAGGGCAATAAACAGATCCCAGAGCGGTGGTGTGTGGGGGATGCTGTTTTCCCCATCCGCTGGCTTCAGCCCAGGCCCTGGAAGGCATGTGGTGCGGTGTGGCAGCTCTCGGCAGCCCGTGTCTCAGTGGAGCTTGGCACTTTGACCGTCCCGCTCCACTGGAGCACAACCTTTGCAGGGCATGGCCAGACAGGGCGCCTGGAGGGACAGGCTGGGGGCGGCAGTAGCTCTGACAGGTCCAGTACTCTGCTAGGCCAGAGCTGACTGTGAACTTCCCAGGGAGAGCCCCTCCAGGCAGGCTGGGGACTGGGGTCATGGGGAACTGCTGGCATGAGGGGTCGGTGGGGGACCCCATGCCTTCTCTGCCCTCAGGTGCAGTGGCTGGAGCAGCAGGTGGCAAAGCGCAGGACCAAGCGAGACATTTTCATGGAGCCCACGGACCCAAAGTTCCCGCAGCAGTGGTACCTGGTGAGTGTCGTGTGAGGAAGGAGCGTGCGCTCATGAGTGCAGGTGCGCGTTTGGGGACACAAACGTCAGGCAGCAGCTGGTAGTTGGCAGGAGGGAGAAGGAGAGGATGGGGAAAGCCTGGGGCAGCCACCTGGTGCTGTGTGATGGGAACACTCCAGGGAGGAGGCTCTGCTCGAAGAGCTGTGGCTCCTGGCTGGAGTGCTGGGAGGGCTGGGTGGAGCCCAGGGTTGGACTAGGGGGTACAGCCCTTTGTCTGGCCCAGGAATGAGTCCATGCCTCTTTCTGCTTCCTGGAGCTCGGGCACAAGCCTGATCTCTGCAAAGGGTGCCATGTCTGTGGGACTCAAGCACAGTCTGGGGCTCAGTCTCGCTTTCAGAGCAGCGCTTCTCAGCTAGTTGTGCCCAACCCTGTGCCCCGGTCCCTGGGGTTCCTCGTCACAACCCACAGAAGAGTGGGGTGAGAGCTGGGCGGGTTTTGGGCACACACCCATCACAGTGCCCATGGCTGGGCGCATCTCCTAGTGCCAAGGCTTCTCTTGGCAGTACAACACAAACCAGCGGGACCTGAACGTGCGTCAGGCCTGGGAGCAGGGATACACGGGCAAGGGCATCGTGGTGTCCATCCTGGATGACGGCATTGAGAAGAACCACCCTGACCTGGAGGCCAACTATGTGAGTTCGGGTGATGGTGCAGGGCGGAGTGCCATGGGAGCTGGTCTGGGCAGCTGTGTCCATGCAGGGCAACCCCAGAGCTGTGAGGTACAGGGCTGATGCCCACCATGGTGGGACATGGAGGTGGGATTGGAGCCTGCTCACTCTGCTCAGCTCAGCCTCAGGCTGTGGAGCGCAGGCATGAAGTAAGGGCAGTGGGGCTCGGTGGCTAAGGTGGACAGTCTCAAGTGCCCAATTTGTCTTCCAGGACCCAGGGGCAAGTTTTGATGTCAATGACCAGGACCCAGATCCGCAGCCCCGCTACACGCAGATGAATGACAACAGGTGAGGCAGGAGGGAGGGGTGAAGATAGAGAGCCTAAGTATGGCAGGGACTTAGTGCAGTGCCACCCCACATGGCCTGCTGGAAGCTGTGAGGCTGGCATCATACTTCTGCCCCATGGGGAACCCTTCACCTCCTTTTTTGATGTGAGCAGCATCCTTTTTCTGCCCAGAGCCAGTGTGGGCTGAAGCAGGAGGGCAGATGGAGGAGCCTTCATTGGCTACCTGGTTTGAGGGGATGGGAGGCAGCCCGGGTGGGGGTTGCTGGGGCTGCAGCGAGTACCCACCCCTGTGCTTCTCGCACCCTATATGAGCATGCTTCGTCCTGTTTCGGTTGCAGACATGGCACGCGCTGTGCCGGGGAAGTGGCTGCTGTGGCAAACAACGGGATCTGTGGTGTTGGCGTGGCGTACAATGCCAGGATCGGAGGTGGGTGCTGCCCTGCCCTGTGCTGGCTCCTGTGGGCATTGAGTGGCCGCAGGAGCAGCTGAGCTGGGGACCTCGGCACTGCTGGCTGGAGCAGCCCTGTGACAGCCCGTGGCACAGGTGGCAGCAGGGGTTGGAGGGTTCTCACCAGCGGCACCGTGGCCACTCTGCCCCAGCTGGTTGCCTGTGACATTTGCTCTCTGGCCCTAGGTGTACGCATGCTGGATGGGGAGGTGACCGATGCTGTGGAGGCCCATTCCCTGGGCCTCAACCCCAACCACATCCACATCTACAGTGCCAGCTGGGGCCCTGAGGATGATGGCAAGACTGTGGATGGCCCGGCCCGGCTGGCAGAGGAGGCTTTCTTTCGTGGGGTCAGCCAGGTGAGAAGGAGGGTTTGCTGGGGGAGCACTGGCCTGACTCCTGCTGTTCCCCCAGATCTCCCTTCCTCTGCCTGCCCTAGTTGTTAGCCTGGCCCTCCTGGGATGAGCCATGTGCCAGCCCATCTCTGGGATCAGGCTCTGTTAGTTTTTCTTGTTCTTCCTGTGCAATGGCTCTGAGTCAGGACTCCTCCCATGCGGTGTTATCTCACTGCTGTGAGGGCTCCTGTGTTGGACAGTCTCTCCTTCCTCTCCCAAGCCCTCTCCTGGTTCTTGCCTGGTTTTGTGCCAGCTGCTCACCCTCGTTTCCTCCACCCGTCCTCCCCCACTGTCCCTTTGTGCTGGCAGTGTTGCCCGCCTGGGGAGCTGTGTCATGTTCTGCCTGGGATTCCCTACAGAGAGATGCGTGTGGTGCCACGCTGGCTCTGTCGTGTCCTCTGCGAGGGTAGCTGCCACATTTGGGTGCTGAGGCATGGCCAGGACTGTGTTGTGGGCTCCCGCAGCTCTGCCAGGCATTGCAATCCCGTGCAGACAGAGTCAGGCCAGGTGACTTCTGAGCAGAAAAGGACCGGCTCTTGGAAGCCTCACATTGTCTGGGCCTCTTGCTGCCTGGTGTTTCACCCTCTGGGGCAGCCCTAGAGCCTCTGCCGAGGTGCTGGGCACCCTCCATAGGCAAAGTGGTGGTGAGGGTGCCCAGGTTGGTGGGCCGTGACTGGGGCGTCATGCTGTCCGCTGTGTCCCAGCCGCATCTGCTCTGTCTGTCCGACTCAGGCTGGCACCATCTGCTCGTCCCCGGCGCCAGCCTGGGGCTTCCTGTGTGTGGCAGTATTGGTGCTTGCCCTCACCTTGCCTCTGTTGCTAGGGCCGAGGCGGGCTGGGCTCCATCTTCGTCTGGGCATCTGGGAATGGGGGCCGCGAGCATGACAGCTGCAACTGTGACGGTTACACCAACAGCATCTACACGCTGTCCATCAGCAGCACCACACAGTACGGCAACGTGCCCTGGTACAGCGAGGCCTGCTCCTCCACCCTCGCCACTACGTACAGCAGTGGCAACCAGAATGAGAAGCAGATTGTGAGTGGGGGCTACTGCCGTCTGCAGGCCAGGGGCTCAGGGGGTGGGGTGTGCCCACAGCATTTCCTGCTCTGGCACTCCTTGCAGGTGACGACTGACCTCAGACAGAAGTGCACCGAGTTGCACACCGGGACGTCAGCCTCGGCGCCCCTGGCCGCTGGCATCATCGCCCTCGCCCTGGAAGCCAAGTAAGGGCAGGACAGAGGGGGCTGGACGGGGGTGGCTGTGCCAGCCCCAGGCAGCAGTGGCACCTGGACATGGACATGCCTGGGGCCAGCCGCAACTAGCACTGACCCGAGCTCCCATGTCTCCCTGTAGCAAGAACCTTACCTGGCGGGACATGCAGCACCTGGTGGTGCAGACCTCGAAGCCAGCTCACCTGAATGCCAATGACTGGGTCACCAATGGCGTCGGCCGCAAAGGTACTGGGGTGCTGTGGTGGAACCAGGGTCTCCCAGTCATGCGTACCACTAGCCTTGGGGCGCTGAGGCAGAGTGCCCTGGCAGCCCTGTGGGGTGAAGGAGGCAGGAGGGCCCAGTGAGCATGCCGCATTGGCCAGGCAAACATCCCCCACTGGGTACCCCCAGGAGCAGCGCTGATCCCCTCTTTGTCCACAGTCAGCCACTCGTATGGCTACGGCCTGCTGGATGCCGGGGCCATGGTGAGCCTGGCCAAGAACTGGACCACGGTGGGACCTCAGAGGAAGTGTGTCATTGACATCCTTGCAGAGCCCAGGTATGGGCTGGTGAGCCCAGGAGAGGATCACTCGGCATCTGTTCTGCACAGGAGCTTGAGAGCCTCTGGGCCCAGAGCAGGGAGTGGGGAGAACCTCGGAGACTGAACTGCTGCTGTGAGACCCTTGGAGCATCCTCTTGCGAGAGCCTGGGGAGAGCTGGGAAAGGCACCTCCAGCCATCCAGCACTGACGTCACTGATGAGCCTCCCCGCTGTGGGGCTGGGCCAGTGGATGTGGGCAGACTGGGGCGCTGCGGTTGGGGTGCAGCCAGCACGAGTCATCCTGGACAGAGGGGCTTTTCAGGGGGCAGACAGAAGCTCCTTTGACTCCTGCTTGGCCGCTGCTGCCACAGTGCAGCGTGTGCAGTCTTGTCTGTGGCCAGGGCACTCCCTAGGGGCTCCTGGGTGGGGGGATCATGTTCCTGTGCATGAAGGGAGCTAGGGCTGGGCCCTGCCCTGACCCTCCTGGGGAGCCAGCCCTGTGTGGACACAGCAGGCACATCCTGTGCTGGCACCAGGGCCAGCATTGTGGGGGGAGTGGCCGCACGCCAGCAGCAGGACGGGGATGACTGCCCATCCCATCCCTGGCTGTGCCATGCAGGGTGTAGCTGGCCTGCAGTGTGTGCATAAAGGGCCTATTCAGGGCTGGCATGGAGTGGTGGCTGGGGAGGCAGCACTGGGCAGCACAGTTCCCCCTGCCATGCCCAAGAGCTGAGGCGCCCCTTCTGCTGCCTGTACCCATCTGGGAATGGCACGGAGGTGGTGCCACTCTGACCCACTGCGGGTTTGATTCCCTCTCTAGCTGCCCTGGTGCCCAGTCCCCAGGACAGCTGCAGAGCTCCACAGCAAGGAGTGGGGACTGTGGCATGTCCCCCTGGTGGGAGACTGGCCTCACTCATGCCTGTCCTCGGCAGGGACATTGGGAAGCGTCTCGAGGTACGGCGGAAAGTGGATGCCTGCCTGGGGAAAGCCAACTACATCAGCCGGCTGGAGCATGCACAGGCCAGGCTGACGCTGTCCTACAACCGGCGGGGGGACCTGGCCATCCACCTGGTCAGCCCCATGGGCACCCGCTCCACCCTTCTGGCTGCCAGGTAGGTGCTGGGCTCTGGGGTGCCCCAGGCTGGCCCCTGGCCTAGGCTGGCACAGGTGAGTTTGGGATATGTTGACACTCACGTCTTGCCTCTGTTGCTCAGGCCTCACGACTTCTCGGCCGATGGCTTCAATGACTGGGCCTTCATGACAACGCACTCGTGGGATGAGGACCCCTCGGGGGAGTGGGTGCTGGAGATCGAGAACACCAGTGATGCCAACAACTACGGTAGGGGTGTGCTTCCCCATCCGCTGCCTCCCTCCGAGTCTGGTATGCGAGCTGTATGGTCACCCAGCTTCCCCCCCCTGCTCCTGAGCTGAGGGGCCAGTAACACCTTGGATGTTTTGGGTGATCTGGCTGGGGAGAGGCTGGATTTGGGCATGTGGGATGGTGCTGCAGCCCCTCTGGGTCAGTGGGAGTCCAGGCAGCAGGAGCCCCCATGTCAGCTCACCTGACCCCCCTGCCCCTTGGGACTCCTGTGCAGGGGCATGGCCCCACAAGAGGCACTCTCCCAGGTGGTGGGCACAGCCCTGCTGTTCCCTGGCAGCCAGGGTGGGGGACCAGCGTGAGCCCCCTCCCTGTGCCTGTCCTGAGCATGGGTGGTCTTGTGGGCACCTCTGTGGTCCTCACCATGTATTGTTGCAGGCACGCTTACCAAGTTCACTCTTGTGCTGTATGGGACGGCCACCGACTCCCCCAGCCTCTCCAACCAGCTGGAGAGCAGCGGCTGCAAGACCCTGACCCCCAGCCAGACCTGTGTTGGTGAGTGTGGGGATGGCAGGGAGGGAATGGGGGATGCTGTGGCACATGCTGACCCTGCCTGTCCCACAGTCTGTGAGGAGGGGTACTACCTGCATCAGAAGAGCTGCCTGAAGCGCTGCCCTCCTGGCTTCGCACCCGGTGTCCAGAGCACGCACTACAACCTGGAGAACAGCGTGGAGCCCATTGCACCCCACCTCTGCCTGCCCTGCCACCCCTCCTGTGCCACCTGTGTGGGACCTGGCCCCAACCAGTGCCTCACCTGTCCCGCGCACTCCCACTTCAGCAGCCTGGACCTCTCCTGCTCCCACCAGACACAGAGCAGCCGTGCGTCCCCTGCCCTGGCAGATGGCGAGGGACCAGCTGAGGCCCCCCCTCCAGTCAACTTGCCTGTCCTCATCACCAGCCTCAGCTGCATCCTCATCGTCATCATCTTTGTCACCATCTTCTTGGTGCTGCAAGCACGCTCAGGCTTCAGCCTGCGGGGCGTGAAGGTGTATGCCCTGGACAGCGGGATCATCTCCTACAAGGGGCTCCCCTCCGACATCTGGCAGGAGGAGGGTCCCTCCGAGTCGGACGGTGAGGATTATGAGGCCCACAGCGAGAGGACTGCCTTCATCAGAGACCAAAGTGCCCTTTGATGAGCCCTCCTGCCCCTCCCTCCTCCCTGCCCACCAGGGCTGGTGCAGGTGAGGCTGAGGGGCCCTGGACTCTGCCCCTGTCCCCTTCCTGCACTGCAGCAGCCTGGGGCTCCCACCCACTGGCACCGTCCCTCAGCCCCAGTCTGGGCGGCCAGGCATGGCCCTGCGGGCACCATCCCCAGCACTGCACCGTCCCAGTCTTGCACCATCTCTCCTGGCCCTGTGTCCATCCTGTGCCCCATGCTGGGGTGTTTGGTGGCAGTGGGGCCCCTGACACTTCCTCGCCCTGCACAGGCAGCAGTGTCTCCCACTCTGGGTGCATGGCTGCTGCTTGGGGGTCCTGTGAGTTCTCCCGGGTGGGCAGTGTGTGAGGTCCCTGGGTTGCCATGGCTCAAGGTGGGCTGGCTGCGGCAGGAGTAGCCCTGCCCCCCAGGGCTGAGCCCAGCCTCTGTCACAGCATCCCCCTGCCACCCTCGGCCCCTGTGGAGCTGTGTCCCAGGCTCAGTTTGTTGTGTCCCAGCTCCCCGCCACCTCCCCTGGGCCTGTCCGCTTCCAGCCCTGCCCTTCAACAGCAATAATGGCCAGGCCTCAGCTGCTGCCGCCCACTGCCTGCCCATCCCACCGCGGCTGCCTGCAGCAGGTAGGAGCCCTGGCACCGGGGAACATCGGGCTGGGCACCGCCTGCCCCTGTGCCCATGGCACAGTCCACAGCCTGGGCAGGGACCCCGCCCACAGTCCCTGCTTTGGGGGGCTGCCTTGGGCCCCTTGTGTTCTGCCCCTGGGCAGGGCTGTAGGTGCTGCTGGCTGGGACTGTCAGGTAGTGCCAGTGCCAGCACTGCCCCAGCTCTGCCTGCGTCCTGCCTGTGCTGGGCAGTGCCCAGCATTCCTGCAGCCCTCGCCCCCCAACGTGCCTTGCCCCCACTTGGTGACAATCCGTTCTGCTCCCCGCTGGAGCCCTTTCCCTTGCTGCCCCTTCCCCGCGGGCTGGGGGCCAGTGCCACGAGCCCCTTTGCCGTCCGCCACCGCACACCAGGGCCGTGGTGCAGGCTCCCACCTGCGCCAGCCATGGACGGAGCCACTGGCCGGGGGCCACAGGACTATTTTTCTATAACAACTTTTTGGTGCACAGTAATTTTTTCTTGTAATTTAATCAGCCGGGAGCTGCCTCCTGAGCCTGTTTTTAATTTAATGGATGTGGATATAACGCTAGAGAGACTGAGTTATTAAATGTTCAGAACTATGCAAACCAGCTCTGCTGCCTGTGCTCTGTATGCCGTGGGTGCCCCGGCCAGGGCAGCAGCCTGGCCGTGGAGACTGTGGGCCTCAGGGGAACCCACATCTGCTCTGCAGCTGCAGGGGGCTGGGCTGGAGCCCTTCCTGCAGACCTTCCCCCAGAGCCAGGGACTGCCCTTCCCTGGCTGTGGGCAGTAGCCGTTGCTGGGCAGGAAATGCGGTGGGGACAGGCAGGGACCGTCCCTCACCTGAGCAAGGGGAAGCAGCTGCCTATGAGGACGTGCAGTGAAAGCCGCTGATTCAGAAACTGGCTCTGTGTGTGTGTGTGTGTGTGTGAGTGTCTGAAAGGCCTGGGGACCTTGCACCCCTTTCCCAGAGCATGTAGGCTCAGCCCCTCCACCACAGCCTGGGGCCCGGCTGCAGCCCCTGTGTCTAGTACCACCCTGCAGCCAGAGCACGATGCCCCTGGTGCAGGAAGGGCCAGGCTGGACCTGGGACCCACTCGTGCTGTGGCCAAGCTGCAGATACAGCACACCCCAGCCTCACCGAGCCCCCCCACGGCGGGGGCTGCGCTCCATCGCAGAGGCAGCTCCTCTCTGCGGCGTCCCTCGGTCTCGCTGTGTCTGGGGCCGCAGCGGCTTCCTGTGGTCAAGAGCGAGCTCCCCGCGGCATGCAGGGGCTGTAGCCCTCACCCTGCTCTTCCTCTTCTCACGAGGCGAGGCTGGGAGCGGGCAGCAATCGGGGTTTCCAGAGAAGGGAGCTGCTGCACTTGCGGTCAAGTGCAGAGCTGCCCCAGCCCTGGCCGCCCAGGAGCAGCCTGGCGCAGGCGGGACCCACGCTGCCTGGGGGGATGCTGAAGGGATCTTGGAGGTGGGAGAAACAGTACGGTGGCAGCCCCTGCCCATGTCATGCCTTGGAGCTGCTCCAGGGCGTGACCACACCACATTGCTCCGCTATAGGAAGGCGAGTCAGCAAAGCTCCCGCCTGACACGCTTTTTCCCTGACTTCCTGTAAAAGTGGAATCGGCTTGGCGGTGTCCTGCAGGTGACCTTGAAACTCCTCTCGGGCCGGGGCCTCCCTGCTAGTCACAGGAGAGGGCTCAGGCCAAAAAACCCAGGCGGTGGCTAGGCTGAGCTGAGTGGAGCTGACCTGGGCTGTGCCACTGGGCAGTGGCAGTGGTGGTGGCAGCTGCCCCTGTGTGATGCAGCTGCCAGGGCTGAGCAGTGCCACCGTGGCACCAGTGAAGCCCTTTGAAGGGGAGGTGCCCAGGGCTGCGACAGGGAGTGTGGTCCTAGATATGTGGATGCGGGCTGGCAGCAAGGGCTGGGGCATGGCACTGTGGGTGTCCGTGAGTGGGTGCTCTGTCCTGCAGCCTTTCACGGTTACAAGCGCCGGGCTTGGGGATGGTGACAGGGTGGCCACCCTTCAGTGGGGCTGCACAGAGTCCTCAGGACCCCTCAGGTCCTGCAGTCTCTTGGAGACACAGGAGCATGGAGTGGGGCTAGGAGTCAGGCAGGACCAGGCACAGCTGAGGCGGCTTTGCTGGGTGGGACTGGCGCTGAGTGAAGGCTGCACAGGAGCAGTGGAGCCCTGCGTATACAGGGCTGGACCTGGTAGTGTCAGGCCCTGGTGGGAGACAGCTGGGAGGGGTGGTGGGGCTGCAAGCTGCCCAGCTGCAGCAGAGCTGTGTGGCGGTGGCGGCTGCTGGCGCGGGGACTGGCAGGGAGGGGAGGAAGCGCAGGAAATCTCGCAATGGCTGTATGGTCAGCACTGGGTTTCCTGTTCCTCCCCGGGATCCAGAGCTGCACTAGGTCCAGACCGCACCAGTCCCAGCCCCAGCAGGACGCCAGCAGCAGCCTCACAACGAAGACCTTGCAACAGACGTAGGTTGGAAGGACTGCCCTGGGGGGGTACTAGCAGGGACAGGGGACTCCTTTGTAGGGCTGGGGGGGCGGTCTTGGTGAGATCAGGGACCGTGCCAGGGGACATCCTGCCCTGCACAGGGAGGTGCCCCAGCACTCTCCTGCTCCTGCTGCACTCTTGCTTCAGGGCAGGGCACCCTGGGACTGCCTCTGGGATCAGTTTGGCTCCCAGTGGCAGTTTGGCTCCTGCGTGCTGGGATGTGTCCAGGTTCAGCACCTCTCTCTGGGGCTCAGCACCCTCTTCTGCTCGTGCTGGCTTCCCACCGGTGTCCTGGCCCCTGGGACCTCCCACACTGTGGACACAGGGGTGACAGTGCCAATGGGCAGGACAGGGCTGGAGCTGCCAGAGAGGAGGGGCTGGTGCCTGCCGGGGGTGGGGGGCACGGCCGCGCTGCCCTTGGGGAGCAGCCCTGTGCATGGCAGAGGTGACACTGCTGGGTATGACCCCACACTTCCTCCTTCCCAGCACCATCCCCACAGGCCCCAGCTCCCACAGGGCTTGGAGCACTCATCCTTCTGCTTTGAAAGTGCTTTGCAAGGCTGTTTGCTGGGGGCGGGGAGGGTCATCTCTGCTGCACAGACTGGATGATGGGGCAGGAGGGTGTGAAATGCAAAGGGCTCTGGCCACTGGTGCAGGCAGTGCAGGGCAGCAACTGTGACTCAGGCTGTCCTGGTGCCCCGCAGACTTCCCCTGGCTGGATAGTGGTGCCATGGGCTTCGGGCCGGAGCTGTGGTGCCCACAGGGGCACAGTGCACTGCTGCGGCTGCAGGATGGGGAGCTGCGCCTTCTGGAGCTGATGAAGAAGTGGATGTCACAGCGGGCCAAGAGTGACCGGGAGTACGCAGGGATGCTGCACCACATGTTCTCCCAGCTGGAGAAGCAGGAGGGCACTTGGCAGCTCCATGGTGACCGTGGTGGTCAGATTGAGAAGGTAGGGATGCCCCAGAGTAGGACTGCACCCTGCAGAGCCCGGTGTGGTGCTGGAGGATGCCATCTCCATGCTATCCCTGACTCCCTTTCTTGCAGTCCTGGTGGGTGCTGGTGAGCCAGACAGAGACGCTGAGCCAGATCCTGCGGCGGCATGCAGAGGAGCTGGCAGCGGGGCCACTGGCCAAGCTGAGCCTGCTCATCCGTGACAAGCAGCAGCTGCGCAAGGTCTTCAGCGAGCAGTGGCAACAGCTCAGCCAGGAGTATAGCCGGGTATGTTGGAGCCAGCAGGGGAACAAGAGAATGTGCTGGACCCTCTCCCTGACCGTGTCCCTCTCCAGACGACACAGCAGGAGGTGGAGAAGCTGAAGGCACAGTACCGCAGCCTGGCACGTGACAGCGCCCAGGCCAAGCGCAAGTACCAGGAGGCTAGCAAAGGTGCCAGCCTGGCCCCTGTCCCCTGCGTGACCTCCCAGCTTCCCTCACAGGTCAAGGATGGCTGGAGCACCCCGCACTCTGCGGAAACTACAGCCCAGCCTGGAGCGGGTGGGGGTTCTGCGGGTGGGCAGCATAGAGGAGAGCCCAGCCTGGTCCCCAAGAAGCCAGGCAAATCTGGGGGCCTTGGGACACCATGCTCTGGGTCAGGAGGATCCCTGGGTCACAGTGTAACTGCTCCAGGCTTGGTCCTCCTGCCTGCCCTGGCACCCTCTCCCAGCCCTCACCCTCTGACCCGTGCCCCAGTGCTGGGACAGGTGATGTGCTGGCGGTTGGGGTTTTCCACAGCCTCTCTCCACAGACAAGGAGCGGGACAAGGCGAAGGAAAAGTATGTGCGCAGCCTCTGGAAGCTCTATGCCCTGCACAACCAGTATGTGCTGGCTGTGCAGGCGGCTGCATTGCACCACCAGCACCACTACCAGCGAGTGCTGCCCAGCCTGCATCAGTCCCTCTACAGTCTGCAGCAGGAGATGGTCCTCGTCCTGTAAGAGCCCTGCCTGCCCCCCTGCCCATCCTGTGTCCCACTGCCCATCCCATGCCCCACTGCCCATCCTGTGCCCTGGGCACCCCCACGACCCCCCAGAACCAGCAATGCTCCCGCAGAAAGGAGATCCTCAGGGAGTACTGCAGCATCAGCAGCCTGGTACAGGAGGACACGTTGGCCATACACCGGGAGATTGCCAGTGCCATCCAGGCCATCGACCCTGCCACTGAGTACAGCAGCTTCATCCAGAGCCACCAGTATGGCTCCACGCAGCCGCAGCCTCTCTGCCGGGTACGGCCCTGCTGCCACCGGGTGGCAGTGGCCGGCATGGGGCAAGTGGAGGCAGAGCTGTGCTGGGTGCCCACAGGTACGAGTCTGAGATGCCACCAACTGTGTCCTTTGATGAGAGCCTGCTGGAGGACACAGAGAACCTGGTGCCAGGGGAGCTGCAGCTGAATGAGCTGACCCTTGAGAGTGTCCAGCACTGGTGAGTGGGACCAGCCATGGGCAGGGGCAGGTGAAGGGCCAGGCTCAGCCCCCTGCCGGCACATGTCTCTTGCAGCCTGACGTCGGTTGAGGAGGAGTTGGTGGCTGCCACAGAGGCCGTGAGTATCAAGGAGCAGCAGACGCGGGAGCTGAAGGCAGAGATCCATGATGAGGAGCAGGGCCGGAGCCCCGGGGAGCGGTGAGTTGCAGGAGAGGGGGATGAGAGGCCAGGGCAGCGGGTGCTGACTGCCCTGTCCCCTCCCCAGGGTGCACTTGTTGGGCAGGCGGCAGGGGCTGCATGAGGCGCGGCAGCAACTTGAGGGCTGCCTTTGTGCCCAGGCCAAGCTGCAGGTGCAGCGGGACCTGCTGGCCGGGAAGCTGGCGGAGCTGGGCGTCAGGGACCCCCTGCCCGCCCTGCCTCTGCCAGAGGATCGGCAGTCCGTCTCCTCCACGGTGAGTCAGTCTTGCCTCCCGTGCTCTGGAAGCTGCGGGGATGGGGTCCCCCCCAGCTGGTGCACAGCCCATGCCTCCTTCCAGGAGCAGGAGCGGAGCGGGGCCAGTGCACTGGAGACCCTCAAGAACCACATCACGGGCATCTTCAGCCCAAAGTACTCGGTGCGTCCCTGGGTGCCTCCAGCCACCCTGCTCTCCACCCAGCTGCCTTGCTGAGCCTGCCCTTTCCTTTCTGGCCACACAGTCCCCCCCGCGCCGGTTTTAGCACCTCCAGATTCTGCTCCCACCTGCCCTGGGCACAGCTTCCAGACACTGCTGCTGCCCCACCTCCGGCACAACTCAGGAGTGTGCATGGCTGGGCTCACCTTGTCTCCTTCCAGCTGCCACCCCCCGTGCCCCTAATCCCAGATGTGCAGAAGCCACTGTGCCAGCAGGTCTGGTACCACGGGGCCATCCCACGTTCGGAGGTACAGGAGCTGCTGACCTGCAGTGGGGACTTCCTGGTGCGGGAGAGCCAGGGCAAACAGGAGTACGTGCTCAGCGTGCTGTGGGATGGGCAGCCCAGGCACTTCATCATCCAGGCTGTCAACGTGAGTGACCACAAGCAGGGGGGATGGCTGGGCTGGCCTTGCATGGGCAGGCACAGATTCCTGCCCATCACAACCCCTCGGCCTTCCTCCCTGCAGAACATGTTTCGTCTGGAGGGTGACAGCTTCCCCACCATTCCGCTGCTCATCCAGCACCTCCTGCAGAGCCAGCAGCCCATCACCCGCAAGAGTGGCATTGTCCTGGCCAGGGCTGTGCCCAAGGTGATACAGGCAGTGGGGAGGAGGATGGGGCCCCCTGCACAGGGGCAACTCTGCCTGGCCCTTTCTCCTGTTGACAGCTGGGCTGAGAGCCACAGACATGCTTCTCCAGCTAAACAGGGGGACTTGGACCTGGGGCTCTGCCTGAGAGGGGGCTGCAGGGGTATGTGGGCCAGGGGACAGCTCACTGGTGTCTGCTTGCTGCAGGACAAATGGGTGCTCAACCACGAGGATGTGCTGCTGGGTGAACGCATTGGCCGGGTGAGATGGGGTGCTGTGGGGTCTGCGGGAGGGCAGGGCTGTACCTGGGTGTCTGCGGGCAGCCAGGACTGTCTCCACAGGGTCTGCAGGAGGACAGGGGTTGCCTTGGGCCACATGGTGAGCTGAGCCCAATGCACCTGTGCCCCTTACCAAAGGGTAACTTTGGAGAGGTGTTCAGTGGACGCCTGCGTGCTGACAACACCCCCGTTGCTGTGAAATCCTGCCGGGAAACCCTTCCGCCTGAGCTCAAGGCCAAGTTCCTGCAGGAAGCCAGGTCCGTGTGGCCGTTGTGTTTGTCTTGTCACATCTGTTCATTCTTGGAGCTGTTAGACCCTGCTGGGACTGCAGCACCCTCATGCTGAGGGCTGTGTCCCCAGGCTGGCTGGGCAGAGTGCCCTGGGGATGGCATTGGGTGGCTTGTGCCTAGGGCAGCCGGGCCCCCCTACACTCACAGTGTCCATCCTTGTCCCCGCAGGATTCTCAAGCAGTATAGGCACCCAAACATTGTGCGGCTCATCGGCGTCTGCACGCAGAAACAGCCCATTTACATTGTCATGGAGCTGGTGCAGGGTGAGTGGCCCCGTTCCCGCAGTCCCCACGCACACATAGGTGAGCTTGTCAGGTGTGCCTGGGCACCCACCGCCTCTGCAATCTGGGCACAGGGGGGGACTTCCTGACCTTCCTGCGCAGTGAGGGTCCCCACCTCCGGGTGAAGGAGCTGGTCAAGATGACGGAGAATGCTGCTGCCGGCATGGAGTACCTGGAGAGCAAGCACTGCATCCACAGGTGGGCCCTGGCAGGACAGGGGGAGCCCTGGAACCCTCACCACCCCATCCCATGCCAGGTGGAGCCCCAGGGACGGTTGGACACGTGGCTGACTGCTTGGGGCTGTCTCAGGGACCTGGCTGCTCGCAACTGCCTGGTGACAGAGAGGAACACCCTGAAGATCAGTGATTTTGGGATGTCACGGGAGGAAGAGGATGGCATCTATGCCTCCACAGGGGGGATGAAGCAAATCCCTGTCAAGTGGACAGCCCCTGAAGCACTCAATTATGGTACAGGATAGAGCTGGGCACGGCCTGGCACCCGGCAGCTTATCTGGGAGCCAGGAGTCTGGCACTATCCCACTCCCCTGTGCCTGGTCCTGGGGAGGGAGGCAGAGACCTGGAGCATTTCAGCCCTCAGGAGCATGGGCACAGCTGGGCAGTGGTGACATGGGTGTCCCCTGCCAACAGCATCCATCCTGCCCCATGTCCCCAGGCCGATACAGCTCAGAGAGCGATGTCTGGAGCTTTGGGATCCTGCTGTGGGAAGCTTTCAGCCTAGGTGCTGTCCCCTATGCCAACCTCAGCAACCAGCAGACGCGAGAGGCAGTGGAGCAGGGTAGGGGACATGGCTGGGGGTGGCTCCTGAGGGCCACCATGAGCTGTGGGTCCAGCACTGTGGAGCTGTGCCTGTAGGATGGACCAGACAGGGTTGTGGGGGTGAGGGGCCAGTGATCCATGTCCCCATCCCTGTTGCCCCAGGTACACGGCTGGACCCTCCTGAGCAGTGCCCTGAGGAGGTGTACCAGCTGATGCAGCGCTGCTGGGAGTATGACCCCCACAAGCGGCCCAGCTTCAGCACCATCCACCAGGATCTCATCGCCATCCGCAAGAGGCACCGGTGACAGCGAGTACCAGGGGCCCTGGATCCATCCCATGGCAGGGCCTGGGGGCACAGCAGAGCCCTGTCTAGGCAGCGGGTGCTGCGGGGTGGCTGTGTGGTGCTTGTGCCCCAGGGCAGGGGCTCCTGCATGCCCCAGGGTGGGACATGGCGTGCACAGCTCCTGCCCGGCTTCATCTTGTACAATAAATACACAAGCTCTGCAGCTGTGCACCTGGGAGCTGCGAAGGGACATGGACTTGCACTGCACCGGGATGGGGCGCTGGGACATGGCACTGGGATGGGACACTGGGATGGGGCACTGTAATGATGCACCAGGACAGGACACTGTGACAGGGCACACGGTGCACTGGGATAGGGTACCAAGATAAAGCACCAGGATGGGGCGCACTTAGACGGGGAACTGGCATGGGGAGTACTGAGACAGGGCACTGGGGCAGAGGACTGGACGGGACCCTGGGACAGGGCACCGCGACAGGGATCAAGGACAGGGTACTGGGGTGGGACACCCGGATGGGGCACACCGGGATGGGGCACACCAGGATGGGGCACACCGGGACAGGGTACCGGGATGGGGCACCGGCATCTCGACTGGGCTCCGGGGTTGCGGGGGTGGCTGATCCCGTTCCCGGGGCTGCGGGGGTGTCCCGGCCGGGCCGATCCCCGGCGCTACGGGGTGCCCAGCCCGGCCCCGGAGCGGGCTGTCCCGGCCCTGAGCGCGGGCTGTCCCGGCCCCTGAGCACCGGCTGTCCCGGCCGGTTCGGTGCCGCCTCCTCGGGGCCTCTCCCGGGCGGGCGGAGCGGTGGGCGGGGCCTGGCCTGGCCCATCCCGGCGGGCCCGGGCGGGCGATGTGAGGACCTGGGTCGGGTTGCGGAGCTGCCCGGGGTAAGAGCGGAGTGGCTGCGGTGTCATCGTCGGTGCTGGCCCAGCTTCCCCCGTCCCTCCCCGGCCCGGCCCCGACCCCGTCCCGTCACCGCGGGGCCTCAGCGCGGCGGCCCCGGGCGCTCTGCGGGGCCGCGCGGCCTGTCCGGCCCCGGCCCCATCAGCAGATATAAATATCCAGCACCGGATTAGCCAAGTAGGACGCGGTGAGGGCTCTTGGAGGAGGAGGCAGGAGGCCGCGGTGAGGGGCTGCGCTCTCCGACCTGGCTCCCCCCCCCCACCAGTCTCGGCGCAGGTGAGTCCCTGCATCCCTTCGGGATGAAGCTGAAGAAGCAGGTGACAGTGTGTGGAGCTGCCATCTTCTGCGTGGCCGTCTTCTCCCTCTACTTGATGTTGGACCGGGTACAGCATGACCCCACAAGACACCAGAGTGGGGGCAATTTCCCCAGGGTGAGTTTGGAGGGTCTGGGGTGAGAGAGAGGGGTCCTGGGATGGCAAACAGGGACATTCAGCCAGGGAAATTCATGGGGAGCCAGCCCTGGCCTCTGGCCCTTAAGCTGCCAGGGCCAAGGCTGGCTCCCCCCAGCTGTGGGTGACCTCCTGCCCCTCGCTGCGGCCCCTGTGCCCCCAGAGCCAGATCTCGGTGCTACAGAACCGGATCGAACAGCTGGAGCAGCTGCTGGAGGAGAACCATGAGATCATCAGCCACATTAAGGACTCAGTGCTGGAGCTGACAGCCCATGCGGAGGGGCAGCCGGCATTGCCCCATCACCCCCCAAATGGCTCCTGGGTGCTGCCCCCTGAGAGTCGCCCAAGTTTCCTCTCCGTGTCCCCACAAGACTGCCAGTTTGCTCTAGGGGGCAAAGGACAGAGCCCAGACCTGCAGGTGAGGGACTGGTGGCTCTGCTTGCGTGAGGGGTCCATACCCAGGCATCCATGGGGTCCTGGCTCTACTCTTTTGGGAGTCTCTCAGCCCTGTTTCCTACCCAGATGCTGGCTGTGTACTCCCTGCTGCCATTTGACAACCAGGATGGTGGTGTCTGGAAGCAGGGCTTCGACATCACCTACGAGCCCAACGAGTGGGACACAGAGCCTCTGCAGGTGTTCGTGGTGCCACACTCCCACAATGACCCAGGTGAGAAGCAGGGGCTGGCCCAGCCCCTGGTACCCTGCAGTGCTGGCAGGGAAGGGCTGGGCCCCCGATAGTGACCCCCACTTGTGCTGCCAGGCTGGATCAAGACTTTTGACAAGTACTACTACGACCAGACGCAGCACATCCTCAACAGCATGGTGCTGAAGATGCAGGAGGACCCACGCCGGCGCTTCATTTGGTCCGAGATCTCCTTCTTTTCCAAGTGGTGGGACAACATCAGTGCCCAGAAGCGGGCTGCTGTGCGCAGGTAGGGCTGCCCACCTGGCCCCACTGCCCACGTGGGCCACGCCAGGCATGCTGAGAGCATAGGGTGTGTGAGGGAAGGGCCCTGGGGCCTGGAAGGCTGCTTGGGAGCCTCCAAGTGCCATAAGACGTCAGAGCCGCTGCCACGTGGGGTGAGAGGTGGGGGAGACAGATCTTGCTCTGGGCCACTCCCTGTGCTGATTGGGCTGGGGAACTTGTGTGCAAGGCCCAGAGCACCCATGGAAGGGTGGGAGACCTGGAGACCAGGATTGTGTGGTGAGGCAGGGCCCCCTTGTCTGCCCCCTGCCCTGAGAGTGTTAGGGATGGAGGACACAGTGGAGTGTGTGTGGGAATGGGCTCTGGCTGGCATTGGGCTGTGGAGGGATGACTTTCTGTGTGGGGACAGCATGACAAGGGGGGAATGGCTATGGGGACTGCAAGTAGACTGTAGGTGGCTCAGGGCAGGGGGACTCTGCCATGGACTCGTGGCTCATGCAGGGCTCTGGTCATATCTTGGGTGTCCTCCTCACAGGCTGGTGGGCAATGGGCAGCTGGAGATGGTGACGGGCGGCTGGGTGATGCCTGACGAGGCTAATTCCCACTATTTCGCCATGATTGACCAGCTGATTGAGGGGCACCAGTGGCTGGAGAAGAACATCGGTGAGAGCCCGGCAGATGCTGGCTGGGGGCCTGCCTAATGCCCTGCAGGCCTGCAGGTCCTGGCAGGACCCTCCTCACAGGAGGTGCTGCTGGCTCAGCACAGGGCTGACAGGTCTCTGCCCACAGGTGTGACACCGCGGTCGGGCTGGGCCGTAGACCCCTTCGGGTACAGCTCCACCATGCCCTACCTGCTGAAGCGCTCCAACCTGACTGCCATGCTCATCCAGCGCGTGCACTATGCCATCAAGAAGCACTTTGCCGCCACCCAGAACCTGGAGTTCATGTGGAGACAGACGTGGGGTGAGGGGCTGCTGGGAGGGGACTGCAGAGGGGGCCCTGTGGGGCAGGTGGCAGCAGAAAATGGCTACCACCGCTTTTCTGTGCAGGTGAGCCAAGCACTGGGAGGCGATGTGTCTGCCCTGTGGGACAGCCCCAGGATGACTTCCCACCTGCCCCCATGTCCAGCAACACACTGGGGGAGGCTGCTGTGCCCTCTGAGCTCCCAGCTCTGCTCTGTAGGACAGCTGTCCTTGGGCCCCCCTGCTCAGGGACAGACAAGGGAGAGCCACTGCTGGTGCTCACCTGTCCTTGGTCCCACAGATCCAGACACCAGCACCGACATCTTCTGCCACATGATGCCCTTCTACAGCTACGATGTGCCCCACACCTGTGGCCCGGACCCCAAGATTTGCTGCCAGTTTGACTTCAAACGCTTGCCTGGAGGCCGGATAAACTGCCCCTGGAAGGTGCCTCCCCGCGCCATCACTGATGCAAACGTGGCAGAGCGGTGAGTGCAGCAAGGGCAGGGGCACGCGACTCCCAGCCTTGTGGCCCATCAGGGGCCAGCCTCATGCCCTGGCCCCCACACAGAGCCCAGCTGCTGCTGGACCAGTACCGCAAGAAGTCCAAGCTGTACCGCAGCAAGGTGCTGCTGGTGCCCCTGGGAGATGACTTCCGCTATGACAAGCCACAGGAGTGGGATGCCCAGTTCCTCAACTACCAGCGCATCTTTGACTTTCTCAACTCCCGGCCCGACCTTCATGTCCAGGTACGTGTGGAGAGAGCTCTGTGGGGCTGGGGGCAGCAGGAGGCCACTGCAGAGCACAGTTGGAGGGGTGAACAGTCCTGGGAGGGGTGATAGGAGCCCCCACTGCAGGAGCCCCGGCTCAGGGCTCCACGTGCTGTATTGCAGGCACAGTTTGGCACGCTCTCTGACTACTTTGATGCCCTGTACAAGAAACTGGGCATCGTGCCGGGGATGAGGCCGCCTGGGTTTCCAGTTCTGACTGGGGATTTCTTCACCTACGCGGACCGGGAGGATCACTACTGGACAGGATACTACACCTCCCGGCCGTTCTACAAGAGCCTGGACCGGGTGCTGGAGGCCCACCTCCGGTGAGGGGCAGTGGGCTGGTCTATGGGGGACGGGAGGTGGGGGGAAGCATGAGTGAGGGGTGGCCGGGCAGTATCCAGGAGCTCGACAGCCCCCGGTCTGCACCAGCTGCCAACACACTGGGCTGGTGCACGCAGTGCCAAACCCTCACCCAGCCCCAGGGCAGTGCATGCCTTTGCTGTCCCCCTCTCAGGCCAGCCCCTCCATTATTGTAGCACCAGGGTAGGGACCCTCAGTGACTCTGTCCCTGTGCAGGGGGGCAGAGATCCTGTATAGCCTGGCACTCGCCCACGCTCGCCGTGCCAGTGCCGATGGCAGGTACCCACTCTCTGACTACGCCCTGCTGAGCAACGCTCGCCGCAACTTGGGCCTCTTCCAGCACCATGATGCCATCACCGGCACTGCCAAGGAGGCTGTGGCTGTGGACTACGGAGTCCGGTGCGTGTGGGGGCCAGGGCGCCCTCAGGGCCTGTCTCGGAGTGGGGCTGGTGGGCTCAGGACTGGGGGAATGGCTAGGTATGGGGATCCTGTGGGGAGGTCCTTCCTCTCATGGGGAGATGTGGAGGGTGTTGGGGCAATGCTGTGACAGATGGGGGTGATGGTCCCGGGTGGCTCACTGTGCCTCTGCCCCAGGTTGCTCCACTCCCTCACCAACCTCAAGCGTGTCATCAGCAATGCTGCGCACTACCTTGTGCTGGGGGACAAGGACACGTACCACCATGACCCGGCTGCACCATTCCTTGGCATGGTGAGCAGCACCAGCCCCTGGCTCCCTGCACTCTGGCACGCTGTCCCCGTTCTCCCAGGAGTAACTCTGTGCTGCAGAGGCCAGGAAAAGGGCCCCAGCTTGTGCCCATGTCCCTGGGCACAGCTGGCAGGGGGGTTGGACACACCCCAACTCTTTACTACTCCTCCCCAGGATGAGACACGCTCCAGCCAGGACTCTCTCCCAGAGAGGACAGTGGTCAAACTGGACACTTCACCTCGGTAGGGCCTCCTGCCTTGCTCTGGGGACTTATGGGACTGTGGGGAGGCAGTGAGGGAGTACCTGTGAAGCCGTGGGTAGGTGCAGTGGATCTGTAGGTAGTGTGGGGTGTGGGATGTCTGGGATGCTGCGAGGCTGGGATGCCATCCCTGTGTTACCCCCCACAGGTTCCTGGTGGTGTTCAACCCGCTGGAGCAGGAGCGCCTGAGCGTGGTGCCGGTGCTGGTGGACTCCCCGCACGTGCGTGTGCTCTCCGAGGAGGGGCAGCCCCTGCCCTCCCAGCTCAGTGCAACGTGGAGCTCTGCCACTGATGTGGTGCCTGATGTCTACCAGGTATTGGGTGCCCCACACCCACAGCCCATGTGTGCCAGCCTCCCATCCTGCACACTACCAGGGCAACTGGCAGCCCTGCTCTGTCCCTGCCCCGCAACACAAGATCCCACAGCTGTCGAACCCCCAGGTCCCCATGCATGGCCCTCCTCAGCAGAGGCCCCGCAGTGCCGAGCAGGGTTTTTGCCCCACTGACCCCCAGCCATTCCCCAGACGTGGGGGGCTGGCTCAGGTCCCCACGCTGCCTGCAGGTGTCTGTCCTGGCTCGCCTGCCTGCACTGGGGCTGCGCGTGCTGCAGCTGCACAAGTCCTTGGATGGCCACGCCACGCCGAGGTCCTCCACGCGCCTGTACCTAAATGGCCGGGACCTGCCCGTGCACAAGCCCAAGGCTGTGCCCCTGCACATCTTCCCGGCGGCTGCTGCTGACTTCTGCCTGGAGAACCAGCACCTGCAGGCCTGCTTCTTGGGGCACACGGGCCTGCTGCAAGTGAGCGCGGGGCTCTGACAGAGCGTGGGGTGGAGGAGGGGAGAGGTACATCCCGCTGCTTCATGCGCTTACTGCTGTGCCGGTCCACACCTGCAGAGCCTGCGCCAAGCTGGGGAGGAGCAGGGGCACAGGGTGAGCAGCGAATTTCTCATCTACGGCACCAGGACCTCCAAGGACAAAAGTGGAGCCTATCTCTTCCTGCCTGATGGCGAGGCCAAGGTACGGGGTCCACCCCTGGAAGCCAGCTGGCAGCTGTGCCCGCAAGACTGTCCTCAGGCAGCAGCCTCAGCGCAGCTATCCCTCCCTCCAGCCCTATGCTCCCAAGGACCCCCCACTGGTACGGGTGATGGAGGGACCCCTCTTCTCAGAGGTTGCCAGCTACTACCAGCATGTCCAGACCGTGGTGCGGCTGTACAACGTGCCAGGTGAGATCTTGAGGCTGTGCCAGGTGTTGCTGGCCCAGGGAACCGGGCGATGCTGCCTGTGGGGCTCAGCCCCTCACTGCCTACCTGCAGGGGTGGAGGGCCTGTCCCTGGACGTGTCCTGCCTGGTGGACATCCGTGACCACATCAACAAGGAGCTGGCCCTGCGCTTCAACACTGACATCGAGAGCGATGACACCTTCTTCACGGACCTCAATGGTTTCCAGGTACGCAGCAGCCTGGGGAGGGACAGCAGCTGCCCACAAGGGGACAGTGCCCTGGCACCAGGCTCTGTGGGAGCCACCTCTGGCCACTGATCTCTGTCCATTGGCAGATCCAACCCCGCAGGTACCAGCGGAAGCTGCCACTGCAGGCCAACTTCTACCCAATGCCTGCCATGGCCTACATCCAGGACATGCAGAGCCGCCTGACACTGCTCACAGCCCAAGCCCTGGGGGTTTCCAGCCTCCGCAGCGGTGAGCTGGGGGGCTTTGCCTTGGGGACCTGCTGCGGATCTGGGGCTGTCCTCCCTGGGGGAAGCAGTGGAGGAGGGTGCTGCAGGCTGAGCAGGGTGCCCTGGTCCTGCTGTCTCTGGGGGAGCTGTGCTGTGGGGCGATGCTGGCGCCTGGTAAAGCCTGGGCTTCAGGGACTTGCTCTCCACAGGCCAGCTGGAGGTGATCCTGGACCGGCGCCTCATGCAGGATGACAACCGGGGCCTGGGCCAGGGGCTGAAGGACAACAAGCGTACCTGCAACCGGTTCCGGCTCCTCCTGGAGCGCCGCAGCACTGCCAACAAGGTGCTGGCTGTGAGGTGGCAGGACGGGAGAGCCCAGCCCTGCCTTGGGATGGAGCAGGGTGGAGGCATCTGCAGAAAGCCACACATGTGATGGGATGCAGTATCCTCTCCCCTCTTGTCCCATTGCGCTGGCACTGGGCAAGGATGGGCCTGGAGCGGGGGGGGCACGGGGAAAGTGGGACGTGCAGTGGGGTCTGTCCCTGTGGAGCTGCGTTGCCCTCATAATCACAGTGTTCTTGTCCCATCCCCTCGTTGCCCTCTATGCGTGTGCTGTGCCACCCATTCAGAGCTCCAGCTTCTTTTCCAAACTGGTCTCCATGTTTAAAGCCTTGAGCTTCCCTGGCACCAGGACTGGCAGCCCCGAGGTAATGGCCGGCCTGGCCCTGCTGTCTCTCCCTGTCTTGTGCACTAGCTGCTAGCCACTAGTCTAGCCAGGCTTGTAGCAGGTCTGTAGCCTGACCATCAGCTAGCTGGGGTCCTGTTTGGGTGCTGGGGGTGGGGGGGACCTGCCTGGGCAGGGGCAGCTCTGTGTGCCCTGTGCTGGCAGGTGCCCGGTCTCAGGGCACTGCTGGAATGGGGGTTCTGTGGGCCTTGCCCAGGCTTTGCCTGGCTTCCTGGGCCCGTGCTGACCCATGTGCTCCTTGGCAGGTGCAGGACAAGCGCCCCATCAGCTTCCCCTCCCTGCTGAGCCACATCACCTCCATGCACCTGAATGCTGAGGCCTTGGTCATGCCAGTGGCACTGGAGAAGACAGCCCTGCCAGCCCTGCGCTCCTTTGTGCCCCTTGCCACCACCCTTCCTTGCGACTTCCACATCCTCAACCTGCGGATGCTGCAGGCAGAGGTAAGCTATGGCCCAGGGGCGGTGGGACTCTGGTGGGGGTCTTCCCCCTGCTGTCCCCAGTGTTGTGCCTCATGCTTCAGCTCCCTGCAGGATGACTCACTACCATCAGCAGAAGCGGCACTGATCCTGCACCGCAAAGGCTTTGACTGCAGCCTGGAGGCCAAGAACCTGGGCTTCAACTGCACCACCACCCAGGGCAAGGTAGGGCCAGGCTGCCCCCACACTTCCGCTGGGTCAGAGCTGGGCTGGGACCTTGGCATGGCAGGCATGGCACGTGTCAGGCTGTCCTGGGCACAGTGCTGCCCCAGACATCACATCCTCACCTGGGCCTCCCTCCTTCTTCCTCTCTCCCCAGCTGGCTCTGGGAGGCCTGTTCCAGGGGCTGGAGCTGGGCTCCCTGCAGCCCACCTCACTGACGCTGATGTACCCGCTGGGCACAGCCTCCAACAGCACCAACATCCACCTGGACCCCATGGAAATTGCCACGTTCCGCATCCGCCTGGGGTAGTGTCGAGCAGGAGAGGAGTGGAGTGGCTGGGCAGCACAGGAGCAGCACCAGTACAGCAGTAGAGCGGGGCCAGCAGTACTGTGGCGGACATGGGCAGGAGGGGCCAGACTGGCAGAGGCTGCTGTTGCTGCTTTCTAATTTATTAGTTCCATGTTCTCAGATAGATTTTGGAATGAACTGCTGTGGCAGGGCTCAACCAGAGGCTGCCAGATGGGCTGCGCATGGCTGTGGGGGGCAGCAGGCTGGGCTCTGCAGCTGCTGATGGGACAGACACTGCTGCCCTGTCACATTCACAGGCTGCCTGGGAGTGTGGCCACCCTGATGGCTGGAGCAGGGGCCCATGCAGGGGCTCCCCCTGACTGGTGGGAAAGCAAGGGGAGGCCAGGAGCACTGGTGGTGTTGGGCAGCTGCCTGAGGAGGTGCTGTGGACTTGGGACTGAGTTCTCCTGGAGTTCATAGGAAACACAAGGCTGTTTCCAAGGGCCCTGGTCTATGTGTGGTTTGTGGCTCTCACTCAGGGGAGTGGGAACTGTGTGCTGTGGGGAGACAGGGCAGCACTCCAAGGCAGGGGGAGGCCAGCTTGAAGATCTGGCCAGGGGCCCCAGGCACCTGTGAGAGGCTGGTGGCATGGCCAGGCCCAGCTGTGCTCAGGGGCAGGCAGTGTTCGGTGCTGGGCAGGAGCCAGGGGGATGGGAGTCAGTTCCTTGTGTGGGCAGCAATGTCTGGGTGAAGCGTGGGAGTGCCTCACACAAATCCAGAGCTTTTAGCCCCGTTTCAGAGTGAGCGTGGCAGTCTGGTCTGCTGGAGCTGCAGCGGCCGAGTTGCAGCTAATTACACCATGTCACCAGAGCATCCTCCTGGTTGCTGTGGGAACCACAATGCCATGCTTCCTGGCCTCCTGGGGCTACTTACTGCCAACAGGTGCCAGCAGGGAGGGCATTGGGAAGGACTGGATGAGGTGGGGAACCGCCTCAGCTCTGGCTTGTTTGGGTTGGACTGGATGAGCTTAGAGGTCTTTTCCAACCTAAATTATTCTGCGATTCCACGATTCCTGCACAACCCCCAGCATATCCACATCCCACGGGCTTGGCCCCTGGAAGCTCAGCACCTTGCAGCGCTCACCCTGTGCCCTGGCCTGGTCCACTGCCCTTGCAGGGACTCCTAGGATGGGCCCAGGTGCCCAACTGGGGCCCTGGACCTGGCAGCTGGTGCCTTGCATCCAGCTGGGAAAGGAGCCTGCAGTCCTGCTCCTGGCCCCAGAAGCTCATTACTGATGCTCCCGCCTCCGCCCTGGTCCCTGCGGACAGAGTGAGTGCAGGAGGCTCTAATGGCTCTGAGCGGCTCTTGGTGGAGGCTGCGATGGAGGCGGGAGCAGGAGGGGCTGTGGTTTCTGCCTCCACTGGAGCCAGAACTGCCTCTGCTCAGGGTTGGCCGGGAAGATGTTGGATGAGCTCCTGCTTCAGCTGCTCCTTACCACGGCTCTGTTCCCCAGCATCCTTGGGACAGGTACAGCCCCATTCCTGCCCCTCCTGTTCCCTGAACCCATCCCTGATGGGGCCTTGTCCCTTGAGGGTTGCTCCCCGACAGCCCAGAACAGAGGTTGGGAGGTCTGTGCTAGGAGGCAGTGGTCTGCAGTGAGAGGTGATGGTCCATACTGGGGATGGTGGCCCAGGTGTGGTGGTGCTGGGGTTACTCCCACTGCAGCATATCTGTGGGGTATAAGTGCTGTCCCTGTGGGGTGATGGGGAATAGGGAGGGGGTTCAGCATGGGGGATGGGGGCTGAGGGCTGATCTGATGTCCTGGGGGCTTTCCCCTCCTCTCTGCCACCGTCCCTGTCCTTGCCCGTGTTTGCCCTTGCCGAGGCCATGGCGAGCACTGGAGGTCACGGCACACCCGGGGCCACGGCCGCGAGGAGGCAGTGCCGGGGGAGCTCTACTCAGCCAGTGCTGTCTCATGGGGTGTAGCCCACTCTGAGGGCTGAGCCGGGGGCCCCCTGTGCCGTGTTAGCCAGGCTCCCTGGGGCTGGGGAGCTCTCAGCCCAGGCCAGCCCAGCCCTGCTGGGCCTGGGAAGGCTCTGCTCTGCTGCATCATGGCAAAGACCATCTCGGTGGAGCTGGCAGCCTGTCCTACAGGCACTGTACAGTTTCCGTGGTCCCCACAGTGGGGACTCATTCCCAGCCCTCTCCAAGCTCCTGCTCCTTGCTGCAGTCTTGGTGCAGAACCTGCACCTCTGCGAGGGCTATGTGGGCCCTGATGGCCATTCCCACCCCGGCTTCTACTGCCCGCGGCTGACGGACCCCCCTGGCCACCGCTACTGTTGCCAGCCCAGCGTGGATGGTCTCAAGTCCTGCTGCTCTCAGCTGGCCCTGGAAGCCCTCACTGGAGTGAACCTCTCCAGCCTGGCACACCCTGATCTACTCCGGTGAGCAGGGCTGCAACCGGGTCTGCTGCTGAGCATGGGGGGCCCTTGGGGCTCCTGGCATATCCCCAGGGGCTTTTCATGGTTGCTGGGGCAGGGGCTGTGGTGTCCTTTGGAGCCCACAGTGGGCCCTGGGTGGCCCTCCCCAGTACCATTGCGCCATGGGAGGGTCATGGCTGTCTCTCCTGAGGTTCCCCACCCCACAGGAACCCGCTGGCCCTGCCCTTCGTGGGGCTCTATGGGCTCCTTGTCCTCCTGCTTATGGCCATCGACCTCTGCCACTTCTACTGGACCCGACGCTGCCACCTCAGCCGCCTGCTGTCCTGTGCCTGTCGCGTGCCCTGTGGGCCCCCGCGGGGGCACCTGGCCGGCTCCCGGCCTTCCCACGGTGCCCCCAGACTGACACGCCCCAGCCAGGGCTGCTGAGGGGCGGCCACGGGCCGGGCAGGGGGTGTACACAGGGGGGCACTTGCACCCCGGGGTGCAGCGGGACATGTGGGGGGGGTGTCACTCTCATCCTGGGGTGCAGCACGGAGGGGGTGTACGGGGGAGAAACAACGCATCCCGGCGTGCAGCACGGGGGGGTAGTACTGGGGGGGACNAGCGGGGCGCGGGGGGGAGGGTGGGGGGGGAACACGCGGGGACACACACGAGCTCGCCCGCGGTCCGTGCTGGCACCGCCGCTCCGCGGGGCGGCGCTGCAGGCTCGGCCCCGCCCGCCTCCGGTCTCTCCCCGTCACGGGACAGGGGCGGTGGCGTCCGGGTTCCCCAGGCGATCGGCGCTGACGTCACGGGTGCGGCGCGATGGAGGAGCCGGTGAGCGGAGACGGCCGGGAACGGGACGGGCGGGTCCCTGTCCCGGGGGGTCCCTGTCCCCGGGGGTCCCCGGCCCGGCGGGTCCCTGTCCTGGGTCCATCCCTGGACAGCCGCCCGTGCGGTGCCCAGGGCCGTGTCCCAGCCGGTGTCCGTCGGCAGGTGACGGCGGAGCAGCTTCGGGCGCGGGGTAACGCGCTGTTCCAGGCGGGAGATCACGGCGCCGCCCTCGCTGCCTACACGGAAGCTTTGAGCCTGAGCGACGCCGCGTCGGAGCGCGCCGTGCTGCACCGCAACCGGGCCGCGTGTTACCTGAAGCTGGTGAGTGCTGGGCGGGTGCGTCACCGCGGCGCTGCAGGAACCTGCCCGGCTGGCTGGGGCTGCTGCGCTGCTGCCGCCCGCCCTGGCCTGTCTGCCTTGGCCAGCTGATCTCCGCGGTGGGCGCTCTGACGGTCCCTGGGCAGAATGCTCTTGATGGCAGCTGTTGTCTCTGCTCACCTTTTCCCCTGTCCCTGCCCGCTGTCTCCTGCTGCCCCACCTTCTGGGTGGGCTGTGTGGGCCAGGGCATCCCCCGTCTGTTGCCTGGGCTGTGAGTGTTCCCTGGGGCTGTTCCCAGGTAGTCGCAGTGCCTCTGATCTCCTGCAGGTGATCTGTGGCTGGGACAAGGGGTGAACACAAGGAATTTTAGGGGCTTGAGCAGACCAGAAGTGCCTGAAAAGCACCGGGGGCCGTAGGGCTCCCTGGACACCCTCTGAGGGTTGTGTTCTGGGAAAGACACGGTGTCCCACTGTCCTGGCTCACTGTCTCCAGCGATGCTGTTCCCATCCTGTCCCCAGTCCCCAAAGTTAGGGGTGTAGGCTGCGGGAGGCTTGTGCCGGCAGTGCTCAGGCATTTTGCTCTCCTGTCTCTCCACAGGAGGATTACACCAAGGCAGAGGCTGATGCGACTAAAGGTACTGTCAGTGGGGGCTGGGGGGGACCAGCCTCTGCGCTGCCCATCGGGGCAGGTGGGGGCAGGCTGGGGCAGGCCATGGGCTCTTTGATAGACCCCCTTGTGTGCAGCCATCGAGGCTGACGGCCGGGATGTGAAGGCGCTGTTCCGCCGCAGCCAGGCGCTGCAGCAGCTGGGCCGCCTGGACCAGGCTGTCAGTGACCTGCAGCGGTGCGTGAGCCTGGAGCCCAGGAACAAGGCCTTCCAGGAGGCCCTGCGTGCCTTGGGCAGCAGCATGCACGAGAAGGTTAGTAGGGAGGCAGCAGGGGGCTGCCGTGACTGGGGAAGGTGGGAAGGACTGAGCCACTCTTCCTGCTCTGTTGCAGATGAAGACCATGTCCTGCACAGACTCAAAGGTAGAGCAGATGTTCCACATCTTGCTGGATCTTGATGAAAAGGATGAAGACAAGAAACAGAAGGTCTGAGCTCAGGGAGCAGGATGCAGTGCTGTGGCTGGGAGGAGAGGGGAGGATTGGTGCTGCCGGGCCAGCAGTGGCTGAGTGGTGCTGCCTGGGCAGGCTGGGCTTGCTCCCCACAGAACGCGCCCCAAGACGGGGGCGGAGGGTGGGTGCCTGCAGCTGCCAGCAGTTCCTTCTGCACAGTGTGCTGCTGTGACCCAGACAGAACTCTCCTTCCCCAGGCTGCACAGAACCTGATCGTGCTGGCACGAGAAGAGGCTGGAGCAGAGAAAATCTTCCAGAGTGACGGTGTGCGGCTGCTGATGCAGCTGCTGGACACGGCCAAGGCTGACCTGATGCTGGCAGCCCTGCGCACGCTGGTGGGGCTGTGCTCTGGCCACCGCTCTCGGGTAGGTCCCACCATACACCATGGCTGGGCCCAGGGGAAAGCCATGCTGGGGAGGCTGCAGAGTGTCAGACAGGGGAGCTCTGAGCTGTTACCTGCCAGGCCTGAACTTGTGAGAGGAAACCATCCTGATAAGGGGCTGAGAAATGTCAAGGCTTTCCCAGGGTCTCCAGAAGACAGGTGTGCTTGTACCTGCAGACCATGGCCATCTTGGCGGAACTGGGGGCCCCCCGTCTCTCGGCGGTGCTGGGTGTGGAGCATGAGCAGGTGTCCCTGGCTGCCTGCAACCTGCTGCACGTGATGTTCGAGTCCTTGAAGGAGGGGATGCAGAAAGACTTGCGCGGGAAGGAGGACGCAGTGGTGCTGGGTGAGTGTGGGCTGCCCTGGCTGGCTCTTGAAGGGGGAGAGCCCCAGGTAGGTGCAGAGATACCATGGATTCTTTTGCTGCTGCCATGTCACTGCTCCCTGCAGCAAAGCCAGTCTCTGATCCAGGGTTAACAGGAGGCAGAAGGCCCTGGTCATGGCAGCATCTCTGCCAGCTGTACCATGGTGGGGGTGAAGCCCTGCCCAGGGCTCTGACTGCTGGGCACTGTCTTTTTTGGAAGATTCCTCCAGGGACCTGAAACTGCTGATCAAGCACCTCCTGGAGCTGCTAGTGCTGGAAGGGGCCTCAGCCCATGGCCGTGACAATGCCCTCAACCTGCTCATCAAGGTGGTACCCAGGAAGTCGCCAAAGGAGACCAACAACAGCCTGAGCCTCTGGGTGATTGACCAGGGTTAGTGGAATGGCTAGCAATGTCCTTCTGTGGCATCATGCTCGTCTGCCCCAGCTCTGCACATGCCACTGTGCCCCTCACTGGGGTGTCTGACCTTTTCAGGCCTGAAGAAAATCCTGGAGGTGGGCAGCACAGTGTGCGGCAGCTTGGGCAGCCTGCCTGTGACAGAGAACAGCCGGATGAGCACCTCTGTTCTGCTGAGCAAACTGTATGAGGACCTGAAGTGTGATGCCGAGAGGGAAAACTTCCACCATCTGTGCGAGGATTATGTGAGGTGAGCCAGGGTGTCCTGGGGGTGATGGGGGTTTTGTCACCAGCAGCCTGGCAGCATCTGTCACCCTCAGTGCTAAAGCTGACTGCAGACCCACTGGGGACCTGCTGTGGGGGAGGTTCAGCAGGTGGGGCAGGAAGGGGCAGGTGGGATCAGCCTGATTCTTTCTATGGTCTTTCCCTGAAGGAGCTGGTTCGAGGGGCACGAGCTGCCGGGAAAGCTGCGGGCCATTCAGACAGTGTCGTGCCTGCTGCAGGGTCCCTCAGATGCGGGGAACAGGGTGCTAGAGCTAGAGGGGATCATGGACAGTGTGCTGTCCCTCTGCGCCTCTGTCTGTGAGGCCCACCAGCTGGTAGCGGTGGAGGCGCTGATCCACGCAGCCGACAAGGCCAAGCGTGCCTCCTTCATCACGGCCAACGGCGTCAGCCTGCTGAAGGAGATCTACAAGCACAGCGAGAGGGACAGCATCCGCATCCGTGCGCTTGTGGTGAGCATGGTGGGACAGGGTGTGGGGGGGCTGAGCCCTGGGGTGGGCTGTGGGTGTGGGACCACCAGTCACAGCATTGCCCCTCCCTGCTGGGGGTCCGGGAGGCACATCAGGGTGCCTACATCCATTCCTGCTCCCACACTCTGTTCCTGGCTGCAGGGGCTCTGCAAGCTGGGATCTGCTGGAGGCACGGACTTCAGCATGAAGCAGTTTGCCGAGGGATCCACCATGAAGCTGGCCAAGCAGTGCCGCAAGTGAGGGGGGCCAGGTGTGGGGGGGTGGGCAAGGTGCCCCACGGCTGGGCAAGGCGCCCCACAGCTGGGCTCCCTGCAGCTGGGCTGTCCACAGCCAGGCTCAGGGACCACTCTCCCAGGTGGCTCTGCAACGAGGCGATCGATGCGGGCACGCGGCGCTGGGCTGTAGAGGGCCTGGCCTACCTCACCTTCGACGCAGATGTCAAGGAGGAGTTTGTGGAGGACAAGGCAGCAATGCAGGCCATGTTTCACCTGGCCAAGGTGCATACCAAGAGCTGTGGGGTGGGCACCCTGTCACCAGGGAAGTGTGCTGGAGCAGGTGTGGGGCTCATGCTGTGGGGTGGGATGTGTGGAAGACGCTGGGTGGGCTCCAGTCCCGGCTGCTCTTCCCTGCTGTGAGTGTGATGGATGCCCATTGTTGCCATAGTCAGAGGACAGGAGTGTGCTCTATGCTGTTGCCTCCACGCTGGTGAACTGCACCAACAGTTATGACCATGAGGAGCCAGACCCGCAGATGCTGGAGCTGGCCAAGTATGCCAAGCAGCATATCCCGGAGCAGCACCCCAAGGTGAGCAGGGCATGGCTGTGCTTGGGAGAGTGGGGGGGTGGGACAGAACCTAGGGTCTCAGGTGTGGACAGGGTGTCCTTGAGGCCCAGAGGGCTGGGGTCAGGCACCTCACCAGCCAGCTGGTGCTCCTGAGCCAAGTGTGACCCTGCCTGTGGGACAGGACAAGCCAGAGTTTGTGAAGCGGCGGGTGCGGAAGCTGCTGATGGCTGGAGTGGTGTCAGCTCTGGCCTGCATGGTGAAGAGCGAGAACCCAGCGCTCACCAACTCCTGTCGGGAGCTGATCTCCAGGTGCGGCCATGCCGGGGACAGGAGGGAGCTGGGTTCTCAGGCTGCCAGCATCTTGCTGGTGAACTATGTGCCTGTGGTGAAAGCCAGCTCCTGGACAGTAGGGGGGATGTCCAGGAGTCTGGTGCAGCCTGGGCGCACTGTGACTGTCCAAGACTGCTCCAACTAGTCCCTGTTGGTCCCTAGAGTGTTCCTGGCGCTGGTGGAGGAGGCAGAAGACCGGGGTGGCGTGGTTGCACAGGGAGGAGGCAAGGTGAGGGCATGGACCCCGCTGTGCTGCTGCCCTGCACTGCTCCGGGGGATGCTGGGGCTTGGGGGAGCTGGGGCTTCTGTGGTTCAGCAGGGGCTGCACTGGCTTCTCCCAGTACACGAGGCTGGGGGAAGTTGTGGCTGCCCTGGGTGCTGTGGCCTTGGCTGCAGGACGAGCTGCTGTTTCTGCCCCCAGGCTCTGATCCCACTGTCCCTGGAGGGCACTGAGGTGGGGCAGACCAAGGCAGCGCAGGCCCTAGCAAAGATCACCATCACCTCCAACCCGGAGATGGCATTCCCTGGGGAGCGGGTGAGTGCTGGGGCTGGGGGTTGGGTCTGCCAAGCAGGGGCTCATGTGGGAGCAGCAGTGGGCACTGACTCAGTCCCGTGTGTTCTGCCTCCACAGATCTATGAGGTGGTGCGGCCCCTGGTCAGCCTCCTGCACCTGCAGCGCACGGGCCTGGAGAACTTTGAGGGGCTGATGGCCTTGACCAACCTGGCTGGCATCAGCGAGAGGCTGCGGTAGGGATGGGGGAAAAGGGGGGCTGGCTGTCCCCTTGGGCCTGGCGGGCTGCCCTGGGCAGGGAGTGCTCACTGTCCCCCTGCCCCCCAGGCAGAAGATCCTGAAAGAGCGGGCTGTGCCCATGATTGAGGGGTACATGTTTGAGGAGCACGAGCTGATCCGGCTAGCTGCAACTGAGTGCATGTGCAACATGGCCATGAGCAAGGAGGTGAGGGCTGGGATGGGCTAGGGTCTCTGCTGGGCTGCAGGACCACCACATCCCCACCCACTCCCTCCTCTTTCCCCTGTGCAGGTGCAGGAGCTGTTCCTGGCTGAGGGCAGTGACCGGCTGAAGCTGATGGTCCTGTACAGTGGGGAGGAGGATGAGAAGCTGCGGCGGGCAGCCTCGGGAACCCTGGCCATGCTGACTGCCTTGCATCCCCCCATCTGCAAGCGGATTCCCCAGGTGGTGAGTGCCCAGGGTGGGCTGGGGGCACCTGGGACCCTGGCAGCACCCTCTGTCCCATACTCCATCCCCGTGGTGGCCTGGAGCTCTGGCCCCAGAAGACAGGGCAACCTGTCCTGACTTCGGCCTGGCTCTGAAATGGAGCTGTCGGGGGGGCAGCTGGGTCCCTTCTCTTGGGGTCCATGATGATGTTGGCCCCACTCCCCCGCAGACGGTGCACTGGCTGGAGATCCTGCAGGCCCTGCTGCTGAGCCCCAGTGCTGAGCTGCAGCACCGTGGCGCCGTGGTGGTGATGAATATGATGGCGGCTGCGCGGGAGGTGGCCGAGCAGCTCATTGCCAGCGAGATGCTGGAGATCCTCTCAGTGCTTGCCAAGGACAAGGACAAGCCGCGGGTGGCCCAGGCGGCCCAGGAGAGCCTGGCACAGGCAGTGGCTTATGGCCTCATCAAGCCCAACCCTGGGCACGCCTGAGGGCCCACGGGGCTCCCGCACACGCTGCACACGCTGCCGAGGCCGGAGCGCACACGCTGTTCTCAGGGCGGCCCTGGCGGGGTCTGGCTGCACGCGGAGCTGGCTCAGCACTGCCCGGGGCTGGGGCCGCACTGCCCCGGCCGGCGCCCGCCCGGTGCCCCGGGGCGAGGGGGAGGAAAGGGCTTGCCGCTGCCTTTGCCACCGTCTGCCTTAGTCGGGAGGGCCGGCCCGGGGCGGGACCGGCGCGGCGGGGCTGGGCCCACCCGGTGACACTAAAGCTGCTCCTTGACCATGGCCCGCCCTCTGTCCGTCTGTCCGTCCGCCCGCCCCTTCGGCGTCACCTCCGGTCCCTCCTCTCCCGGTACCCGCCCCGGCCATGGCGGCGCCCGCCTGCGCTTGGCTCGTGTTCGGGTTCAGCCCTGAAGAGGCGGCCGGGGAGCCGGGCCCGGGCCCGGGCCCGTGGCGGCTGGAGGCGGGCCCCGAGGGGATCTTCCGCGTGTGGCCCGCCTGGAGCTACGTGGTCGTGGAGACCGGTGAGCGCCCCCGGCCCACCTGGAGCCTCGGTCCCGGTCCCTCGCGCGGGGCCAGTGCGGCCCTTCGCCGGCCTGTGCCCGCTTCCCCTTGCCGCTCCCCGGGATGGCGGGTCCCGTTCCCACCCTGCGCTGCCGCGCCGGTCGCCTCGGTTCGTCCTGTCCGCCCCTTCCCCTGACGCCGCTTCCCCCGGGATGGGACCCCCCCCCAGCCCTCCCACCGCGCCGGTTCCCCCGGGATGCTCCCCGCTGGTTCCCCGGTGACGTTCCCGTCCCGTCCCCCCAGGCCCCCGGGCTGTCCCCGTCCCGCCCCCCGGGCTGTCCCCGGTCGGTCGCTGAGATGCCGCCGCGGCAGGCGCGGGGCTGGAGGTGCGGAGCGCGGGGCTGCGGCGGCGCCTGCCGGGCTGGGCCGAGGCGCTGCCCTCCGAGAC
>VXAZ01008877.1:2335-22991 GCA_013399875.1 Gymnorhina tibicen | reverse complement strand
GAGATCTCATCAATCTCACTGTGAGACTTTGTATAAGCAGCGGTGGGTGGATTTTGGAGGTTTGTGACTTCACCCAGGCCAAGGCACAGGAGGAATGACAACCCCGAACCCCAAGCTTCTCACCACTGACTCCTTCTCTCTCCCAGGAGCAGCTGTCCAATGTCAACCTCTCCAAGTTCCGCAAGATCCAGCATGAGCTGGAGGAAGCCGAGGAGCGGGCTGACATTGCAGAGTCACAGGTCAACAAGCTCCGAGCCAAGAGCCGGGAGTTCCACAGGAGGATAGAAGAGGAAGAGTGAGAATGTCCTGAGGCAGCAAAGTGACCTGAGGGCTGCACAAAATGTGAACCTCTCGGTCACTTTCCTTCTGCCGTGAGTCTTTGTACCCACCTCAGTGTCTAGTGAATAAATACTGTAGATTCCTCTGCATACACATGATGACCAGTGCCTTCTTTGGGTTTTGTTTTCCTTGGGCAATTGCATTGCAGAAGTAGTTTCCTTACTTTTCCTGTCTGGGAGAAGGGAGAAGCTGGTGTCAGTGCTGGGTTGAGGATCTGCAAACTTAGAGGCTGGCCATTCCTGTGGAGACTTCTGAAAATCCAGCCTGCGCTCTCTCCTGTCTCCAGCAGCTCCTTGTCCAGCTCCTGCCTTCATGTCCTCCTAATGCTTCTCCCAGTGTCCTTTCAGCACAGCTTCTTTCCCATGGGAGAGGCAAGAGAGGGTGATCCTTTTCCTTTTCCCTACTCTGGTTTGTGATGCTGGCCCTCACAAACCCTAAACACCAATCTCTGAGTGAGCCATCAGAAGCTGCAGTGCACTGCACTGTGAAGGACGGACAGTTCCTCAACAGAGACAATTTCAGTCACAAAGAGCACGGTTACAACACACCAACAGTGTCCCTACCTTGTGCCGTCTCCCTCACCCTAGATTTCCTCAGCTGCTGCCACCAGCTGCTGCCAGTTTCTCTTGAGTGGGCAAAAAGCTGAGCCTGCCTGGGGCCAAGTGCTGGAAGGACTCTCAGGACTCTCTCTTAGCTCCCAGCTCTCACATACCACATGGCTCTAACACACCTCTTCACCACATCCACTGAAAGGTCAGCCTTTGCCACCCCTGAAGCTCTCACTGTCAGTCACCCCAGCTGAATTCAGGTTGCAGAAGTTCTTGACAAGACCAGTAGGGTGTGAAAGAGAAACACATTAGCAGCAACTGGAGTGTGAAGCGCAGTTGCCTCGGAAAGGAAACAAGAAGCAGACAAAGGAGCAGGGGCCTGTGTAGACAGTGATGTGTAAAGCTTGTGTCAGTCCACAACTATCTACCACTGTCAACTGTAGAAGTGCTGGTATTCAGAAGCAGAGGTTTGTGCTCTATGGAGCATTGAGCCCAACAGGATCACAATGTTTTCAAGGGACAGCTTGCTTGTGGAGCTCCTTGGGGTGATGGGAACTGATAAGGATTGACACTGTCTGCTTGGTCTAAGCTTGCAGAAGTCACTGCCAGAGGCACTGCATGCATATAGATGCTCACACTGAAGGGAAGTTGAAACCAACCACTCTGTCATTTGTTTGTTACACCCACGACAGCAATATCCAAAGGGCTCTCACCTGGCTCCTAAGTGCAGCCTCACCAGCACACTAGCTCTTCCTGGGAAGTCCAGCCTGATTCCAGTGTCATTAGGAAGCACTGACGAGCAGAACCTGAAGGTGTTGTCTGCAGAGAGAAATGGGAGATGGTTCTTTAGGAGCAGACCTCAGCTTTCAATCACAGACCTTAAGAAAGCCACCCAATACCTTGCAGAGATACCAGATTAGTCCTCCCTTCTCATGACACTGCACAACTTTTCCCAAGGGCTCCTGATCAGACTCTTAACCTTGTTCCTCCCTCCTCATCCCCTGCAGTCTTTCTCCTTGCCTCACAGGGTGCATTGGTCTGTCCCTACAGCCAGGGCCTCTTGGCGTGAACCTTTGCCTGCCCAAGCCCATCTAGGAGCTGACTGCTCCTCTTGGGAGCAGTAGCACCTGAGGGCATCTCAAAAGCTTCGGGTGGGTTTAGGTAGAGTCTAGACGGCACACAAAATCTGTGAGTATCCCTGTTAGCTGTAATGGCTGGTACAAACATTAGCTTCAGAGACTCAGGGACAGGTGCACACCCTCAGGCAGGACCAGCCCTAAGCACGGCTGGGCACTGCTGATGGCACTGAGGGCTGGCCCTGCGGCCCCAGCAAACTCACAGCTCCCTCTGCCCTCACCTCCCGCACTCCAAGGCCACACCAGATTGCCCCTCAGCCTTCACAAGAGCCATTGCTAGAGGAGGGGACAAGGCTGCAGGGAGCTTTGGAGGAGGCCCCCACCAGGAGGCTCAGCCCATCACTTGTCTCCTGTCATGCTCACTGCCAAAAGCCCAAAATAGCCCCGCTCTCCCAAGACTCCTGTGCGGGGTCGTGCCTGTTTGTGGGGATGATTTGCTTCCACTAATAGCGCCTGAAGACATTCCTGGGCGGGTAGGCTGCCTTCTATGTCGCAGTGCAACGTGCTGCCCTGGAGGAGCTGGACACGTGTGCTGTGTCCCAAGACAGCAGCTGCTATTCTTACCCCAGGGAGACTTGCTGCAGCACAGCTCCCTTGCCAGCTGAAAGGTTAAACATCAGAATGGGGCCCGAGCGTGCTCTCCCTGCTCGGAGCCTGAATCCAGAGTGCTCCCCTTTGGAGCCCGTGCAATGGCCCTGTGCCAGCCCAGCGCCGTGGCCATTCCCTCCTGGGATGTGCTGTCCCATGGGCAACACAGCAGCTGCCCAGGTACTTCCAGCAGTCGGTCAGAGCTCCTTGGGGTGGATGGGGCATCCCCCGTCTCTTTTTAACCAACAAATGGAAAAGATGGGCTGGGCTGCAGCTCTGAAAGTGCAGCATTTTACAGCTGCCATCCTGGAGCCCCTGTCTGGGCGAGGATGAAGGCAGAGGCAGGGCTTGCTCCAAGGCCCAGCAGTGCTGCAGGGGCCATCCATGTCCCTTTGCTCAAGCTGGGCTTCCACAGCACTCGTTTAGGGAAGGCTGTAGGGCCGCACACCAGAGCTCCCTCAAGGGCCCCGGGAGTATCAGGCCTGCAGGAGAAGGCCTGGCCAGGCTGGCGGCTCTGACATGATGGTGACGGAGACTCAGCCCTGCCTGCACCTTGACTGCCCCGGCCCTCTGGCGAGCTCAGGAAAGCCGTGTCCCAGCCAGGTACGGTCTCCGTGGGTGGTCAGGCAGAGGACACCGAGCCCAGAGACATCAGCTGGGAGGGAGGCTGTGCCTTTCCCCTCAGGCCTTGGCTCTGACGGCACAGGTCCCATCAGCTTTTTTCTGAGCTTGGGCCTTGTCACCTGACACTGAAGGACAGACAAGTTCCCTCAGGGATCCTTGGCGGGAAGCCGACAGCGTTATTCCCCGTGAGGGGAGCAGGGGGTGCCATCCCACAGCCCCATCAGGCTCCTGTCAGTCCCAGGGAGCTCCCGGGGCAGCAGCTGACCGGATCCTCTGCTCCAGGCACCCGGTGCCAGGGGATGGCAGCCTGGAGCCATCGAGGGGACCCTGCTCTGGGCCCTGCTGCACTGCACACCAGCAGCGAGATCTCGCTTTCTATGGGTTAGCCTTGGTCAGTAGAGGATCACAGTAACATGCCTTATGTTCGGAGAATACTTCATGAGTTCAAAAAGTGCTTGGAGAAATGAATCAGTTAAAATTCCACCATGCGCCACTAAGTACTCAGGCATTGCATTCTGCTCAGGGACTCCATAAACACAAGTTACTGGAGATAGAAGAGTTCTGTAGAAGTGCCATTCTATGTTGATGCTCCTTCCTGAGCATCACTTTCAAAGACAGGAAGCTGGGCTACATGAATCTTTGATCTCACAAGGACAGCTTATTTTAGGTTATGACAGACTTTCCTGCAGGGGTTAATACCATGCTCCTTCATGATTTCCTTTTCCTCCCCTTCCTTCCTGCTCTTATAGTTACTTGCTGCTTCAATTAACTTTTCCTGCCCAGCTCTCTGCCAGCGTGGCCACCACCCCACTCACCTGTTCTGTAATAAGAGCTCCTCAGCTGCTTTGGCAGGGGATAGAAAGGGCATCCTGAGAGTCACCTGCTCGGATGGGACCTACTGCCCAGACCTCTTCCGCTGATGCCTCTGTGGAGACAGGAGGAGTGTGAATCGTGGCGCACGAGTGGCGCACACTTGAAACTGCCCATCCTCTAATCCCAGATTATGGGGTTTATCTGCCTCTCATGTTCAGTTATTCAGTTTATTTGCCTCTCATGTTCAGCCTAAGCTCATTCTGAGGACTTCCAAGAATACCACTCTGTGGGAACCTACTTGGAAAAAAATTTATAATTAGTGTTCCCCCTAGGCCAGATGCATTCACTTTCTTTGATGTGTAGTGGAGGTAAATCACAGCTGCATTAAGAGCTACAGAAATTCATTTCTGACTAGAGCAGAAGGGACAGCAAGGCCATCACAGCCCCTCCATGGCCAGCCTGTGACATTCAGTTTATCTTCACAGGTGCTCACACTTTGAGACAGAAATTTTTGGTCACATTTGCCATGGTAAAGAATGGGCGGCCCATTCTTTACCTGCAGCTTTTAAGTCTTACTAGTTATGGTCCTCAGTAGTTCTTCCTGGGAAATAATTTATTGCTTCCAGCAACTGCCTCAGCCTATTCCTTCAGCCATATTTATCAGAAATGTTAGTTTAATGGCAAATTCCCTAACCAGATGTCACACCAAATTATGAACTGAGCATGTTCTGCTCATAACACTGAGCATGTTTCAACATAACACTGAAAGCATGAACCTTAATGGAGCAACACTGAACTGATAAAGAACCTTTTAATATGGAAAATGGGCTCTTACCCTCTCCAGGGCTCAGTGTCCAGCCATATCCGAAGTACGGGGGTGAGCAGTGCTGCTACAGAGCAGTGTTCTGACATTTCTGCTTGCCCTCTGCTAACATTCCTGGAAGCTCTCATTTTACACAGAGGGCAGCAGAAAAGCTGCTGCAGCAGGCTGTCCATGACAGGCTGCAGAGCAAACTGACCTATCTAGGCAGGCCCTACCACAATTACAGCATCGCCAACAGCAGCACTTGCAAGCTGAAAATCCTGCAAGGATTTGAGATCCTCTTTTTTTGGTAGTGGGGGGGGAAATAATGTGCAAATCATTCAGACTCCTTCCTACATCATTGCTCTTTCTAGAAGAGTTGTAAGTATAGTTTTAATCTACATGATTTTTGTATCTGCCGCTGTCACCATCTCAGCCTCTGCTACTTTGGGGTGATGGTGATGTGTTTTTTACTTCAAAAGTCCTATATGTTAATACCCTGATTCTAGAATTCAAATATTTCCATTTGTTTTGGAGGGATAGTATTCCACTCTGTATGAATTATAGTCTGTCAAGAAAAAACATTAGATCAGAAAGTGATCTTCCAGCAGCTGGGTCTCACATTCCCATAAACGTTTTTAAGGCGGAATCAAGGCACTGAACAAAATACCGTCTTTTTCTTTTCCTAGAATATGAGGACACTGATACTAAATACTCATTTCCCAATAGAAGTGAATTTAAGCAATCTATACTGAAACAATATCCTTTTTTTGAAAAAGTTGTTCATGTACTCTGAGTTAGATACACGGGAGAAATGCCGACAAGATATTCTCAAGAGGTCAAAAAAACAACAAAAAGATCTTTACTGGCAACTTCGGAAAATCGGAAAACTTTGGCAAAAGGTTTAGTGAAGCATTCAATCAACATAAAACACTTCTCAAAGCATTAACTTCGCAAACTCCAAGCCGCCTGATTTTAGGTTACTCAAAACTTCAAGAAGGGCGTGATAGGGAAGATGTGTGCTAAGTCTTTACAAACAATTCTTCGGGTGAGGGTATGGGCGTTAACATCTTTGAAATGGGTTTTAATGTCTCTGTTAACTTCAAGCAGCAGGTTTGCTACAGAGCCCAGACAGCTTGGCTCCCGGAACAGACACGTGCGTCTGCACAAGCCCGAGTTTCTGAACTTTGGGGTAAAATGCCAGGTTCAAGGTGGGGTATGTGGTAGGCGATTCGGGAAGGCTGCACCTTCCTGGTACCTCAGCCAAGGGGGGACAGGAAGAAGGGAACGTGCGGCCGGGAGTTTGGGATAAAAGGCGGCTGCATCCTCCTAAACCTCGAGAGGGAAAACCCGCGGGCGTGGGCCCCAGCGGACTCTCTCCCTTTATTCGAATGAAGTTGCAGAACTCTTCTGTCTTTTTAATGGACACTGGCTTTTCATGGCGTGATTTTTCCGCACAGGAGTGTCCTTAATAGCTGGCCAAAAGCAGAGATACCTTGCTAAGTAATGAGATAAGGAGGCGACTCCGTCCTTGCATGAGTTAGCTCAGACCTTGCAAGGGAGCCTACAGGCTGAGCTCATAGTTCGGCAAAGGGTGGAGGATAGGTTGAATGCCAAAAAGAGACAGAAAACCTGCAGAACCAGTTCAGCGAGTCTCTGGGAAAAGAATTACAATTGCAAATTGCCTCTCTGAAAGGGATGAAGAGCAAGCTGGGGCTCTCCAGGCTCCAGAAGGAGGTGGACTTCCCTAAACATGATGTCACTTCACTCCCTGGAGCAGGACTCAGAAAAGCCGACCACCTCCCCTCTCCACCGCGCCCCAAGCTCTGCCCGGCTGTAAAGAGAATTCTTTTATCAGGAAGCAGAGTCCATGGTAATTATATTTCACTCTGCAACAGAATTGGTTAAGTTACAAGAGAAAATTAGCCATCGTCCCAAAGAAAATGAAATGGAGAGTGTTTTAATAATTTCGCCAATGGGGGGGAATGAAATAAAGTTTTCCAAGGAGGAAGCACATGGTGAAGAGCCCTGGTCTTTTGCCCAGAGAGCAACTTGTTGTGTGAGAGGTTTGGACTCTTGGGAGGGGGAGAATCCATCTCTATCCCCATTCCAAAACGTGCTGAAATTACCAGGAAGCGTGGGACACTGTGGGCTTCCAGCCAATGCATGCGAAACAGCTGGTGCCCTGTTGGCTTGCTACGGTGTCATTGTTACTTATTGCAAAATTTAAGGATCGAGACCAAGGAAACAAACCATGGGTGCTGCCCTCAGAAAGTGAGTTGGGGGAGGGGTGGTGAATTCATTAGTCCAGTACAGCCATCAGCCTCGCTGCACTGTAGTTCTCTTGATTTCTGCTTAAACCCTCTTAATGCCATGGGATTACATGAGTCACCTGGCAGTCCTGTGGTGTCCAAATGGATTCTTAAGCAGGAGCTTTCACTGTGTTTGGAAGCTTCACAACTTCATCTGTGAGTTCCCCGTGATTTTTGGACATCTGTATTTGAGGACTGAGAAGGAAAAAAATCTGCCATGAGACTACTAACCTGATGATAAAGGTCTGAAATCAGCTTCATTATGGGAAGAACGCTTAAGCTGAGAAATGACAGAGGAATAGCTGCAGGGATGAACTTGTGATAAGTATGATCCCAGATGGCACCTCAAGCTGCAGCAAACACAAGATGACTGGATGAAGGATCCAGTGGAAAGCTGGGGCGATGAGCAACAGAATTAGCACTCTAGACTTTTTAAGATTGGAATTCATTGCATTCAAAGAACTGCCAGTTAACACACACTTTGCAGTAGCTGTGAAAGAGAAGAGACTGCTCAGGAGAGATGTGCTTTATAAACACAATCATATTGAATTTTGGGGGCTATTTAACCCTTCATAGGATTCTACATTACATGTATTGTCATAGATCAATTCTCAAACAGTTTTATTTTCAGCTATGTCCACAGCTGTATTCGAACCAGGTAAGTCAACACTGCTTTTCTTTCACACCCTAATTAGTGATTTCTAGAAGCACACCCTGGCAGTGAGTACTAGACCCCAAAATAACATCTGCCCGTACTGTATGGAGTCTCCTATGGGTGTTACATGAGTTGCATGAGCAGTCTGGTAGCCCCCTCTTATTTGCAGTGGGTATTTCTGTCCTGAAAGGACAGCTGCTGAGAAATGAGGAGACACTTGGTGAAGGGCCTGAAGCAGGAAACTTGAGGAACCTGAATTCCCTGAACAACATGAGCATGGAGAAATTTTAACGCGGGACTTCAGTGCTGGACATGGCAAGAGCTAGAAGGAATTCAGCTTCACAGTTTTCACCTCTCCTGAGCGCAGTCTGTTCGTTATGAGTCTGCTGTTCAACCAAAAAAGGAAAACAAGGCTGTGGTCAGTGTGTGTCCCTCAGAACTGAATGGCTCATCTTTCTCAAAGGATTTGTGAATAGCAGCTGAACATACAGAGAAATTTGGTAGGAGGTCCCTATTCCTATATGAAGAATTATTTTGTGGAGGTTGCATTATTAATCAGATGTTAACTGCTCTCCACATTATGGGATTGCACTAGATAAGAATTCAAAATTTCCACACCAGTCCTCTGGTAATGGGCAGCTCTTCTTCCTAATCCTAATTGGAAAATATGAAAAGAAAACATTATTATTGGCTAATATGAAAAGATATTCCACCATCCCCATAACTCATTTAGTGAGCTCAGAAGTGAGCTCTGGGTTTGGCTTCCAATCTGGGGCCCAAAATGTGCCAGAGCACTCTTGGAAGGGGCTCCTACAGCACAGGAAATCATCTGATGCTGCATATTGCACTGGATCACAGGCATTGTTTTTCTAACCACTTCACTGTGATATTCCTTGAGATATTTTAATGATTGAAATGCAAATGACCAGGAGAAAAATGTCTTTAGATCTAGAGGATCTGTAGAAGTCTAAATGATTAGTGTAGATCAGTGTGGATGTGGCTCTTGGGGACAAGGTTTAGGGGTGGACTTGGCAGCCCTGGGATGACAGCTGGACTGGTCTTTTCCAGCATTAACAATTCTGTGTTTCTATGATACTGTGATTACACCCTTTCCTAACACTGGACCAGTTAGTCTCCTGGACTACCAGCAAATCTCTTTATCCCACAGCATCAGCATTACACACCCTGCTATGTCTCATGCCCTGGCACAGAAGGTGCTGTGCTGTTAGGTGTTTCTGGGACCGTGAATGTGAAAACACACTTATTTTGATGGCACGGCACTGCAAGGCTGAGGTTTTATCAGAATGAATAGCAGCTGGAATTGTATGCCAAGGTTTGTATGATTGGTACAAGCATGGCATACTGGTTTGTGGGGAGTTGGAGGGAGGGAGGGGATATGAGAAAGCAAAGTTCCTTGAGAAATCACTTTTAAAATTAAATACGCACAAACACATATATTATCTATGCATGCACAAGCGTATATTTTATTTTGATGTGATAGTGCATCCCCCCTTCCTCCTCAGGTCTGCTCTGCAATCTCAGGAATTCCCATAAAGCCTTGATGTTTGTGCAGTGAGTGTCCCTTGACTCTACCAAGAGCTGTTGCGTGGCTAAGCTGGGAGCAGCAGTGCCTGTGTCAGGAACTCTGTTGCCTGGCTAAGGTGAAGGGTGGGACAGGGAATAATCAGTCAATTGCTGAAAGCCCTGGAACTTCGTCTACCTAAATCATAGCCAAGTAGAATGGTACCATTGTTGCTGGAGTTTTGGTAACTCCAGTACCGTTGTTACTGGAATTTTGGGAATGCCAGTAATTACTGACCTGTATTGTGGCAAGGATGGAAATTTATAGATGACTAAAACCAAACATCTTGAAACCACATAAAGAGCAAGCCTTAGTGAGGCACTTTGAGCTCTCCTGGACTGCAGCAGGCTGCAACCAGCATCTCCTTCGGAGTGGGGTGCCTCTCAAAACTTGTGAACTCTCAAGTTTGTGAAAAATGGAGGACTGATTTTCAAAAAATTCACCAAAAGCTGATGATGGGTTCCAGAGCAATATCCTCCACTCCCTGCGGTTCAGCTCTTGCCCACTGAGAAATACCATTTGAAGACATTTGAAGTGAGTATTTCACTGAACCCAGAGGGAACTTTTAAAAGGTGTAACCCTTGAACGTTTATATACACACCTTTGTGTCTGTGTGCTGCATGCATGTGTGAATTCATTTAAGCACTCTACAGCAAGTATAGTTTTAATGTTGTCATCTGGGATCTATAATTAAGTCACTGTTGCAATTACATCCTTTTGAATCACTTTATGAATGTCAAATTAGTCAATGATTAAGTCCTGCTAAAACCCTTTAGACACAAACTCTTGACCAGATCTGGTATTATGATTGGATCCAGCTGCACCTGGATCTGTCAGCAGTTTAGAAGTCAAGGGGCCCTCTGTGAACCTTGTAACTCAACGGAAGGATCCTTCTTGTACTTTTTACCCTTATCCTTTGCATCCTCAGTTGTTGTCCAAATTATTCTAAAGGAATTTTTAGTCCATTTTTCTTGATATTTGTAGTAAGTAATAGAGCGGACCTTGCCATCAAGCTTTGTTGTGGTTTTGCAAATTTGTGTTGAACCCTCTTTCGCTAATGCCTTTGGTAGTGATGCTTTAAGCAACCTTAGCAACTCATTTGCAACATTTGATTCCTCAAAAGTCAGCTCAGGAATCTATTCAAGAGCTCCAGATCAAAGTAGAGTCTCCCATTACTTGGGGTCAGGCTCCCAACTCACTGTGTTTCGAGTAATTTCAGCTATTGAGAGCATCCTATACAAAAAACTCAGCTGTAATAGATTTTTACTTCCCGCTTTTTAGAAAATACCTCTGAAAAGCGGCTCCTAACGTTATTTGCTAGTTTTTGACATACTTTCCCTGTTCCTCTCAATGCATATGTTCCTAAAGCATCATAGGCGTTGTCATCACCATTACATGACCGAAAAGCTGTGGTATAAACATACCAAGGAAACTACCATGGGTCAAGGAGCAAATCACTGAGAAAGGCAGCAATAGAACCATGCAAGTTCTCTAAGTGCCTTGAGTAGTCTAGATTCTCTCCTTAACACTCTTGAGAAATTATTTATAGATGTATTCACGTAGTCAGTAAGATATAAAAATGTTCTAATTATATCGTTCAAATCAAGTGACAATTATGCCCTTAGTTTGACAGACAATGCTTGGCCAAAAAAGGTTTGCCAGAAATGCTTTGACCGAAGAAAGGGGACCATCTGCAGCATGTGCAGATGAGACACTATAAAATCTCCCAGAGACAAGTCTAGCTTGTCTCTGCAGAAGGCTTCCAGGTAAGTGCATGCGTTTCGTGAGCTTCAAGAAAGAGGGGAATGTCCTTGCAATATCCTGTTTCATTTCTTCTGTCTCTAACAATCATTTCCATGAGGGAGTGCCCATGTGAACAAAAATTTTCAGTGTAATTTTGATGCATGTCTGTATTTTCAATCTACAATATTCTATGGAATTCTGTTCAGCAATTAGAAACAACTGCCATTCCTATTTACAGGATTGGCCATATTCCAGGATACAAGCTGTTCTCCAAAGGTAATACACCGAATAATGCATTCCTAATCTATATTCTAGGGCAGGACTTTTAAAGAGCTGCACAAATTCTCTTCATAAATCCTCTTATATTTCAGCTGAATTTGCTTAGGCTAGATAGTTGAAAATAGGGAGGATCTAAAAAATGAAGTAATTTTTCATTTTTAATACAAAAGGTTATACTTTCAGCAAGAAAGTACTCTCTTGAAGACTCATTGCTCACAATTAAGGACCAGAACAGAGAGTGATTTTTCTGTGACTGTAGATCCTTTTATGTGAAAAACTCAAATCTGGTTAGAATTCAAGATGAGTTACCAAATTGTATTCAATATTCAGAAGATGTTCTATTTACTGTTACAAGATCTACATGTTGTAGAAGTCTAAGTCTTACTCTTGGGTCAGACTAGGGTACTTTTAACTTCAAATCAAAATGGACTTAATTGGTTTCTTCTTAAGAGCTTATCTTGGAGACTAACTAGGAATTTATTAGCTAAAGAGCAAGGAGCTTTCTCATTGGTATTACAAATAGATAATACAAATAGATTGTATTATTCTTCTGGATGACCCATAACTTTTTTTCTCCACCAGACACCTCTGCTCACGAGCTTTCATTGGAGTGCAGCCATGGCCTCTGGAGATGCTGAGATGGCTGTTTTTGGGGAGGCGGCTCCTTACCTCCGAAAATCAGAAAAGGAGAGAATTGCAGACCAGAACAAACCTTTTGATGCCAAGACCTCTGTCTTTGTGGCTCATCCCAAAGAATCCTTTGTGAAAGGGACAATCACAAGCAGGGAATCAGGGAAAGTCACTGTCAAGACTGAAGGGGGAGAGGTGAGTCAAAAACAAGGCTGAAGGACAACATTTGATCCCCACTCTGAGTTTTTCACTGACACATGTGGATCTGTTGTTTCCTTGGCAGACCCTGACCGTGAAGGAAGATCAAATCTTCTCCATGAACCCCCCCAAGTACGATAAAATCGAGGACATGGCCATGATGACCCACCTCCACGAACCCGCTGTGCTGTACAACCTCAAAGAGCGTTACGCAGCCTGGATGATCTACGTAAGTGGCAGCAGCAGCTTCCTTTGGGCAGCGGCAGGAACTGCTGGGCCGGGCTCAGGGGAAGCCAACGTGCTGTGTCCCTTCCCCGCAGACCTACTCGGGTCTCTTCTGCGTCACCGTCAACCCCTACAAGTGGCTGCCGGTGTACAACCCGGAGGTGGTGTTGGCCTACCGAGGCAAGAAGCGCCAGGAGGCCCCTCCACACATCTTCTCCATCTCTGACAACGCCTATCAGTCCATGCTGACTGGTGAGTGCTTGATTTCTTTTGAGCTGCTCTTGAAATCATCTGTCTCTAGGGGGAAATGTAGGGTATTCTGTGGAAATATGTTGCCACACTTTACAAAAATTGTGTGTGTGAAATCAGTGGTAGATAAATGCACTTAACTTTAATGTCTGTTTGAGCTGAGTGTCTGTGTTCCCATTAGAATCACTGAAGACCTAGACATAACCTAGAGGGAGTAAATTCACTGGAAAGAAACCACCTATTGTGTGGTGTAGACCTTATGCCTGTAATGGAATCTTACATATATGGACAGATTTATGTATCTTAATCACCAACTTAGTCTCAGACAGAGAGTACAGGGTACAGTTACATGACACATACCCTATAAATGATGTGCATAATGTCTATTTAAATTTTCAGGGATCAGTGCTAACAAATGAAACAGAGATCTCTACCTTAAACAGGTACATAAGCCTCACTTGAGGCACTTATGCAAATGGATTTAAGTATGTAGATGATGGCCATGTGATCTAAATTACATACAGTCTTTAATGATCTCTGGAACTCTTACAGTGGTCTGTAGCTACAACTATAAATCAATTGCACTGTATAGTAAAAAGTAAATTTCATAAAACAATCTCAAGGAGAAAATGAAGCTTTTAGTATTTAAATTGAGCGACTTCAAAAATTTTCTTTCTGCTTTTTTCTCTTCCTTTCACCTCTTATTTTCTCTTCCTTATATATGCATTGAAATAAAAAGTGTGCAGGATTTTAGAACTTCTTCTCCTGTTCTTTTCTTAGACACTGGGAAATGCATTCAGAATAGAAAAATAAAAAATGAATGTTGTCGACTTATAATCTCAAGAATGCATAATTTCTATATATATAGGGATTAAAAAAATAGAGTTGAAAAAGGGTGAAAGAGGTTGGTCAGATATTTCTGCAATTAATGATGCCTCCAAATTTCCATAAGATTATTGAAGAAACTTTTAGCTTCAGAAGAATTTACATACAAAAAAATTGCAACCTCAATATTTTCATTACCTGTACTTGCCTATTAAGAGAGAAGTAAGTAGCTTGGTGAAAAGACAATGTCAGGAAAGGCATAAGCCTACTGAATTTTCTTTGAAGTGATTACTTTATGGAACCAGTTGCTAATAGCTGAAGTACTGCTGGGAGCATCAGAAGTACCCCCTAGAATTCCCTGGGCACTTTTTGCTGTTTCCTGTTCCTGGATCCTCTGGAAGGTTCGGTTCTTATTTTTCTCCTAGTTCTTATCTCTGTCTTTTCACAGATCGGGAGAACCAGTCTATCCTGATCACGTACGTACACCCCCTGCCCTGCGGGTCCCTGCGGGGCTGCCCGGTGCCAGGGGACCTCCTGCCTGACCACGCACCCTCTGCTTCTCTCTGGGCTCTGACAGCGGAGAATCCGGTGCCGGGAAGACTGTGAACACAAAGCGTGTCATCCAGTACTTTGCAACAATTGCAGCCAGTGGGGACAAGAAGAAGGAGGAGCAGACATCAGGCAAAATGCAGGTGAGTCGGGAAGAACAGACTGAATGCTTGGCCTGTCATTGCCCTGTCAACTAAGCACAGTCACTGAATAATTGTGTCCCTGCAGGGGACACTTGAGGATCAAATCATCAGTGCCAACCCGCTGCTGGAGGCCTTTGGAAACGCCAAGACCGTGAGGAACGACAACTCCTCACGCTTTGTGAGTTGTTACCTGGGACAACTGTCAACACCAGTTTGAATTGTCTTGCTGTCTGAATTAGTGAAAGGGGTCTTGATTGACTTTCCTGCTGCTTTCAGGGTAAATTCATCAGAATCCACTTTGGTGCCACAGGCAAACTGGCTTCTGCTGACATTGAAACATGTAAGACACCCTTCTGGCCTGATCCCCCTTCCCTCCAGCCTTCCTCACTTCTTGTGCTTGACTCTGTCTTACCATCCTTGCCAGATCTGCTGGAGAAGTCCAGAGTCACTTTCCAGCTCAAGGCGGAAAGGAGCTACCACATCTTTTATCAGATCATGTCCAACAAGAAGCCAGAGCTGATTGGTAGGAAAGATCACTAACTTTTTTTGAAGGAAGATCACTGAGCAATAGTTCATTGTGTTATCTGGAAACGAAAGTGAGCTTGTTTTTCTCCTTCTGTTGCTTTCAGACATGCTCCTCATTACCACCAACCCATATGATTTCCACTTTGTGAGTCAAGGTGAGATCACCGTCCCCAGCATTGATGATCAGGAGGAGCTCATGGCTACAGATGTGAGTAACTTTACCAAATGATCATCTGGTGGATTTGAGCCCTTGTATATATACATTTACATTTCTGCTGCCAGAGTGCCATTGACATCCTGGGCTTCACTGCTGATGAGAAAACAGCCATCTACAAGCTGACAGGGGCTGTCATGCACTACGGGAACCTGAAGTTCAAGCAGAAGCAGCGTGAGGAGCAGGCAGAGCCGGATGGCACCGAAGGTATCCGCAGAGTCAGCAAACTTTCCAAAAGAGATAGTCTTTATTGCATAAGGACTTACGCAGATTTCAGGCTTTAGATGTGTAAACTAAGAATAAGAGTAGTTGTTCCATGACTAGATGGCAGTTGAGGCATTTATCTCATTTAATAATACCTGTACTTTTCCTTTGTGACTGCTTCATAGATAAGAGCTCCAGTGTACACTGACAGGAAGCCAGGAGACTTGCATGTCAATTGCTGTAATATTGCTAATGATACTTAACTTGAAATGCACCTTGCAATCTCTGCTGTAGTATGGGGTAGTGAATGGTTCAGCCCTAACAGGACAGCAGGCTGTGCTCCTCTTCACCCTCACCTATTGGAGGGAACTCTGACGTGAGATGTGCCCTTCATTAATCTCTGTCACAGCACGAAGGACAGTCCATACCGCCATCTTTCTGAGCAATAAATCCTCCTGCTATATGACTAGAAAGTAAGTATGAAGTTCCATACTGATGCCTAAAAAAGGATAAAGGCAGTGAGCTCTCTTGAAGAATGTTTGCAGAAACTGAAGTTCAGAAAGAGTTACATACTCTGAGTCCTGAACACAAGAGAGGAATTAGCTTTGTAGCTTTGATAGATACAAATGATTGCGCAACCCTGTGGAGAACACTTTTGGGACAGTCTGTCAAGCACGGAATTTTAGGAATTTTTGAATATCTACTTTTCTGTCTTTTCTGGCATTTAGTTGCTGACAAGGCTGCCTACCTGATGGGTCTGAACTCAGCAGACCTGCTCAAGGCCCTCTGCTACCCCCGCGTCAAGGTGGGGAATGAATATGTGACCAAAGGCCAAACTGTGCAGCAGGTAGGAAAAATACGGTAATGTGGAGCATGCTGTGGTGGTTCCCATTGATTCTCCTCTGCTGTGTACAGTAACCTCCAAAGCTTTCTCTATGCTTTAGGTGAACAATTCAGTGGGTGCCCTGGCAAAGGCTGTCTATGAGAAGATGTTCCTGTGGATGGTTGTTCGCATCAACCAACAGCTGGATACGAAGCAGCCCAGGCAGTACTTCATTGGTGTCCTGGACATTGCTGGCTTTGAGATCTTTGATGTAAGGAGCACAGTTTTCCCAGGATTTTTGTAGAACAATAGTTGAGAATTCTGAGACGTGTTTAATAGAAGTCAGTATCTCCCTACACTTATTCATAGGGCTTTTGGAATCATGTTTATAATCCTGAAAAAATAATAGAATAGAAAACTAATCTTCTATTTGGTGTAAATTAGAAACCTCTCTTTTCTAAGTACAAAGCCTATCCTAGAGAGATAGCAAAGGAAAACTACACAGGAAGAGGACTTGTATTTAAAGTATAAGCCACGGTGAATTAGGATTGCACAAGAAAACACCTTGGTATTATCACTGATCCGTGAAAGCGTTCTATGTCTTTTTATGTCTGGCAGTTCAACAGCTTTGAGCAGCTGTGCATCAACTTCACCAATGAGAAACTGCAACAGTTCTTCAACCACCACATGTTCGTGCTGGAGCAGGAGGAGTACAAGAAGGAGGGAATTGAATGGACATTCATTGACTTTGGCATGGACCTGGCTGCCTGCATTGAGCTCATTGAGAAGGTATCCTTCCTGTTCAAGTCTATTACATATTAGGTCTTCATACTTGCCAAGAGAAACAATTAAGAAGCACGTGAGAATATTTTGGTTTCTTCAAATATATACCCTGTGAAAGTGGCAAGAGGGTAGAAGTGTTTTTGGAGATCGTTCTCAGGTATCAGGACTTTTGGTGAGAGAATTATTTGCCAGATTACAAAATGAAGTGAAAAATGTGGGCATGTTCTCTAAGTACTTATCAGTAAAGAGGTTTTATGGAGAGGACAGTATTTCACATTGTCATATCTACAATAATTTCATCACCAAAAGCATTTTCATAATTTTGAATGAAACAGCAACACTGAAAAAAGTTGAGCTTTAGTTGATTTTCTCTGACTTAAAGTCAGTATGGGAACAGCTTCCTTTTCTGACTCCAGCAACTTTCCAACCAAGAGATGTGTCCTTCCTAATCTGTTTCTCCCTCTTGTCTGTGATAATCTCTTCCAGCCCATGGGCATCTTCTCCATCCTGGAAGAGGAGTGCATGTTCCCCAAGGCAACTGACACCTCTTTCAAGAACAAGCTCTATGACCAGCACCTGGGCAAGTCCAACAACTTCCAGAAGCCCAAGCCTGCCAAAGGCAAGGCTGAGGCCCACTTCTCCCTGGTGCACTACGCTGGAACAGTGGACTACAACATCTCTGGCTGGCTGGAGAAGAACAAGGACCCTCTGAATGAAACTGTCATTGGGCTGTACCAGAAATCATCTGTGAAGACCCTGGCTTTACTCTTTGCCAACTATGGTGGAGCAGATGCAGGTCAGTTTTGTGGAAATTGTATTTACAGTGTGGGACAGTTGTCACACAATTACAGCCATAAACACTAAACATTTAAAGTTGTTTTATGTTAATTTTAAAACCTTTTTTTTCCTCGATTCAATTCACAGAGGCTGGTGGTGGCAAGAAGGGAGGCAAGAAGAAGGGTTCTTCCTTCCAGACTGTCTCAGCTCTTTTCCGGGTACAGTACTGCATCTGTTATTTCTGAAATTTGATGAAAGGGGGTCAGCTAATATTAAATTTAAAAGAGCTATTTGAAATTACAGTAAAGGGGGTAAATTTCTTTGGAAATTCCACATCAGGTTTTCCAGGGTCAATTTTAACATTGCAAATATGTTCAAAAATGAGCACTCAGTCTTCAAAATCATGGAAATCTAATAATAAGTTTTTCTTTCCTATTTTTTTTTAATTAGCAGATACCATTCAGATCTTCATATTTTTATATCTTTGTGTCAGACTAGAATGGTAATATTAGTATTCCTGCATTTCTGTTGAGGAGTTGAAAATAATTTCCAATGAGATAAATATCTCAGTGGAATAAATCCCCATTTTTTAAAACTTAAGTAGATTGACTTCTGAAGGCAGAATGTGAAAAATCTAAGTCATTTACTCTTTGTGAATGTCTGAAATTATATATTAATTTTCACTGAACCAATAGCATCATTGTACGAGTTCAGCCTAAAAATGGTGCTCAGTATCTTTAAATAGAAGAAATTTTTGGGTTTTGTGGCTTTATCTAAGTGCTCCAAAACCCAGCTTGAGAAGTTGTAAAATCATTACCTAAGCTTGGTGCATCAAACACTGGATACAAGAAACTCACACTGCTAACTGGTTCCTCTAGGAGAATCTCAACAAGCTGATGACCAATCTGCGGAGCACTCACCCCCATTTTGTGCGCTGTATCATCCCCAATGAGACTAAAACACCTGGTAAGAACCCCAAGCAGAGGTAAAAAGCAATGCGATTCAGCCATTATTCTCTATGATTTATCATGAATAATCAAATAATTGTCTTATTTCTTAGGTGCCATGGAGCACGAGCTGGTGCTTCACCAGCTGCGCTGTAACGGCGTGCTGGAAGGGATCAGGATTTGCAGGAAAGGGTTCCCCAGCAGAGTCCTCTATGCTGATTTCAAACAGAGGTGAGCACTGTGCTTGTCAGCATCATTAAAAGCAATGTTGGCTCATTCATGCCATTAGGCTGTGCTCTAATTTTAAAAAGAACTGGTGGGGTTTAGTGGCTACCGTGTGTTGCTTGGGAAAAAAATAGCCTTATCTTCCTCAAATTCCACAGATACAAGGTGCTTAATGCCAGTGCCATCCCCGAGGGACAGTTCATCGACAGCAAGAAGGCTTCTGAGAAGCTCCTTGGGTCAATCGATGTGGACCACACCCAGTACAAATTTGGACACACCAAGGTACAACCCCCCCCATTCACGGTGTCCCTGGGCTTTGCTCTACCTGACAGTCATGTGCTGCAACATTCCCTCTCTCAAGGTGTTCTTCAAAGCTGGGCTGCTGGGACTCCTGGAGGAGATGAGGGATGAGAAGCTGGCACAGCTCATCACCCGCACCCAGGCCAGGTGCAGGGGCTTCCTGATGAGGGTGGAGTACCAGAGAATGGTGCAGCGGAGGTACAATTTCCTCTTCTTCAGCTAAAATCACTCTGCTCATGGGAAAGCGTTGACACTCGTCAGACTGAGAATATTCATTGTATGTTCTAATTATGCCTCAGGGAGTCCATCTTCTGCATCCAGTACAACATTCGTGCATTCATGAATGTCAAACACTGGCCATGGATGAAGCTGTTCTTCAAGATCAAGCCCTTGCTGAAGAGTGCAGAGTCTGAGAAGGAGATGGCCAACATGAAACAAGAGTTTGAGAAAACCAAGGAAGAGCTTGCGAAGTCTGAGGCAAAGCGGAAGGAGCTGGAGGAGAAAATGGTGAAACTTGTGCAGGAGAAAAATGACCTGCAGCTCCAAGTGCAGGCTGTGAGTTTATCTCCTTTAATTTATCACTCAGAAAATGAGTCTACACATTCAGACTGTTTTTTATGAACAGAAGATCAGACTATAGAAGAACAAAAGCCATTAATTTGGGGAATTGTCCATCATACGTATGTGAAGGTGAGGCAACAAATTCTGGCAGTGATGTGCTGAGCACTCTGACAGCCAGTGCAAAGAAACAGGAAGTTTCACATGGGAGTCAGTGCTCTTGCCTTCAGAGGAAGAAGGCAGATGTAGATCCTCGACAGGATGTAGAATAATGAATTAATTTTGCAGCATAAATGCAAACTGCACTTGAAAGTGGTACTTTTGAATGCAGGTGCAGGAAAAGCTATACCCTCTTTGCTTTGTAACTAGCAGTTAAGATCCTTCTGTTGCTGAAGTTGAAGGTCAGATTCAGTGCTAGTCAGTGATAAAAGAGGTAGACCAGAGAAATTTCAAAACATTAGAAGCCACAAAATTTGTCTCCCCACCAGGAAGCAGATAGCTTGGCTGATGCTGAGGAAAGGTGTGACCAGCTCATCAAAACCAAAATCCAGCTGGAAGCCAAAATTAAGGAGGTGACTGAAAGGGCTGAGGATGAGGAAGAAATTAATGCTGAGCTGACATCCAAGAAGAGGAAACTGGAGGATGAATGTTCAGAGCTGAAGAAAGATATTGATGACCTTGAGCTAACACTGGCCAAGGTGGAGAAGGAAAAGCATGCCACCGAAAACAAGGTATGAGTTAGGACCTGTCACTCGCACTCTGGAAAAGACCCGTCTTGTTATAAATTTTTAAGCACCATTTTCTATCTGTGCTTGCTCCTTTCTTCTCAAAGGTGAAAAACCTCACTGAGGAGATGGCAGCCCTGGATGAGACCATTGTGAAGCTGACAAAAGAGAAGAAAGCCCTCCAAGAGGCCCATCAGCAGACCCTGGATGACCTGCAGGCAGAAGAAGACAAAGTCAATACACTCACCAAAGCCAAGACCAAGCTGGAGCAGCAAGTGGATGATGTAAGCACACAGATATAGAGCAGGAACAGGACAGGTATGGAGCCTGAGCTG